>JAWDGP010002751.1:0-185000 GCA_033675545.1 Elysia crispata | reverse complement strand
TTCAGCAAACCTCTTAATCATGTTTAAGTAAAGAATTCAGTTTCACTCCTTAAAAAAATGCTAAAATGGTAAAATTCCCCCGCAGAAATGCTTTTTACCGTCATTTTCAATATAAGAATCTTGCTTGAGGTCTTGTAAATTGCAATCGAAACCACTGAAATTAAAATGGTGATTAAGGATTTACTACTTAAAAAAATTACGATCTACTGTACATAGCAAATATTAATAGAATCAATGTAGAATGAAAAACATCAAATCAATGTGTGACTTCCGCCCAATCTGCTTATAGTTCATAATCAACCACGACTGCAAAAATATGTGCCAGCTCTGGAATGAACTCGAGTGGGCTGAGGACGCCACGAAGCACTGATCTTGTAAGACTTTGAGGCATGAAAACTTAAGAAGGAACGTTTTTTTAAATATATATATTGATGTACTATGGCAAATTAAAAAAAATATATGGAGAAAATAACAAATAATTTTGAATGAAAAAATTTTTTATATAAAACTGCAGAACCAGAAGCTGTGGTTTCGACTTTAATATCACACTTGATAGTCCAAACATTTAAGGTTCTGCTTATCTGAAGACGGATCTTACACCCATTTTGAACTTGCCTTGTGGAATTCTTGACAGCAGAGCCAGACGCACCACTCTTGGGTCTTTTCCGAGGGAAGACACTTAAAGAAAAAGAAACGGAAGGAAGAGGAAAATGTCGTTTTACACTTTAAAAGGCCGTGTTAGAAAACATACAACTGGGATAAAAGAAAGGGTAGGAAAGTGAAAACGTTTCCCTGCAGCCAGAAAAAAGGACTGTAACTTCAAAGAAACTTGGAGAAGAAGAGTAAAATGGATATCCTCGAAAATCTTCCAAGATCAGCAGGAGCGATAATTATCAATAAAAGAAGAAAGAAGAGCAAAGAGTTGTCAAGGGTTGGTTTAAGGTTTACGATTTTTTTTTTAAACAAATGAGTTTCGTCGGTGAAATTCAAGTTTTCTCTTGTGTGTGTGTGTGTGTGTGTTTCTTTTGATGTCTGCTACTTTGACTTCTCAATGTTTGCCCTCAATTTTTCTTTGTATTTTATTTCCGTTCACACAATTACAAAACCACTCTTTTCTTAAATGTATTCGCATTTTCATGGGTAATATCCGTCCTCCTAAATGGTCTGCCTGTGTGCAGCACAGCGCACCAGTTGAATCTATAAAGAGCAGATCTTCAGCCTGATAATGGCTTTGTTGGAGACAATTCATTCAATAGTAATCGCTTCATGAAAGCAATGCCCTTGGAGATTAATACGCTTTTGAAGAGAGCAAGAGAAGAATAATCCCTGCTTTTCAAAATACAGTGTAATATTTCGGAACGCATGCAAAGATAGGCATGAAGGCTTCCTCGCAAAAAATTGACTTCCTTTTGTTATATCAAATGGAATTTAATTATAAAGCCTAAGGTCTCCACGTTTTTTCAAGAGTATCTTTTTTTGAAACTAAAATTCTAGTTTTACACGATTGCTGTATCAAAACAGCAATAAAATAACTGTTCTATCTTATATATTCCTATAGTCTAATCTGGAAATAGATGTAGCCCAAAGAACAATCTTATTTATAGAGATGAGATTCCAAAAGGTGTATTACATGTTTCATCTTCAAAGTAGATATATAAGCTGTGAAGCAGCTGTAAAAGGAAAACCAAATAAAACAGCTCACCAGTGTAACTGCAATTTCGAGACATTAGCATTAAGATTATGGCCCATGGCTCATGCCCCTAAGCGAAAAACTTGGAACGCTTTTTCTTTTGAGAATCTATAGATGGCGAATCCCATCTTTTGAAGTGTTGAAAGCTCAAACGGGCTGAGTACTTCAGGAGAGGCTAGTCGCTTTAATAGGTGTGCGATAATTGAGCCCTCTTGCGACATGTTTGGATCCTCATGTGGAAGTTTTCCCACAACATTTTGCCCAAAATGGCCTGGGTATGCTGATGCTGCACCGCTGAAAATAATGAAGAAATATCAGAGAGAGAGAGAGAGAGAGAGAGAGAGAGAGAGAGAGAGAGAGAGAGAGAGAGAGAGAAAGAGAAAGAGAGAGATAGAGATAGAGAGAGAGAGAGAAAGAGAGAGAGAGAGAGAGAGAGAGAGAGAGAGAGAGAGAGAGAGAGAGAGAGAGAGAGAGAGAGAGAGAGAGAGAGAGAGAGAGAGAGAGAGAGAGAGAGAGAGAGAGAGAGAGAGAGAGAGAGAGAATGAGTGATCGAGAGTCAGAGACAAAGAGAGAGAGAGTGAGGAAAAATGTAAAGAATAGAGAGAGAGAGAATATGAGAGAGAGAGAGAGTGATAGATAAAGCTATCAAGAGAGATTGATAGATGGAAAGAGTGACATAAAGAAAGTGAAAACAATGTGTGATAGATAAAAACGTGGCTAAGCAAACCGATAAATAGTGAATTTGAATGGTAAACAAAGAGGAAGTATGCGAGAGAAGAGCTCAAATTAGAGTTACAGAAAGGAAGAACAGAAAGAATGAGAACGAGAGAAAGAACAAAAGTTAAGTAGAAAGATTGATAAAAAGATAAATAGATGAATGGGCAGGTGGTAAGTTTTTAAGAGAGAGTGAAAGAGAGAGTGAAAGAGAGAGAGAAAGAGAGAGAGAAAGAGAGGGAGAGAGAAAGAGAGAGAGACAGAGAGAGAGAGAGAGAGAGAGAGAGAGAGAGAGAGAGAGAGAGAGAGAGAGAGAGAGAGAGAGAGAGAGAGAAAGAGAGAAGATAAAATGATGTTGAAAACTATTGGCCATTAAAAAGTTTTAATAACAGTTTTGCTTTCTTTTGTGTTTACCCTTACCTCAATATCTTAGTCTATGTCAGAGTTATTGCTTGGAGTATACAGTATTCTATAGAGACCATGAAATAGCAAATCTTTTAATGAAATAAACTAAAACTTGCTCTTTATGTCATTGATCTGGATAGTTTTGATAATTCCAATGGAGCAGTGATGCGTTATTCTTTTCATCATAATGAAAAGTTGATGAGGCAGCTGTAGACCTACATGTTTATATGTGGCCTTATTGAAAGAGTAAAAAATGGTTTGGAGATAATTGATGTCAAGTCTCTCAAAATAGAGCAACCATATTAAACGGTAGAAAATAAAAAAGAATGTCAAGCAACGAAGTAGAGCTAAAAGAGGGTTATATTTAAGCACCTACCCTATACCTCACTTGATGTAATTTGACGTTCTTTGTGTTAACATTTTCTACAGAGATTTAAATGTATAAGCAAATGTTCTCTTCTACCTCTTCTGGGATAACCCTAAAAATCTCAGGCTGGAAGTTTCACCTGCTGAATTAGCTTTCGATATCTCACAAAATTGAAATGTTAGAAACCTGTTGAAATACCTAGTAAAGAAATTTAACTATAATAATATCCACAAAGAATGCAAATCTAGTCTTTGTTATTAAAACTGAGTATAAAAAGCATGGATAGGATATGATATGAAAAAAAAAAAATCAGATTTCCTGAATAATAACTGGTTTTATTATTTCACCGCCATTTTTGAATTTTCACAAGCTGCTCCAAAAATATAGCAGATTTCTAGTGATGTTGGGAAAACATGGGAGAATGACAGGCATCAAAATTTTTGCAGCCTCTGGGATAGTTTTATCTCCCCTAAAACTCCCCAGAATTCTAATATGGGAGAGGATCTTAGCTGCCGATCCTTTTACGCTCATAGGTTTTTCAATTAAGTGAGCCAATAACGATGCTTGTGCAAAGGTTATTGAAACCTGTCTTTGAGGTGAAAGGAGGGTTGTGCTCTCTAATACGCAACGAGAAAACTTTTGCGCAATATTTTTGTGCACGGGATGGCAAATAAAAATAAATTATCAGACATATTCTGTTTGCAATCGTTCGAAAGACTCTTTTTAGTTGAGGCTATGTCGTTTGAATTGTGATTTTGACATAACTGAATTTGAATTCATTTATTACACTCTAGTGAGCTTTTCAAAGAAAAATATGCTTTAAATGATTTCAAGAATATCATGACATTTTAGATGAATCCAAAACAAATGCAGGAGCAAAGACATTTTGAACCCATAAACATAGGTTTCACAAAGAAAAATAATAAAATTGCTTAAATAGTTTCTACTCAATTAATATGGTATGTTTAATTTCATATATAAAAGTAATATAAAATATCATTTCTTCTCCTTCTTAGTGTGTTTGAATTGTCCAGTTACTTTCGACAGATTGATTTTAAAAATTATATAAGAAGACATTATAACATTCAGCATAATTATATCTTTTACCAATGTCCAACTTCGAGATTTATTCTTTTCTGGCTAGATAAATATTGTTCGAGATTACCATACTTGAGACAAATATGATAAAAAGAATAATGTAACTGAGAATACGATTCCTCTTTAATTGGCTTGTTCTCCAGAACTTTTCTAAGGCTAATAATCCTGGATGACCAGCACAGTAAGCAATATAGATAAGTAAAGAAGAGGATGATAACTGGGCACAATCGAAAAGCCACGAAGCCTGTATAAGACTGCAATTTGATGTTCTATTTTGACGCAAACAGGCATGTGGAACAAAAATTTATTCCTCCTTTACTGAAAGCGAGTTTCTCAAGCCCACTGGAAGACTTGCAATGTCAGAATCTCACTGATTCATTTATATGATAAATGCACCTTCTTAAAGGGTATTAAACATAAGTTAGAAATTAATACATGTTTTTTGTCTACTAAAACAACACTACACTCTTGGAGTTTCATCTCCCTATCTTCGTTAAAGTTCCTTCGATAAATATAATAAACTCTAATTCTCTTGACCTACATTGAGGGAAAAAATAATGTCTCTCATTGCGTGATACTGCATTGATGAATGATAAACCTTTTTACCTTTTCATGTTTCACTTCTGAATTAGATTTCAGTCAATGACATAGTTTAAAAAAGTCTACTGGATCCAGAATAATCTCAACATACAACGTTCGATGTTTAAACTTCTGTAAATGAATGTGTTTCCCGAGTTTAAAAGTAGTGATTCTTTCTGTGCGGAGTATAGTAAGGTACACTGGCTAGCTCACTAAATAACAAAAGATGAGAAGCAGAGAAAGCTAGGGTAAGGGCGAAAGGTCGAAGTATAGCTAGCTAAGCAGTAGCACACTCACTGAAAATTTATCCATTCATTTCCACCTGTTAAATAACGCACCAATATAGGTTTAAAATGCTTAATCCTCGAGGACCCAAATCAAAGAACTTAGTTTCCAGCAGTTTTCCTCTCTTTGTTATAAGCTTAACATTCGTGACATGAGCGGAGACTATTTCGATCGCGCACCGAGCAGTGTGGATTTTGTCTGGAACAAGTTGACCAGGGCTTAACGACATCATGCGTGGCATCCAGAATCATTAAGCGAAATCCCTTTGACCTTTGGTTTTGAAGTTCAAGTATGTCTGAGGCTTTGCCTTGCAATCGTTTAATAAAATATTATTGGTTGAAATATTTAAGCGACTAATGTCAGTTTTCAAACTGATATCTATCTATCTATCAATATATATCAACATATATATATACACAAAATATACATATATATTATATATACATATTCCATTAATTAGAAATATTGAAGTATACGCCTTTTAATATAAAAAAAAATAAGAATCTACATGGCACAAGGTAACTCCAATGATATAGAGCTGCACTGCTTGGACAATTAGACTTACATTAGATCTATCATCGAACGATCGATCATTATATTGACTTTTGAAGATCTTGAACAATTCGTCAAGAGGAAGAAAGCTGAAGCTTTGGAGCAAGAAGAAAGGAAGAAAAATAAAAGGTATTTAGAAGACTTGAAATTGAAATAGAACATTGAAAAGCAGACTTTGCAGTGGCAAACAACAGAATAGCTCGTTAGTAAGTTTAACTTTCTCAGTTTAGAATTTAATAAAATTGATAAGCGTTGATCTTGATGCACAGAGACCATCGCTCTCAACAAGACTGCTACGTCTACCATGTACGTGGTGCTGGCGGATATGTTAACTCAGCTTTAAGTTACGAAACAAATTCGGCCATTTTTTTGCCATTGTAAAAAAAAAAGAAGCAAGTAATATGCGGAACATTTCCTGTTGACGATGGCTTCTTTCATCTTATTTGCATTAGCCTAGCTTAATGTAATGTTAGTCGTCAAAAGATAGAGAATCTCTGAGATTCATTGATAATTTAAAAACTGAAAAATCATTTTACCGTTTTTAGATTGCAAATGGAAGACAAATCGTATTTAGCTCTTAAAAACCAGTTTAGGTATATAGTCATATCCTTTTGTTTTAATTAGACAAAAAAAATTAAGACGATGGTTCGATCAGCGCTTGCTTACAAAATCGCTAAGTTTAATAAATTTTTTTTATCCATCTCCCTTTTATTTTTTATGTTTGATTTTAAATGACTTTACAAAAAAGTACTAACGGATAGAATAATAAGTATAATATCATTGTTCATTCGCCGACAGGCTCCCATTAAGGGTATAGCAGTTCTCCTCAAATTTATATGTCCAGGTGAAACTTTTTTTGAAGGCCGAGTAACGAAAAAAGCTAGTAGGAACTGACCATGCAAATTGAATAATCGTCATAGCATATACTTATGTCGATCGACTTCTCAAATAACTCAACGTTTTGAAACAACCCTTTTCTTAATAGATTGGAGTTTTAATCTTTCATGTAGGTATCTTGAGCAAACACAAGAAGAAATGAACAACTTTCTTCCGTCGCATAATTAAACTTGACTGTGATTTAGAAGATTCTCGTTGCGAAATGCATTGCCCGAAAGAACACCCGTTTTTCTTTTCGTGATCGAAACCATGTGTTATTATGGCTGTGAGCAATTTTTCAAGAAAAGAAAATAGCCGTTCTCATTTGCTCCGGTCTCTCTCTCTCTCTCTCTCTCTCTCTCTCTCTTGTTCCAACTCCCTCCTATCGAGAGTCCCAGAGGACGCAGAGGGTGATGTTTGGTTGGCTGGAAGAGCGGAAATGGCGCGGAATCATTGACTTCCTTCTATTTCAACAGCTGACGGATGAAAGGCCGGCGGCTTGTTCTAACAGAGGGGATATTACCCTGTCTCCCAAACTCCTAAAATGAAAGTTTTGAGTTTGAGGCACCAAACGTATTTACACAATATCGGTGGTATGGCTTTCAAAATTTAAGTTTAACAGCAGGCTTCTTTCAAGAAAGACAGAAAGTGTCAAGAACATTTACTGGTGACTAATTAAGATCTTGTAAACCTAAATTGATCATATTTTTTAAAATTATATTTATACAGTGCCGCCACATAGAGAGCAAGAAAGCCATCGCAACTTTTTTTTTGGTCTGAGGAATTTTGACACTCAACAAGCGAAAGTAAGGTTGGCCAAAGTCATCTGCTCTCACGCAATAAGCCTTCTTTCATAAACAATTCAGCCGAATAGGTATTTATTGGAGCCTAAGCTTTAAAATCACAGACGCCTGTCAGTTCGAAATTAAAACTTGCAAGAAATTTATAGCAAAATTATAACAAGGTTAGCACAAGTCAGATACTATTGTCAAATAGATAAGACATAGTAGAATTATATCAATAGAACTAATTTGAATATGCATAACTACTTGAACATTCAAGGTTTTCTTTAGGTCAAGATTATGAAAAAAACATTTTTCCAGATATATAAATGAAGTTTGTCAGCACTTTTAGATGGGGAAAGAGTCACATTAAAACTATAATCTGTATAATTATTTACAAGGATGACGCAACCATGGAGATGAATGTCGCGGATTACATCTTGAAATTGACATAATTATACAGAACATCTCAGATTAAGTCAACAAAAGCAGAAATCTGTAGCACCCAATCTCTATCGAAATCCATAGCTTAACTCAATTTAAAAAAACTAAAAAAATAAACGGGAAACATTGAAATTGGTCGGTCTTCGTTTGGAACTGAACGCACAGACTAAAAACCGAGGGAAAAACAAAAATTTGAGTCGTCTTTGATCTAGAATCTAGAATCTGAATTCAAAACGCTACGTTTTACCCTAGCTCAACAGTTAATCAATCCTAGACTTAGTTCAAATTTTGAAGGTCATTCAAATTCATCTGGCTTTACAACCATATACTAGTGTTATTGAAATTAGATTCCAAAGTATTTAAAATTCTATTGAGCGCGCAAATTTTATCTAACAGCAGCGACCCTGTAAATAACGGGTTTATAAGAATTATAATTTTTTAGATTCATAGATACTTCAAAATGATTTCTTATCAGCAAACTTTATTTACGATTGTTAGTTTTGTGATATGTGTATACACATCAGGAATCTTTGTACAATCAATGATTGAATATTTGATTAAAAGCAGATAGCGGTCTTTTCCTGTTCCAGCTTGTTGTAAAGCCACGGCATTCAAAAATTCGTTGCTTTACCTTGTACCTAACCATTTACAACTTTCGCCTAGCTCCAGTCCTGGTGCCAATTTTCGGGAGCTTGGGTGCGCGTGTGTATTAAATGGGCTTATAATTGTCTTGATATCTATCCTTTTACTGACATGAAGCAGCTATATGCGTCTACTTATCTTTACCTAGAATCTCGATATCTCGACAATTCTTTTCTAAACACACAATCTAGATCTGAGTATTAACCTTTTAATCTCAGTCTAGTCCTGCAAAATATCTAGGCCCTAGATCTAGAACCTATGTCGAAGCAACTTGTTAAAAATCTTTATTTAGATCTTACACTTTAACATGTAAGAACTATTCCAGACGGTTTTAGAGATGCCGCTATATGTACTTACATTTTTTTTCCTCTGTCAAGCTGTGCTTACAGGAAGATATTCGCACAAGCAATTTCATTTTTTTTTTAAAGAAAATGATAATCACATTTTTGCCTTCAATTTTCCAAAAACACTATTTTGGTGGAAAAATAATATTACCTCTTCAATCCATAGGGCAATTTACAACTTTATATCAAATATGACGTTCCTAGGTTGTCTAGAAATGCTCGATTAGATGTCCTCATTATCCGCGTAGCTTCATCGTTAAAAGATGACACATAAATTTGGTTATTTCTTGACAGTTCAAAGTTTTCGATTGGGAAAATATATTTTCGGGCTAAAATAAATCATGCAACTATCTTTCCATCATTACGTGTGCTGATGATTTTGTTCTTAAAGAAATAGGGCGAATGATAATTAGTACTTTTAATTCAATATAGGTAGAATGTCGAGAACTGAACTATATCTTAACACATCTTTTATCATTGATCATACGGTTTTCAATTGTTTTGCAGAGCGTTCTGAACAGGTTCTAGCATGTTCAGATATTTTTGCTCTATTCCAGTGTTTATTCTGTCTACATCCGTATTAAAAAAAAAATCTATATTCTATCTAAGCCTATAATTCTATGTTTGGGCATGTTCGTTAAAACGGGTTTAGGTTTTATGGGAAATAAATGAACTGAAAGCCAATTTTGAATGTAATTTAAATTAAATCCATTCGTATGTCGAAAGAGAGGGCGATTTCACAAACATTTCCGCTGAAGATTTTCGCTACTACATGAAACATTGTTTTTGTTAAACTGAGAAACGTAAACCGCTTTAAAGCACGGACACGTTCTCCCAATGCTCAGAGGTGAGCAAATTCAGGCCTGAAAAGGAAAGTTATATAAAACGTCCAAATTAAAAAAAAAACAATCAAACATTGCAGACAACTTTTGAATGCTTCTGGTTGTTAGACTTCATGACTTTCGATATGGCAGCATAATTTTTGGTTAAATAACATAGCAAAATGTAGATAGACCTAGGTATGTCTCTTTGAACTGTCATTTCAGTTATGTATTGATACCTTATTGTTTCCTATTCAGTCTTACATAAAATGTTTAAGTGGTCCAGCTAATTATCTTATGACTTTATTTTTTTATTTTATGACCAGTTACTTCTTGTCTTTGTAGATCCCGTTCGCCTCACTCGACACTTGTTTAATTAATAATAGCTATAAACATTTTTACTTTATTTTCTTAAGGAAATCTAGATAAAAATTGAAAGCAAATGTTCCAATTCAATTAAGCTTAGGATTGATAATTAAAAAGACATTTAGATTAATCAAATTTCATTTTCTTCATTACATATATAATCAATTGGACGATAATGATTATTGCCCGAAGTGCACTTATATTGCAGTTTGATTTTGTTATTTTCTTTCTTTTTTTTTCTTTTTAAATCAAATTTTGTATATTGGGCATCATTACTTCTCAAACAAAACAACAAAACAAACCTAATGTCACAAAGAAACAAACAAAAAACAAAAAACAAAATAATGATAGATCTAGGCCAATGCGATCGTATAGAAAGACAAGCAACCTAAAAGACCAGGTATAGCCGAACTTTCGCATTAGTTTAGTATTGATTTGTACATTTTACTTCAAAGATTGAGTTAGCACTGATGGTCAGCACAGGTGTGTAAAACATGGTGCATTATTCTGACCTCAGCTGTGCTCATGAAATGAAGAAGATCACTCTAATAGCACTGCAAAGCTGAGTGATGCTTTCGGATTTTGTACCTTTTTGTAAGATTACCTGGGCATGAATGCTGTTGCAAATGTTTTATTTAAAATACTTTTAAAATTATTCATTTTTTTGGTAAGGGAAAGAAATAAGTTGATACAAGAAACGAACTATAAACTGACAAGAATAGCGAGCTTATCTATTTCAGGGTCTTTTTGAACACTCCTCATCATTTAAATACCAGAAATTCCTGTAATGCATTGAAACAGAGAGAGAAAACTCACATAGATACTTTTGTTAGTTTGTACCCATATTCTAATAATGAAAGTTCAGAAGGATCATAAAACTGTTGAGTTTACAAAGTTAGTTATTCCGTGGTGTGCATTTTGTTTGAATTACTATAACATTTTCGTATGTATTATTCCTATCTAAAAGTACAAGCTGTGAACACCGTTCTACAAACGAGACCATCATGGTTTCAGTTTGCCGGGGCAAATAGGCTTGTAAATGGTGTTGAAATCTCTCCTTTTACTTAAATTATCCAGATACATGCCTACACCTATCCACCTTTACCTAGAATCTAGATATCTCGATAATTCTTATTCTAAACAAAAACATTTAGATAAAAGACTTAAACAATTTTGTAATAAAAGAAATCGGCTAATTCCATACCTTCCCCATTATGTTTTTAGTTCCTTTTAACCGATCATTAAAAAGCTTTGAATTTTTGCGTTAAGTGCATAAAAAATGCACTGCCTTGTGGAAATTCTTAGCTGGGCAAATATTTAAAGCTACATTTTCATGAAAGTTTTAAAAAAAAATTTGTAAGCCTTAAAGTAAAATCTAGATTTCTCTAGCTGTAGATCTTAACCTTTTGATTTGATTCTGGCTGCTGTAAATATCTAGACCATTGATCTAGAATCTATAACGAAGCAAATATTTAGATTCTTTACTTAGATCTTACTCTATATCCTTTAGAATGATCAATTCCAGACGGTTTTAGATCTGCCGCCGCCTACATTGTGAGCGTACTTTCAGTTTCATTCCTGCTGTCTGTGCCCAGCTGTGCTTAGAGGAAATAGTTCGCGCATTCGCCTTTTTTTTAAAGAAAATAATAATCACAGTTTGTCTTTAGTTTTAAAAAAATACTACAATTTGCTGGAAAATAATGCTACCAACCTTACGGGCAATATACAACTTTATGCTGAATTTGACATTTCTAGCTGGTCTAGAAATGCTCGGTTAGATAGTCCTCATGTTTTGCTTAGCTCCATTATAGGCCTACATAGATGCAGATTAAAAAACTTAATTTTATTTTGTAATAAAGCATCTGAGTATTACTTTTGTTCTATGAAATATCCGTTTAATTTAAAAGTTGTTTGCACCAAGTATAACGGCGCCAAATAACACGTTCTTATTTTAGACTTAGGCAACCTTATTGGATGTCATCTGAAAAACTGTACCATCTTCATTTTGCAGCACGAGTGCATTTAAAAAAAAAATAATTTCCTTGTAGTTCTCTTGCTACAATTCCCCTCATCCCTTCTGCCATTAAAAAAAATAAATAAAAATAATAACAAAAATTAATTGAAATAAAAAAAAAGTATTGAAATAATTGCAAGAAAGTAAAAATTTATCCTTGTGTTCTTAATACCAACTTTGTTGCTTTGTACAAAAGAAAACACTGAAGAAAGCATTTATTTTACGACGTTCACAAACTTACACAGCAGCGAGGAAATGACCTCACCATGTGGTTTCATGCGCATGACGTAGCTCTTGTTATGATCTCAACCTGACCGCAGCCCACCTGTTGTATGGAGCAGAGGCAAACAGAGCAAACGGAGGGTGGGGAGGCAAAAGCCTCAGAATCAGACTGTGTTCAGCTGGAGCTCTAGTATTATATCTTGACCTATCTACATCCATGAGGCCAGTCCAGGATTGTATAAAATATAGACTTATTCCCTCCCTCGAGCAAGCAGGGCTAGTTTCATAGAGACTAACCGAACGGAAGTATTGGATCTCTCTCTCTCTCTCTCTCTCTCTCTCTCTGTCTCTCTGTCTCTCTCTCCCCCTCTCTCTCCTTTTCTCCTGTCTTTGGCTTTCATTCACATAAACGAATATCACCTCGATATCTTTTTCTTACGATAATTTTTTCCAACCGCTCATGTGCTCACTCCCACAAGAGCTGGGTTCGTCTTGTTAAGAAATTTTCTTTTGCAGTCCTCTAAAATCAAGTTTGGTTTGATGAATGTTACAGTCGTCTATCCACCACTGTCTATTTTTTTTTTATATCTTCACACTACATTGCTTCCCAATTATCTACCCCCATTCGTCTGCCTGTTCAGCAGATGAAACATAAAAACAAAGGCCTATGTTCTCTCAGCTCCAGTGCATGTTTGTGTGAGCTCTACCTCTTATACATTTTACTACTCATGTGTAATTCTTCACCCTCCCCCTTCTCTCTCTCTCTCTCTCTCTCTCTCTCAGCACATGTGATTTAAAAATGATCTTTATTAATCGAATTTAGTTGTAACCTGCATTTCAAAGTGTCACTGATGAACAACATCAACATTTAGTTCAATTTTATATTGCCCAGGATTTTTGCGTGCACCTTCTTCTGTTTATGGGTTAATCATCGACGCCCTATCGATATTTCACTGTTTCTGCTCAAGTAGACTTCTATAAACTTTCATTTTAATGTACATGTATATCATAAAGCACATGCAAAAAATAACTTTCCATTGTCTTAATCTTCTTGTTTTTCTTATTCTTATTTTTGATTTTGGTTCTCTTGTCCTTAATCTTTTTCTACTTGTTGTTGTTTTTGTTTTTGTTGTTGTTTTTTTGTTTTTGTTTTTGTTTTTGTTGTTGTTGCTGTTGTTGTTGTTGTTGTTGTTGTTGTTGTTGTTGTTCTTCTTCTTCTTCTTCTTCTTCTTCTTCTTCTTCTTCCCTCCTTTTTCCTTTCTCTTTCTTTCGCTTTCAAATTTATTATCTTAGTTATCCTTGCCTTGGCCACAACTCTCATCGTCTTTATCGCTGTAAGCCTTTTGTTTTGACAGTCTTTTAATCTCCTTCTTCTGCCCCCTTGTTCTCATTCAACACATTCTCAACACACACCTGCAGACACACACACGTGCAATAAGTCCGAGAGTGTAAAGGAGGATTTGGACAGAGGTTAACCAAGCTATTTTTTCCTTCTTTTTGTTTCAACGTCCAGGTCCTCTGCGCTACCTCACCCGCCCTCGTTGTCCACACCGACGGTGCATGCCTAAAAGGCAGGGACGCTGATTCCTCACACGCGCTGTCTTCTCATTTCAGTTCTACTCACGTTGAAGTTAGCATTGCGTCTGTCCCTTGGAGGCGAGGTGCGGCCTAGCAATTTCTAGGTACCCCCCCCCCCTACACAGCTTTCCGCTCCTCTCTATCTCACCAGGCTCGCGTGCCCAAACTGTGGCTCTCTGTCTGCCTCTCACGCGCATGATCTCTCGGTCTAGTTACGAACACTATTGGCGCTCACCCGGCCGAGCAAAACCTACCCTGCCCTACACCCATCTGTTATTTTTCCTTAGCCGTTAGAAAAAGCATCGTCTGAAAGGACTGCCAGTCCGTTCTACATTTCGAGGTCAGTGAGATCACGGTGTTATTTCGTGTTTGGGATTGCGATGCTATTGCTACATTATTGCAACATTTCCCACAGACCTTGTTTGCTGTGTTAATCATTTCCATGTAGATCTATAAGATGGATGTGCAGAATCAGACCTCACATTTGTCACGGCTCTAGCAAAGAAAACAGCCGAGATTATTTGACAGTGAGTCCTTTTCATAGGAGGCCACGTTCGAAGGCCTCTGTGATTTACAACTGTATTATGTAAGGCCTCTATGGATGTGTTGATTAGGATAAGTTTACACTTTATATTGCATAGTTATCTGCAAATTTTTTCACAGTTATATGCTGGCAAGAATGATGTGATATAGATGAATTTTGTTTAAACCAATGCTTATTATGCTTTGATAAGAAGTGAAGGTCTTGATGGTTTCTTGTGTAAGGAAACTTAAATCTGGGTTTCGACTAGCTTTGATAAAACTAAAAAAGCCATTAAGACACTTCTGCCAAATCATTCGATTTGTCATAAAACTTGGTGTACAAAAATTAACAGGTTGAAGGTCTCTCTTCTTCTCACAGACAGCAACTCGCAACTAATCCATAATTTATATGAAGCTAATTACTGTTGTCAATATGACAGTTTCAGGTGACTATCTTAGGTTTGTGGCCAAATATTTAGTAATTAAAGGTAAAAATAGGTTCATGTACAAGAAGACTTCAGAATAATCTATACAAGGCAAAACTCTTCAAACTAAGATTTTATGCCATAATATTAATCTCATCAATAGATATCTTCATATTATATACCCTAAGTTTAAGTTAGGATTATACATGTATCCCTCTTGTTTGAAGGGTAAACGCCCCTTTGAGTTCTTTGATTGTCAACGATTTAAAAGATGTCAAAACAGATTTTTTCAACGATCAGCGCTGTTCATCATGATCAGGATGCCTCTGACTGTTCTCTCGAGGTTTGATCATTTTAAAATGATAAAATGTGTTGAAACGGGATATCAAACATGATTCGAATAAACTGTAAGTAAAAACGAATAGAAAGGGCGGAGGAAGGGTAGGATAAGGTCGACTGTTTTGTGTAGATCTCTTTTCTAAACCTGGCCCAGCCTGTGTATCGATCAGTTCTCGGCAGATGTGTCGCCTGCTTGGGGGTTAGAGAGTGTAGAAGATAGATGGGCTCGTTTGATATATAGACCCACAGACAGATACACATA
The DNA here is from genome assembly GCA_033675545.1 of Elysia crispata. Lineage (NCBI taxonomy): Eukaryota > Metazoa > Mollusca > Gastropoda > Plakobranchidae > Elysia > Elysia crispata. The sequence continues at coordinate 169,673 of JAWDGP010002751.1, read as the reverse complement.
GAGAGGGAAAGATACAGATGCGTTTCGGGCAGGCGAGAGCATTAAAAAGATATATTTAATTATATATACATATATATATATATATATATATATATATATATATATATATATATATATATATATATATATGTGTGTGTGTGCGTGTGTGTAAGACGTAGAACAGGGAGGTGGAGAAGAGAAGGAGATACAGATAGAAAGGAAAAGAGAAAAAGAGCGAGGGAATCTGAGACAGGGAGAAAGAAAGTAAGATAGAACGAGCAAAAGATGAAAAGAGATAAATAGAATAGAGGAAAGAGAGAGAGAGAGAGAGAGAGAGAGAGAGAGAGAGAGAGAGAGAGAGAGAGAGAGAGAGAGAGAGAGAGAGAGAGAGAGAGAAGATCGTATGTTGCGCAAGAATTATTCGATAACAGGAGAGCAATGAACCCTAAATAACATCACACACTCTATAGATACGAGACTTACAATATTCAGAAAGAGATAGCTGGATAGATAGATAAATAGATAGATAGATAGATAGATAGATAGAGAGAGAGGAGAGAGAGAGAGAGAGAGAGAGAGAGAGAGAGAGAGACAGACAGACAGACAGACAGACAGACATGCAAAGAGAGAGAAATTATATAGAGACCTAGAAGCAATAAAAGCAAAACTAACTGGAGATAAAGCTACAATGAGGAGGAGATAAGAAGAGAGAGAAAGACAAAAAAAAAAAAAAAAAAAGAGAAACAGAGACAAAGAAAAAGAGAGAGCAGAGATAAAAAAGAAAGAGAGATAGATAGATAGATAGATTGATATATATATATATATATATATATATATAGAGAGAGAGAGAGAGAGAGAGAGAGAGAGAGAGAGAGAGAGAGAGAGAGAGAGAGAGAGAGAGAGAGAGAGAGAGAGAGAGAGAGAGAGAGAGAGAGAGAGAGAGGCATAATAATAGGTAGAAGTACAGAAATGGCCTGAAAACGAACCTGTATTCTGACCTTCCTGGTTGCTAACGTTTTTCTTGTGCTTTACCCCTTTTTGTTCGGGAAATGTCATTATTACCAACGATCGATGCATTCACATGGATTAGCGGACCTGAATCTTGACCTGGACAGGCTCTGAGAATCCAAGGTATTCGGTTTATCATAAAGAAGCTGAACTTTTACAATACGGTAGTCAGAAGAATAAGCCTAAGATTTATTGAAGATACCATTATGGAATTGTATGCAATTGCTGTACTCTTTGACACTTTATTATTAATCATTGAGCCTCTAGTTAAGAGTTTCAATCACAATATCATTCACCTCACATACCAAAATGCTGTTTTCTCTTGCACATGGCCCTGAATAAGATTAAAAAAAAATATAAATTGTGTTTGTTTGATCTCTATGATTTAAAACAAGCACAAAGTACTGATATCAGGTAGAGTAGAGTAATGTGAAGAACATAAAAACGTTAAAATGCTTCACACGCTCTCTCACCGCTCTCTCACTGATTTCATATTGTATCAATAGTATCTGAATCTGATGTAATCTACTACAGATCGGCTACAATATAATGCACCAGATGATACATAAATGATGAAATAACTATCTCCAGTGAAAAAAAAACAACCAATAAACCAACAACACGAAAACAAAGCAAACTAAATTAGAATGAGTTCTTCATTCAGTTCATCTATCCACTAAAGCTAATGACTTGTGCTCACAGCTACATGTATTGCAGAGATGAAGTCTTCCTCATTATTGGTGCTAACTGAGATCTAATTTAGATGTAAATTTGGTTTTAGGCCTAGATCTAGGTTAGATCCAGCTCTAGATTCTGATTATGTCTTTATCTAGAAAAAGATATTAATTAAAGAACGGATCTAAGTCCTAGACTGGTTAAGTTACATTAATAAAAGTTTACCACTTACTTATGAACCCTATTTAGAATGGAATAGATCTATAGACTCAAATGCTTAAAAATACAGATACTGGATTATTTTTGGACCTTAGAGAATATAAAAAAGGAATATAATATACTTTTGTCGAGATACAAAATCGATCTAGATCGAAGCTAATCTAGCAGGTACTAGTACATCCTAAACCCCAATTGATTAAAAACAGCTTCAATTTTAGAGAGCGAGGCATTACGGTATCAATTTTTTTGGAAATCGCATTTCATTAAAGCAGTGGCAAAATATATTATTATTGTTTCAGTTTTCTTAGTCCGCTCCTGTGACTTCATGCGAGAGATAATGTTTTAAATTTGTATAATTTAGGTTTGAAAATCGAATTTAAAAGAAAAAAAGCAACATTGAGTACATGATACATCGAAGTAAATTTGGTATAAGAAAACAAAATTGACGAACCTGTTTGCGTTCTGTTACTTGTGCAAATAGAATGAAATTTTTAGAGCAATTTTATTACTAATTCAACTTTTGTATTCGTTTTTAACTGACCCACATTCAAGGCGAATGTTAGAGGTACTGTTCAAAGTTTAACGTTCTTTATTCCTGTTCTGTAAGTCTTTTCTTGATTAGATAGCGTTGAAAGAAATACAATGTGATAACACTGTCCTTTTATGTACTGATCTACACACTTAAGTATATTTTTGTGACTACCTTTACATTGATGGAGGATTATGAGTTTGGATAGAATCTTTAAGATAGGAATCACTCCAACAACTTCTTAATCCGTCTTCTTCAATTTAGAGAATGTTGAGAGGCAACCTTGGCATAAATTATGTTAGCTAGAACGATGGTCTTTTTGGATTAAACTAGAGGGAACAAGCTGCTCATCATCGTGTTATTTTTTTTCTTTTTGTTATTGTTGATTGAGTTAACTTAGAATTTGTATCATGCCTATAGCTTAGCCGCTTGTAAATCTTCGTATTCTGAGAATTTTGTACTTCCAAGGCAAATTTTTTCTTCTAGAGTAGATTTTACTGACAATCCAAAGAAGCAGTTCTTTTTCTGCAGGCTTTAGAAAAGCATGGGTGTCGAAACTTCTACTTAGGAAACTTAGATCAGAATAAATTTGAGAGGCGTATTATCTTTCTGAATAATTTTGTCGTTTTTATCTCTGTGCAAATATTGCCTGCATAGACGTTATAAAGAAAAGAACAATATATATAAAAGAAAAGTTGTGGGAGTTTTTGTCCAGCCAGGCTATAAAAGTAAAAAGAACGATGAGATAAAAGCAAAAAAAAAAAAAAAAAACCCAAAAAACATAGGGACATTCTATCTTTAACAATTATAATTTATACAAAATGGCTGACTGAAAATTTCTTGTTCAAGGCTTTCACATAGGCATCTTAATTATAGATGAAAAAAAAACACAACACAAAATAAAAACAAAACAAAAACGGCAGTGCCCGCGTCTGACAGGAAAAGAAAGAAAAGCAGCTGCTCATAATGTTTAAATTAACCAGTAGATTTGTGAGTGTCTAAATTTTAAACGTGAACAGTTAAATCTAAATCTAGAAAAGAATTGGCATGCAGATTCACATGAATTTAAACGCTGCACTGACTTTACCTTTTAAAGCAAAGAGGACAGACTAAGTGGCAAGCGTAGAAAGATAGTGAATTAACTTGTGGATTAAAACAAAATGAAAATGAAAACGAAACGGAAAGACGAGGATCCTAAAATTCCTATCTTACTGATAGCTTAAAGCTTCCACGGTAAGGTTTTCTCATCATGGTTTTATAAGCTTGAATTCAATCTAATTTATTTCTCATTGGGAAACATTGAATACTTTTTAATTTAATAGTCTTTTATCTGTCTGAGTCTAGACTTGTTGAAAATGAATTGACTTGTGAAAGGCATAACCACGAACCATAAAATGTAAATCATGATTTCCTTGCAACTCACTTTAAAATTATCAGATGTAGTAGTAATTTCGGGATGTGCTATCTTTTTCTCCCAAAAGGTTAATTTTAAATCAAAGGTTATTTCCGCATCTTTTAAAATGATAACGACAGTGCGTCCTCATTCCCTATAACGTACACCTTAACATTTTGTTGCTTCTCAGGCAGAGTATCCATGCGCTGAACCCTTGACTCCGTTGGATGAAGATAACGCGCAATGACTTGATGTCAAATCGCTATCGGATGCTTTGAAATATCGAGTGTTGGAGAAAGCGCCTTATTTTACAAGTATAATTTACTCTTATAAATGTAAACAACGACGGCATCAGATTTTAAAACAAACCATAGGTTAACGTTCCTGAAAATTACTGGGCTATTCTTTCTATGGTTATCTAATCCTAAGATACTAGAAAGTTTCCAAGTCCATCTTATTCACTTATGCTGCAGTGATTGAAAATTATCATAGTTTTTCAGTACTATATAATTCTTCCGCAAAAATAAAATGGAAAAAAAAACAATAAACCACTGATATACAGTTATGAATGATTGGCAAAAACAATACAAATGAATATAGAATGAGTTTTAATAATTTCAACAAGATGGCTGTATAACATTTAAAAAATTATGAGACGATCGGTTTCTTTAAGTTATTAACTTTTTGCGCTGTTGAACCTATTTGAATGGTGTGGATTATCGTACTAAAGGAAAAAAAGAAATAATAATAAGGAGAGGGGAGAGGGAGGGAGGGAGGGAAAGAGAGAGAGAGAGAGAGAGAGAGAGAGAGAGAGAGAGAGAGAGAGAGAGAGAGAGAGAGAGAGAGAGAGAGAGAGAGAGAGAGAGCCGACAGACATAAAGAGAAAGAGGTCTTAAGGACATAAAGGCACGAAATGGGGAGAGGGTATTTTATATGAATTGATTGTCTTTATTGTATTTATTGTTCTAGATTGCCGCGAGCATAACATTTTATCTAAATGTTTTCAAACACTGACGCAACTCGCAACCAGCTCAATGCGAAGTTCTGAACAATTTAACGATTATATTTCAGAAGCAAGGTTTATTTGAAACCAGTTTTTCAGACGAGATTTTGTGTTGTGAACTGCAGTGGATAATATCCCAATTAGCAAGTTGTTTCAGCAGCTCTTTGGCTTGCACTTTGCGTGCAATCGGATGTATGAGGATTACAGAACATCCACCAAAGAAGTGTAAACTCACTGCAGTCCACGTTATATTGTGGGTCTAAGTTTATCAATCATCGGCATCACAAGCGAAATATTCAGGAGTGCACTAGGTTTAAATGAGACACAAAGTGCATTAAAGAGGTGCTCCAGACTTTACTCATTGCGAACTCTCAAACGCTTTGTTTCAAGAACATTCTCTTGTAATCATTTTGTATGGACCAGGGTCTCTTACGAGAGTGATCTAGTCGCCCTGGAGGAGAGAGTGTGACGCCAGGCGCTCAAAGATGCCAGTGCGCCGTGGACATGTTGCCCCACCCAACATCTTCATTGATACTATCATCAGGAAATTTGACGGACAAAGTAAGTAGATTTTATTTTTTAAAAGAATGTTGATAATGGTTTGTTATCGGTCTTGTTTATATCATCGTTACTTTTGCTGACCTTGTTGCTGTTGAACATTGCAATACGGTATATACCTAAATCACTCAAATGAAAAATTTCAAGAATTTCACCGAATTTTGAAATATGTTGAGATACTGAAACATGTTAAGATACAGCCAAAATCATTTAGTGAAAGGACAAGAAAAACATTCACTCTGCTGAGTAAAGCTAAATAAAAAGAAAAATCACTCGTCTAGATTTGGAACAACCCGCACATCAAATGATAGATTCTATTTCAATCAGTATTGATTGAGTAAGGTTAAAAATCTTGGATATGACTGAAAAAATGCTCACACACACAAAACAATTAAAACACATAATTAGATGTTTCGGCATAAACCATGATAACCCCAAGTCCTACACATTTCATTATAATTGTAGGATTTCATTATCTGATAAATAATCTTCTTTACGTTCGTTTTTCTGTGAACCCCCCCCCCCCTCCCAGGAATACTACTACTACTACTACTACTACTACTACTACTACTACTACTACTACTACTACTACTACTACTACTACTACTACTACTACTACTACTACTACTACTACTACTACTGCCACTACTACTATCACCACTACTACTACCACTACTACTACCACTACTATTACTACTACTACTACTACTACTACTACTACTACTACTACTACTACTACTACTACTACTACTACTACCACTACCACTACTACTACCACTACCACTACCACTACCACTACCACTACTACTACTACTACAACTACTACTACTACTACTACTACTACTACTACTACTACTACTACTACTACTACTACTACTACTACTACTACTACTACTACTACTACTACTACTACTACTACTACTACTACTACTACTACTACTACTACTACTACTACTACTACTACTAGACACTTAAAGTTGTACTTGTAGAATGTGAACTCAATGGTATCTCGGCGATGTTCCGTCCAGTTCATTACATCTTCGTACCTTATATTAACTTTAGTTGCAGTCTCAGTCTCATCGAAGTTAGCTCCTCGATCAAATCATCCTCAACATCATCATCATCATCATCATCATCATCATCATCATCATCATCATCATCATCATCATTATCGCTCTCCCAAGGAGTGCCAATACCAATATCATCTTACCATCATGTCATACCCTTTTCCTCGTCCTCACCACGATCATTATGATGATCGAGTTAAACAACTTTATGGTATGGCATCGTGACAATTTTTTAAAGGAACGGATATTCTTTAGCCTTTCTACATAAAGGACAAACAATGGGGATCCAAGTTTTCAATGAAAGATGAATTATAATCTGATCTGAAAATAATATGAACATAGGTCGTGCTGGTAGAGTTGAGTAAGAGTGATTAATACATCAGTCAAACTAGTACTGGTTCTTAGACGAGGTGGATGATTGCGGTTTGTAACAGAAAAGTGCTAGAAGTCCTTTGTCCGTAATTAGACCATTTGATAGCGAGGGGGGTAGTAAAATGATATCTAGTCATTGAAAATTAGGACCATGGTAATCTGAGTTTTTTTGAGTTCTGACCTTTTGCAACTAAGTAAATCCTACTGTATACCCAAGTTTTGTCTATAACGGGTATAATTATTAAGAACATGATCGATTTTTCGTGGGTGAAGAAAACAGCCTTCGAAAAAAACAAAAGAACAAAACAAAGCATACTAAACAAAAGTCACAACACCCCCCCCCAAAAAAAAAAAAAAAAAAAAAACAAAAAAGAAAAACAAACAAACAAAAAAACAAACAAACAGAAAAAAAGCAAAACATTAAGAGACGTAAAAAATCAAAACGAAGAAAGAAAAAAAAAAGCAACTAACAACATAAAAAATAACAATCAAGCAAAAACAAAACAAACTCTTAATCGTTTAACGCCTCTAAAGTCTCCACCAGTCTTCTACAAACAATCAATTTCCTGAAGATCTTAGGCGATTTATGTTGGCTAAACCAACACAATTCCACAGTGGATGAAACTTGCTCACTGCAGGAGAAGGTCCATAAGAAACGATTCGCAACATTGAAGTTGTACTTTTAGCTGCTCCGCTAAGACTATGAACTTTGATTAATAATTTGTTATGCCTTTAATTAAAAGATATATGCCCGTGTTTCCAATAATTTCAGGATTAAAATCGCATGGTTAGATTTTGGGTAGGCGCTCCCACGTATTCAAACGACCTTGTGTGCAGACATTGCTGAATTTATAACGATTTGTGTCTAAATTGTATTAGTTTGCTTGCACTTTGATAATTTTATTGTGAATACTTGTGCTTTTATCTTGAATCTTCGTAATCTTCATCTGAAGGGAGATCGCTACCTTCGTTTAACGCTGAGAAGTATGGCTGCCTGTGAAAACTATAATATAACACCCAAATGACACCTAAAGATACCCAAAGACTCATTTGAATCTCACGTTATGCGATTCTAACCAGGAAACTAAGGGATTATTCTCTCTTATCACCGCACCAATCGTCTGACCCACTCCCTTCTTAATATAATAACATAACCCCCCCCCCCCCCCCCAAAAAAAAAAAAAAAAAAAAAAAAAATAAATAAATAAATAAAAGCTGAATATCTTGAATCTTGATCAAAATGAAAAAAAAAAAAATTCGAATGTTTACCAAAAAGTGGTTATTGACCTTTTATGCACTTTCGGAGATACTTGATGTTAAAAAATTCGGCTTCTGATTATATACCACCGTTGATGTGGTAACAACAAATTTCTACACTTAGCCTACCCGCATTCACCACCACTATCGTGACATCTTTGCGGGGGTAAAATCTGGTCTAAACCGAGGCAAGAAGATGGGACAGTATAATAGTACATGCAGCTGCTACATTGCTCCGCATCGCTGCGCATAATGATCCGTTCGGTTTGGAGTCATTCGCGATTTATCATCGCTTCAGATATTAAGGGTTTATTGGTTCGAAGAAAGACACAAACCAATTTTTAAGCAGATTAATCATGGTAATATATGAATGCATGAAACAGATAGCTAAAGAGAGATAAACAAGTAGAGAGAAGAGGGAGAGAGATAGATAGATAGAAAGAGAGAGAGAGAAAGAGAGAGAGAGAGAGAGAGAGAGAGAGAGAGAGAGAGAGTCAGAGAGAGACACAGAGAGAGAGACGCACACACAGACAGACAGACAGAGAGAAATTGCAAAATGGATAATTGATTGAATGTTTCAGACATGTTAACAAACTGTTCAAATATGATTTGCGAAATAATACTCGTAATAATAAAACCCCCCGACAAAAACAAAACAAAACAGGGAAGTATGGACTGGGATATTGACGGTTGGATTAAAAAAAAATCACGAATTAAAATTAATATATATGTGGGCTTGGTAGATCGAGGAGATTTATAATTACGGAAAGCGTAACCATAACATTAGTAAAAACAAAAATAGCTATCAACATAAACATCATTATAAATTTTTTCTTTGAATCCCTGTATTCAGGCAATGTTGCCAATTCGTTTTATATATTTCACCAATATCCACATAAATCAACATAAGTTCCAGCGTCTTGATCAAGGCCTTTTTGCTAGAGATCCAACTCAACTGTTTAATGTTTTATGGTAACAGATGGTACTCTTTGAATGAATTTTGGCTTTGCCTTTCAGCTTTGCAAACTATACCATCACATCATAAAAACATTTTGAAAGCAGCGTAACATTCTCTTTTGTATGGACAACAAAAGTAATTATTTATTTCGACAGTAAACACTTTTAAAAAGAACTAAAGTAAAAACCAAATTAAATTAAAGCAACAACAACAAAAAAAAAAAAAAAAACAACTGGAGCAACAAACAAAGAAAAAATAAATAGAAATAAAAAAAAAAATTCTGTAAAATTTTTAATCTCAAAGCATTACGAAAGTATATATTCTTTATATCCATGCTCTTTCAAGGGTTAAATATTTATACAGATACTGAATTTTTCTCGATTTTTGCCCTAAAGAGCAACTCATTTTGTAAAAAAAAATTGTATGTTGCGTGAATGTTATCTGTCCTATCAGCTTGAGCAGCTGTGAGTCTGATAAAACTTGCTCACAAAATAGATGAACGGAGCATTCTCAGGCGTCACGTGTGGAGAACGTTTTAGAAAATGAAGATCACTACAAGGTATCAGAAAGAAGTAAGTTTTTAGAGCTTGTTAACAATGAACCCTGTTTTTTTTTTATTTTACCGTACGAAATGATTCTATAATTTTTTTTTTATAGAACTGTTCATCTACTAAAAATGAAGCTGCATCTGCCGTTTGTACAACCACTATAACTACTACTACTACTACTACTACTACTACTACTACTACTACTACTACTACTACTACTACTACTACTACTACTACTACTACTACTACTGCTGCTGCTGCTGCTGCTGCTGTTGTTTCGTCTCCTACTTCTACTTCCACTACTACTTCAAGGATAATGAAGATGGTGAGACTGATGATAAGGAAAATGATATCAATGAAAATGATGATAATGATGAAGATACCAATGAAAATGATGATAATGATGAAGATACCAATTAAAATGATGATAATGATAATGATGCCTCTGAATTCATATGGATAACTATAACAACAAACGCAACAACAGCAACAGCAGCATTCGTAGTGGTAGTAGTAGTAGTAGTAGTAGTAGTAGTAGTAGTAGTAGTAGTAGTAGTAGTAGTAGTAGTAGTAGTAGTAGTAGTAGTAGTAGTAGTAGTAGTAGCAATAGTAGAAATTCAAGTAGTTGTGGTATATGTAGTGATAATACTAATAATAAAATACTATAGCACCACGACTAAGGCAACAGCAACAACAACAACAACAGCATTAAAAGGTGGGTTTTTACGTAGGAGCCAAGCATAGGCTACTTACCTTTCAGTGGTTTATATTGAAGATGCAATAAAGAGTAAACAGCATTCGATAATAAAACATACCTGCACAGCAGACACATGCCCACTGAAATATTTAAATTTAAGCGCTAATATTATGACATAGTAAGATTCATTGATATGATCAGTTAAAAGCCTCATGGTACAAACAAAACATACGATTTTTCAAAAGAATAAAATGTGCCAGATTTTCATTTATGATTAATTTCATTATCACATAAGTATGGTCTAGACAATTAAATTAAAAATTCAGTTTTTTTGGCAAGAAAGTTTGAAGAGGATTATACCTCAAATATATAGAGATCGAAATTAGGACAACAAAATGAAAACGCTCTTATATCAATAGTCCTCAATAAATTGAGTCGTCTGAAGATCTAAATTGCCGTGATAGCTCGTAAAATAACAATGAATATGTCATTTAAAAATGGAGAAGCAATGCAACAGATGCATATATGTGGAAAAATTTACATATTTATAGACATTCCATTTGTGAATGACAAATCATACACATTTCATTTGTGGATGGAATTCATTGCCAGGTGTCTTGTTTAAAAAGAAACATTTTCATGGGGATCAGTTTCTGGTGTTTGATTCTTATATTTCGCATATTATTTGGTAGTTCTATCCAGCCGATGAGTCATTTTGTAAAAGTAAATTAAACGACATTTATATTACCACCACTGAAATCTCACGGTAATAAAATAAAACTCATTCTGCGTTTTTCAATTATTTCGGAGACTCTCCTGAGTGCACCGCAGCCACTGCCATTTCTCCAAGTTTCATTTGAATAATGTCTTACAAATTTCTTGAATATTTAAACGGCACATACATTGCTTTATTCGTGAATGACATCTATGCAAGATGAATATTTGTAGTTCAAATCATCAAAATCTTTCGTTTCTGGCCTCAGATCCAACAATTTTTTATGTTCATATTTAAAAATCTTAAAAGCTTAATCACCAGCCCGCCGGCTTTGTTATCACCAAGACAGTGGGTGCCGTATAGAGGTACGGGCTTTATCTCGTCCACACCACTTGACTTTTCATGTGTTTTTTATGTCTTCATTCCTACCTAGCTTAACCAAGCTTCGCGCTTAAGTCTTACCGTTCTGTTTATCTCATTTGTATCTTAAGATCCTAAGGTTTAGCGTCATCTGTTCGAGCATCTATAGTTATTTGACTGCCTTGGGTGGATAAATAAATAAATAAATAAATAGATGTATACACACACACACACACATATATATATATATACATATATATATATATATATATTTATTTCTTTCCATTTTTCTTTTTATTACTAAATGATCTTTTACTAAAAATGATTTCCAGAAAAATGGAAGCCAGAATCCCTCTATTCACCATACCCTTTCGTCCTGCTATCCTTCTTTTCTTTCGCTCTATGTTCTCCTCTTACTCTTCTTCTATTATCTGAACCTCAATACATTGCGAAATATCTATAAAAAAAGCTTGAATCAACGTTTTCACAATCATCTCCGGAAGCGATCATAATTAAATCATGAGGATCAACCCATCATGCAGTTATCACTGTAAATTCCAGAAAATTTGTTTATTTTTTCCTTTCAGGATCTTAGATTTTCCAAAAAAGTACATGACATTAATTTTAATAACATGCATAATTATATGTAACATATCTACGTTTATATAAACACATGCTCTTCAAATCTTTAAATTGAGGACCTTGAAGCGAATAGTTGATTATTTCTATCAGAGTAGAGCTTCCATTTCTAGAACTGATTCATGATTGAGTAAAAACAAATTTAAACGTAATTTTGATGACGAACTTTTAGATTTTTCGATGGGACGGGCCGTTCTATACTCGATCTCGATCTGTCTGTTCATTTGATCCTGCCTGTCAATATGTTTGTCTATCAGTCTCTTTGTATTACTAACCATCTCTCTCTCTCTCTTTCTCTCTCTCTCTCTCTCTCTCTCTCTCTCTCTCTCTCTCTCTCTCTCTTTGATCCATACACACACACGTACTCAGGAAAATTTGAATACTAATGAATATTTAATGAACTTTCATCTGAGTTCTCGCTAATAGCTAGTTAAATTTGATAACTGAATCTTCTTATTGTTTTACGCGTATATTTTGTAGTTTGTACTACAGCTTTGTTATGGAGTAAGTATAAAATTTTTGTTAACGAGGATGTTTTATTTATTTTAGTCCATTATTAGAAAATTGCATTAAGAATTAGATCTCAAATGTATTAGATAATTATTTGACCATTAATTGCTCCCCTTAGCAGGATGTTCAAAGTAAAACCAGATCTCTCCCGCTAATGACTAACATTGCGCCTCATCTTTCTATTGATTTACACCACAGTTGATCAATACCATCGCCGGCAAACCTTACAGGAGACTCACTCAGGGTATGCCGTGATAAACAAAACTTGTAGCAAAATGCCGAACGCTGAGTTGTATGTGAGGCATCTGACTGTCAGTCCGCTTGTAGGGCTACGCTTCGTGGTCAGGAATAGCGAGCTAGTCAGGAGAAAGCTCTTAATCAGCCTTTTTCTTCTGAGTTGAGCGTCTAGAAAATCTACTTGCATTATATAATTATTATGAAATTTCGGAATATAACCATCGTCCATGAATTAAGTTCCGTACTATTCAAACGCACTATTACCTGTTTTTTTTGTGGTTTATAAAACGTATTTACTTCCTCTTCTTTTGTTCTTTTGTTGTTGCTGTTGTTGTTGTTGTTGTTGTTGTTGTTGTTGTTGTCGTTCTTCTTCTTCTTCTTCTTCTTCTTCTTCTTCTTCTTCTTCTTCTTCTTCTTCTTCTTCTTCTTCTTCTTCTTCGTGTTGTTGTTGTTGTTGTTGTTGTTGTTGTTGTTGTTGTTGTTGTTGTTGTTGTTGTTGTTCTTCTTCTTCTTCTTCTTCTTCTTCTTTTTTGTTGTTTATAAAACGTATTTACTTCCTCTTCTTTTGTTCTTTTGTTGTTGTTGTTGTTGTTGTTGTTGTTGTTGTTGTTGTTGTTGTTGTTGTTGTTGTTGTTTTTCTTCTTCTTCTTCTTCTTCGTTATTTTTTTATTATTGTCAAAAACCAAATTAAGAAAAATAATAACATACCATGTGTTGATACTGAAATGAGTCATATTCAAGATGCGCACATTCACAAGTCATAAAATCCAATGGACGTGTTTGTTTAGTGAAAAATGACCGCTCCCATTAATCTTATTAAAGCTCTGAATACTAACAACAGCAAATAGATGGCTCCGTTTCTTATTTCGAGAAGAGAAAGCGATTGAAGAGCAAAATTTCTACAGATGTCAAATGGAAGCTTCGAAAAGAAGAAAAAAATCGCGCTCTTTTTCCTCTCATACACACACTCACTCCTTGATAAGAATCCAAAGGGATGGAACTGTAGGGAAGTTATTACTCTGTAAATGCTGAGAGCAGCTCTTGTTCTTCAGTTATAACAGTTGAGGTTAACAGATTTTGAAAACATCGACTCTTGCTGGAAGAAAAATGAACTTAAAGATTTTATCGATTTCTCTCTGATAAAAATTTCATGGCGTTAAACACACTTTGACCATCTTCCTGGACCCACTTTAGATTCATATTTCAACAGGAGAAATAATTCTAAACTAAAAATATTGACCAATTTGACTCAAGTCTGTCCAATTTAGTAGATGAGTTGATGGTCCTTTTTTTTTAAACCTAATCCTGTCTCTCAAACTTCTTTGAAGTGCATGGAGTTGCTAGGGTTTGCTGTTAAGTGGACTTTGGTTGAAGCGATGAAAGCGTTCTATAACCAAAAAAATTGTAATAGTTTACTTCCTTGTTTTACATGACCAAAGACATCCAGTTTCTGACAGAATGAAACAGATAGCTCTATATCGCTGTCATTCCTGACAGCATGCAGCGATGCTTTGTGCCATCGATAATGATCTTTTACCATTGCTCAAAGTGCAGTATTGAGTGAAAGACAGCGAAAAAACAGAAATCGTTTCCTTGTCATACAGTGTGTAGCGACGACATGCTGCCGTGTAAACGCTGCGCGGCTCAAAATATTGAACAGCTGCGTCGTCTGAAAAATCTTTTTTTGGACTGCCATTTAAAATTGGAATTTTTGTTTAAAAATAATTGCAGAAAGGAAGGATGTAAAATATCCAACCAGGATTCTAGGAGGTAGTCCAGTCCATTTAAAGGTTGTATTAAGTGTGTACTTTAGGGCTTTGCGTTAGTAGACCATACACAGAATTGCAAATTTCTTAAGAATTAATTTTAGGCAAGCTCTCACTCGTCATAAGTGCAGGACAAAAGAATAAAAGCTACACACAGAACCTAAAAACACAGTTTAAACATTAAATTTGTTTATTTCGACCTACTGATTTTATTTTGCTCTTGAAACGTTAGTAGATTCGGCTTACAATGTTGAGAAATATGACTTTTTTTTTAAATCGTTACATTTACATCAAAATTGTTTAGAAACGATGCACAAATTATCTAACATGCCTCAGTTTTACGGGATGATACGCAAGGCATAAGAAGAGACAAAATACTTTTTATGAACAATAAACGTTTTCAAAGCTCATGGTTAAAAAATAACCCAATAAAATACGAAAAGATGCACAAAACAGTTTTCAATGTTTCACTTTTATGAAAAAAACAAGTGCAATAATCAATTGGCAAATATTGAGACTTCAGAAAGGTTTTATCGAGTCAGTAATTTGCAAATAACCTTTACATGGACAGAGAGAACAGTGAACAAAGAGTGTACATGATGCGATCCCAAAACTGCTCGTTTAAAGTGGAATTTGGGGTAAGGAAAGAATATCAAAGTCAGATGTGATACATGGAGAGCACATTTAAAACAAAATCAGTTGTAGGAGTCTCTAGATAAATCAATTCATTAGGGTATGCCGACGTATTTTAGCGATTGGGCATTACGGAAGTTATGCCTCCTTTTTAAAATACAAACAGAAAAAAAATCCTTATTATGCGCAATATCTCAAGTATGTTAATACTTGGAACATTTTTTTTTCTGGAGTCAGGTTTGCTTACCTGCAGAATTTTGTCCCATATTCATTACTTTTCTTAAGCACCAAAACTGAATACTTTCTTCTCTTCATTTACGATATGTAAATAAGGGGATTATGCAAATTTTAATTTTATTTTTGATATTTTATCTGCACCAGTTTTATGTAACTGAATGTGGCGTAAGTCTGTGAAAGAAAAACGACAAATGTAACTCACAACATTCAAACACATCCATTTTTCACGGGTTCCCAGAGAATCATATGCATCTATATGATCCCAATTGTCAGGCAAGTTCAGAAACTCTGTTCATTGCCCACCTACCGTTTTTCCTAATTGTTTTTGCTGCATAGGCTTCTTTGGTTTCGTCTATCTTTTTCTCAGTCTGTTTTGCTATCTGTCTCTGCCTGCCTGTCTTTCTCTCTCTCCGGCTCCTCCCACTCTCTTTCTACCTCTCTGCCTGTAACTATTTCTCTTTCTCTTTCGTTTTTTTTTGTATTAAAACCATCTTTATTTTACACCACTAAGTCCCAGTTCGTTTGACGGCTAACCCAAGACGTCATTTTACCAGGCCGTTAATTACCAGAGCTGTGCCAACACCTACAATAAATAAGCCACTCTCGGACTTCACTTTCTACACTCTGTGATTTCCACAAATAGATCCTAGTCGTCTTTGGTTTTATACATCTGGCACAGAGACATTTTCCAGCCCTTCATACATACATTATTCATCTGTTTGTCTAGCGCTAACGCTGTCTCTCCGTCATGCCGAACTAATGAGATGGCGAGTAATTCCGATGTTGTCCTTGTCTCTCACTCAATCTGTCGAAATTCCATTGAAGCAAGAGGTTTTACGACGCCTACCCGCAAGAGTGGCGATTTCATATTACTTGGTCTGCTCGGGTCTCAAACACTTCCAGTCTTCATGGATATGAAGTTTTTGAAGTAACATTTCACGAAAGTATGAACAAAGAATTAGTTAGAAGTATATTGCCTTTTTAAATTGACAAAACAGACCCGACTTATTTTTCTCAAATTAAATGAATCCTCCATATGAAGTCTACGTATATTTATCCAAGCATTCACTCGTCTTTAACAGATATGTACAAAATTTACAGAAAATTGTCATCCAACACCAACTCAAAGCTGCTGTGTTTGTTTCTTTTTTGTTTTTAAAGAAAACAATTTTTTTAACCAGGACAACATGTTCCTTACTTGCATTTTATCAAGCGTATGGAAAAAAGAACTACGAGAGCTAACTCATACCTAAACCCAAGATCACTAAACATCAATGGCAGCGGAAGAAAATAGAGAGGCCCATATCTGCTCTAGAACTAAAACATTGGTACAGTTGTACAAAAAGTTGCTCTGCCAAAGTGTCCAAGCTGGGTCTTACAGTGATTTTGTTTCCACGGACATGTTTCTCCCTGAGTGAGCAGCCATAGAAAGCGCGCTTGATTACCGCAACGATTTTTGTTGATCTGGCCCGCTTGGTCTCCGCAGGACAGGAAAGATTTGTTTTGTTAGCCTGGGAACTGAAAAGTGGAATTAATTAGACTCTAGATGAAAGGGGTTGGGTTTTCTAGAAAATGTCACAGGACGTCTTTGCTGGATACATAGGTCTGGCAGGATCTGTGGGAGACTTTCTGTGTGTCTCCTATCTATTTATGAACGTATCTGTACCATATATCTCTATCTGGCCTTGACTTCAAGAAAATTTGACACAGGACATAATTATTTGATAATGACCATTCTGAGCTGCACTGGCACAACACCATAAGGGTTCGAGACGTCCGACCGTCGATTGAAGCCTCATCTCTGCAGCACTACCCTCGATTTTTTTTTTTTTTAAGAATTTAAGGAAAGATTTTAAATTAAAAATCTTGTAAAACCTTGGAAAGATAGTATAGTTCTCGTTTTGCAGATTTTAAACTGTTTCGAGATAACAATGTTTATCCTTCTCACAGACGCTAAAATATTGGTTAAGCCACATTTTCTTTTTATGTCCTCTTACAACTTGCATACCGGCACTTACTTATTTAATATTGCAAATTCTCTCAATCATAATCATGTAAAAAAAAAATTTTCCTTAGTTTCGCTGTTTACCTGTCTGTTTCTCCATCTACTCGTCTCTGTCTCTACCTTAGTCGACACAGTATAAAGTTTAAAACCCAACAATTAATGAACTATTGCATTGGCAAAAAGTTTTCGATTTTTGTCAGTTATTGTCGTGTTTGGTTTTATACGTTGGATTTTTTCATTTGACGGGATAAGATTAATTTTATCTCTGTGCAATTCCGAGGCTGATTCATCTCTCAAGTATAATGAAATTATCTCCTTCTATGAACTCACACTGTAGGAAACTCAGTCTATCTGCTCACCTTTTTAATATCTCAAAACAGTCATCCTAGTAGCAAACTTACAAGCAGATGATTAGGAAAACCTATGATTCATGAGAATCCTTTCAAAACAAAGACTTGCTATTTCAAATCACAAGTCTACTTTTTTTCTTTAAAAATGACAGATAACCTGTCACTCTAAGCCTAAAATATCCAAACTGCTTAGAATACTAGAGTGCTGAGAGAGCAGACGGTGCTCTCTCTGGTTCATCAATATTGGTTTCAAGGGTTTACATTTGAAAGAGATAATAATGAACTACTATCCAAAAACTATCTTTGCAATAACTTACTCTATCAGTAATCTTTATTAACATTATGCAGGTTGAGTGGCCAATGAACCATGGCGAGATGGTTAATACCCCTGGTTTGAGGCAATGAAATAAATGTACGTCTACCTCAAGTCATGATTCATAGCTGACCTGGGTTAACCTTGAGCCGTGAATCATAACTGAACGCATATTAAGTTTTATAGTCATAATTTTTAGCAAAGAGGCCTAAGCATAGTCACTTAATCGCCTGGAAGATTCTCAGCGATGTTAACTTGTGTGCTTTATGTGTCGACTCAAAGTTTTTTGCATATTTTGTCCTTTTAGTATCAATTTCTTTATTTATGAAACTTAAAAGAACATTTCCCATTGTTACATAAGCGTAATATACTACTCGTCTTTTGAAACGGAGATTTAGATGAATTGATGTTTATTAATTTCAAATCACCAGATATACTTTGGAACATCGGCTCAGTGATGAGACGAAGCACTGAGAGTGAGACATTAAACTTTAAAAATTTCGTAGGGATCGTCACCTAAAACAAAAGTTTGAGCTCTCAAACTCTACTGCCTCCGTCTCTTTATTTTTTCTTATGCGATTTGTAGAGACAATAAGTGGGCATGGTGTATTCTACTTCGATTACAAGAATTACTGGTATTGTGTTATGCAATAGCTAAAATGCTTTTTCAGAGCCTAGATCGATTTAAAAAAATGATGTTGACGTGTCTTCTAAATTATAGAAATTTAACCAGGATAAAGTTCTGAAGATATAATTCACACAAAGTGAACCGCCGTAGAGTTTCGCTTTTAAACTCTTTTTCTTTTGACTTATGGGAAATTTCTTCCAGTTTAAAGATTTCGTCTTTTTTCTCTTCTAGTTTGATTTGGAAATTTCACCAGTATTTATAAACGCATCAATATGTAGTTGATTAATTTTATTTGAAATGCCTATGTTCTTAATGTCATTAACATGAGAACGTACTAGAGTGTTTAAAAGCACGATATATTTTTTAGAATCGTCAAGTATACAAGGCATTCCATGTTTACAATGAAAAATATTTATAACAAATAGAAAATAGACATTTATTTCTTTATCAAACAAATGGAAAAGCGGTGTGTTACGGGTGGGGGAGGGGGGGGGGGGGTAGACAATGTTGCAAAGAAACTAACTGAGCCTACGATAGATTTATATACAACTAAAAGAAGAAAACGCTTGAAATGTTTTTCTTTAAATCATATTTAGTTAACAGTGGCCTTTAAATGCTACGTGAATGATTAGAAAATGGAAAATTAGATTATGAATAAAAAGCAACGAAAAAAATAAACAAAAAATTCATTTAGTGAATAAATACGGAAATAATAAATAACTTACATAAGATCAATGCAAATCATTTTTATTTGATTCTTGAAATAACTGATGCATCAAGCTTGTTGTAGAAGAGAATTACGTTCCCGGTGCTCACTCTGCTTGGGAAGCGAAAAGCTTGCGACAAGTAAAGTTCTAAGGACCACCGCCAGCTTCAGAGATCAGGCTTGAGCCAGGACTCGTCAGGACCCAGCTAACCAAGAAGGAACCAGATTACTGACATTACTCGCGGCCCGGTCGAGCACAGGACGGCTAACCGTTCTTACTTTGAAAAAAAAAATTCAAAACAGACCAAATAAACGAACACCCTGAGCTTTTCTAAGTCCCAGAGAAAAAATAAATCTTTTAAAAGTGCCACTATGATAAAATGTTAAGATTTCTCTTTAATTAAAGCAGAGGCTAAAGAGTGGGGAATAAGGAGGAAGAAAATAAGGAATGAAGGAGAAAAGAAAACTTAATAAAGAGGCAAAGTAGGACCAGGGAAAATTGTTAACATCGAGTTAAAAGAGCAGAAGAAGAAGGAAAAAAAAATTAAAAAAGAGGATAAAGAATGAAAAGAAGAAGAAGAAGAAGAAGAAGAAGAAGAAGAAGAAGAAGAAGAAGAAGAAGAAGAAGAAGAAGAAGAAGAAGAAGAAGAAGAAGAAGAAGAAGAAGAAGAAGAAGAAGAAGAAGAAGAAAAAGAAGAAGAAAAAGAATAAGCAGCAATAGTAGTAGTAATAGAATTATTATTATTATTATTATTATTATTATTATTATTATTATTATTATTATTATTATTATTATTATTATTATTAGTAGTAGTAGTAGTAGTAGTAGTAGTAGTAGTAGTAGTAGTAGTAGTAGTAGTAGTAGTAGTAGCAGCAGCAGTAATAATAATACTAATACTAATACTTATCATAATAGTATTATTATTATTATTATTATTATTATTATTATTATTATTATTAGTAGTAGTAGTAGTAGTAGTAGTAGTAGTAGTAGTAGTAGTAGTAGTAGTAGTAGTAGTAGTAGTAGTAGTAGTAGTAGTAGTAGTAGTAGTAGTAGTAGTAGTAGTAGTAGTAGTAGTAGTAGTAGTAGTAGTAGTAGTAGTAGTAGTAGTAGTAGTAAGGTAATAGTAGTAGTAGTGCTAGTTGTAGTAGTAGTAGTTTATAGTAGTAAAACAAAAAGATAAAAGAGGAGCAAGAATATGATGAATATAATGTTTATGATAAGGATGATGATTATAAATTTGAAGGGAGAAAAAGAGAGTAGGAGAAGAACGTTATTCTGATACACGCCTAGAAAGGAATTTAATATTATGTAGATTGATAAACAGGTAGACAGGTGGATAGAGAGAAAGAGAGGGAGAAGCAGTAAAACAGAAAGATAGAGAAAAGGAGAGAGAGAGAGAGAGAGAGAGAGAGAGAGAGAGAGAGAGAGAGAGAGAGAGAGAGAGAGAGAGAGAGAGAGAGAGAGAGAGAGAGCGAGAGCGAGAGAGAGAGAGAGAGAGAGAGAGAGAGAGAGAGAGAGAGAGAGAGAGAGAGAGAGAGAGAGAGAGAGAGAGAGAGAGAGAGAGAGAGAGAGAGAGAGAGAGAGAGAGAGAGAGAGAGAGAGAGAGAGAAAACACTACATATGCGGAATGGGCATTATTCGCTCAATGATAGGAGATGGAGAGAAATGTGCTGAAAGCCATTGCACCGCACCGTCCAGCCTAACGACCAGTCTGTTCCAGCTATGGTCCCAAGAGATCAGAGCGCTCCTCTGAATTTGATGGTTCAATCTAAGCAATCTTGGATTTTAAATGGTCTGCGTTCATATAACTCGTGATAAGAAATAAATCCTGACCAATAATGCCTGCTGGATTTGACACGACTACAAACAGGCTCCGCATGCCTTCTGGTTTTAACGATTAACGTTTTTTATTCTTTGCTGTTTTGCCATTAATTTTGTTTTGTTTTAATTTTATGGTTTTTTTTTCGTATGAGGCAGAAAAAGGTAATGCGAATCAATGATAATAATTGCTTCTCTACATGCTATATTTCTAGTAAGGCTAATTAACCTTAAGACTTTTTGTGGAATTCAATTTAAAAAAAAATATCTTCAGTAAGAGGTTAAAAATGAAAATGATTTATGAGGAACATAGCCTTACTTCGTCGAACCAATTTATCATACAGAATCTGTCTGTGATGCTGATGTGAAGAATTTATCGAGTGACAAATCAATTTTTTCAAGCCTTAGTACCGCTTAACTGTGATCACAGGGATTTCTGAAACAAATTTGTCATGAAGAAATTCGAAGAGGGATTGACGACCCGCCATACATGCGCAACCAATCCTTGGAAAGAAAAATAAAAAAAAATTTTTTTTTATAGGCTCCAGAGAGACTACACTTTGAATCGTTTAAGACGTCACGAGATTTATTTTCCTCGATCATAGTTTTTTTAAACTTTATTATTTTTTTATTTTGTTTTTAAACACTTTGAATCGGTCGTTAGGTGTATAACAAAGCACATTCAAAATCAAAGAATTTTGATGATAGTGTATGCTCCGAAAGATCTCGCAAATATTTTACCGTATTGCTTCTTTTTCACTACACAAAACTGATTGTAGATGTTTTAATCAACTAGAGAAAAAAAATGAAAAATACTCGGATACACAATTAAAAAAAAATAAAAATCATACAACACTGCCTGACTTTTAGCCCAAGACTTTGACAGATGATAGTTCAACAACAGCAGTGTTT
Organism: Elysia crispata; assembly: GCA_033675545.1. NCBI lineage: Eukaryota > Metazoa > Mollusca > Gastropoda > Plakobranchidae > Elysia > Elysia crispata. Next base: position 147,577 of record JAWDGP010002751.1, on the reverse strand, counting down.
ATATTGGTAACATGCTTAAAACGCAAGCCTTAGGGTTTTTACGTAGGTGAGCATGAACGAAATCGATAGCACACATATAATACCTAAAAACACTGTATACATAATTGACATTAACAACCGATCCGATCAATACGTGCGGAAAACGTTCAGCAAGATAAACCAACGGTTATTCATTTTCTTATTTAGCTCGCTTAAGTTATGGTCGCATTGTGCTGAATAAACAGACTGAAATTTGCATGGCATCGGTTAGCATTATAGCCATTTGAGGGTTTGAAATGACAGAAATGTTTTACTTTGTAGTTCTTAGACTATGGGTATTCCCAGTCGTTTCTTTAATTGCAAAACTATAAGGTGTTAGTTATTATGTTCAGCCATTTCCGCCAAAAGTAAAAACCTTATCGATATATGAATTGAAGAGTATAGATCTTATAGGACACCTTGTCACATTGGTTTATTGTTATCAATAGAATACAGACATTAGAAAAATCCGGTTACATGTTCGACATTAAAATTATATTGTTGCACAGGTTGCAAATAAAGTAGCAAAGACGGTTTGTGGCTTAAAAAAAATGTTAGCAAAGATCAGACAAAGGTAAGTGATAAACAAAACTTTTCCGGTAATAATAATTTCAAGTGGAGCGTAAAAATTTATATATCACATTATGTATGAACAAATAATAAATATAATGAATTTCATGATCCAGAAGACTAGTGTTGATACAGAAAAACCTATTTATACGGTATAAAGTATGCCATGTATAAGCACGTGATTTAGGAAAGAAGATAATCACAAAACTAAAATCTCCCTTGCCTCTATAGTTTTCATCAAAAATTGCAATTGATCTAGGGACGAACGAGTTTGCATGGCTACAGGTCTTAGGCTTTTCCCCTTAAAACATACGTTTCGTCGTATGTTTACAATGGAAACTGATACATATGTTAAGGGTCGATTTTCTCTTTAAGTATTTCTTTCATGTTATTAAAAATGTTTTCGTGCGCAGAGACTCTACATCGTCTTGTTTATAATAACCGAGTAGCACACTCCCTCTTTTTATAATTTTATCCATCCGATCCCTGTCTCAATTACTCATATTCAATCTCCAGCGCTCAATGCCAAATGGTGAGTCATTGCTCATAGTTGAAAGAACATTTTGTAACAGTTTGTCTTTACACGAAAAGACACTATAGATTCAATTTACAGCCTTAACTTATCGAGAGATTTAATGGCTTAGTTCAGTACTTTCTACATTTTCTTATCATAACAAATCCGTTGAGCTAAATCTTCAGAATTTCTTTAAATCAAAATTCACGAGTCTCTCATTTCCTTATTACGAAACCGTGTTCATGTTTCTCCATTTCAGTTTAAGTTGAAAACTTGCAGAGCACATCTTTCTCCATTTGACACTAATACTCGTGTTCTTACATAGTGACGCGAACTAGAGAGTGCTAGATATGCCAATTTATTTAACTACCTGTACTCAGTAAACGTTTTTAAATTTTTAAAGAATATTAGTTAGGGAGCATATACATACACAACTATCTATCTATCTATCTATCTATCTATCTATCTATCTATCTATCTATCTATCTATCTATCTATCTATCTATCTATCTATCTATCTATCTATCTATCTATCTATCTATCTATCTATCTATATATATATACATACACACACAAATACATACCTAAATCTGTCAAGAGCCACTATGCTGTTTCACGGAGAGAAACGGCAACTTAGAGGCATTAAAAAACCACCCGAATCAATTAATAACTCAGGACTCACCACGCCCATTTTATTTTCTTCTGATTTTACTTGGTGTACTTGCAATATTAATACTGATAGTGTCATTATGCTTTTGATTGTAATATTGTTGTATTGTTCAAAACAAATGCTGCTGCTTTGTATGCTTAGCAAAGCTAATTATAATTCTTTGTAAAATCCAGTTCTGTTTTCTCTTTTGAAATTAATTGAGCTTTTTTAAAATTCTAGTATCGTTTATTGTGGACCCGATATTTGAAGTAAACTATAGTTCAATTACTTAGTGCAAATTAATCTAGACATTTTTATAAATTTCTATGTTAGTATTTTAAGGTTTAGAAAAACAAAACAAAAAATTGAAAAGGTTAAAGCATGTGCGGACAAAAGTAAAGAGAATTGATCACTATCAGAAGAAAACCAAACCAAATTTCAATGAAAAAGAATATCTTTTGAGTTTGCTGCTTTTTTTACGAGTTTTTTACTCATAATATAAAAAACCCCCCAACAAATCATGCTGTAATATCTAGATCAGTTCATATGTTCTTGAAACAGAACTTGTTGTTATCCTAGATCAAATCCAGAAAGACGGGCAACACTAAACTTAGAGAGGCTGGAATGTCAGAATCGAAACTCATGATGAGTCTAGATCTAATAAAGCTGAATTTCACTTTAGATGAAGACGTGAAAAGATGTGAAATCCTAATAGATTATACACAATTCATAAAGATTTGTGAGCATTACGAAAGCAAATTCTAAGGCCATTTGTTTGACTTTAAAAAGTGACATCTGCTCTCTTGGCCGCAGAAATCCAAATCAGTCACGTTTTCTTTTGTCATCGTTAAATTCTTTAGTTAGCTCGAGTTAATCCAAGCTCAATGCAATTTTTATACATCTGGTTTGTGCGAGCTCGCTAGAATTCCTATAAATTAGCAGATGTTACCCTCGGCACACTAGATTTTAACGTAAACAAAGTTGCAGCAAAGAAGGTAACTAAATCCGTCGATCCGCTAATCGCGTACCCGATTTCCCAAATTAACTCCTTAAGTCTTTTTGCCAAACAAACTCCGGGGCGTAGATCGAACATGGATCCTAAAAATTGTTATGCATGTCAAACAAATGGGCGAAATAGTCAAAATTAAACAAACTTTATTTAGAAATTTTGTGAGAGCTTAAGATAAGTGTAATCAATAATTTAATCTAATATTTACTTGTAGCTGTTTTAAGTCATAGGTTTATCGATAAAAAAGCTTCAACAGAAAATTTTTGTTTTGCTACATTATTGTAAGATACCAAGTTTAGGTAATCTATACCCATGCGGAACTTTTTGTTACTTGAAAAAAAGATTGTACACAATTGCCTATTAAAGAAATCGAGACTCCAGCTGTAAAATAAATAAATATATTATGTGTTTATCATAATCTCTTTTTGTAGCAAACTAAATATAGACCTAATAACCATTCTAGACCTAACAAACAATTTGTTCTATGTTATTTATTTATCCTTTTCAAACAATTGGTGGTTTCAATTTACAGCTAAATGGCGTGTATAACAAGTAAAACAACTATTATTTATGAGTTTCATTGAATGAGAGAACTATTTATCTTGATAATTATCGTAAAAATGCGCTGCTCTGGTAAAGAATCTTTATCCTTTTCTGAATTATTTGATTTAGCTAAATTAAGTAAAACTATCTAAACTATTTTGTATCAGCAGCATTAAGCTTCGAAGAAACATAATATACCGTATGTTCAAATCAACCTAGTTGTTATTTCGCCTTGCATTTTCATGAAAATAAAATTTATAGAATTTTCAGCCTGTAACTCATTTGAGCATTATAAACATCACACAGCAAGTAAAAACAAAAAAAAAATTAACCCCCCCCCCACACACACACAAACAACAAAAACAAAGTTAAAAAAAATCAACCATTATGGTCAACTTAAGAGAGCAAGTTTCATTGATTTCGTGTTCGCATCAGATTTTGAGTTTTTGAAAAGAATCTTATTTTATTTATAAATGTCATGCAAATATTTAGATCTAGAAGTACTATTATCATACGTATGCTAAACTTGACTAGGCATAAAGATAGGCCATTGAACATACTTACTAATGTTAGCTTCAAGATGATTTCTGTACAACACAAAGACGATCTTACAATACGATCTTCATTTAGTTTACATTAATGGTATGATACACCAATGATTACAGAGTTTAGAAATTGTACTTATACAGCGATTGATGATTAATTCTTAATCCATTATTCGATCACCATCCAAAATCTTTAATCCAATATAGTATTTCATGAGCATTATCATTTATCAGTCGTTTAGTGTATGGATACATAATTATAATTTCTGCCCGCGATTCTTTGCCAAGAATTAAACCAAAAAGGTCCAATGAACTCTATCCCAAAACAGTACCTGTTTATTTTGTTATACTTTGATTATTTTCCACTTGCGGTGACTCACTCTTATCTCGCCTACTTTGAGTCAGCGCACCTCTGAACAACAGTATTAGCAGAAATGCTTTAAAAATGTTCCTCCTGTAGCTTGTTGATATGTTAGCGAAAGCTTCCAATCCGAGCAGTGCTTTAGCCTGTATTTTGATAGAACTTGCAAAACTGGAGTAAAGAGTAGGCCCTACTTTACCTTTTTCGCTGATCTCATCACTGTCGTATCAATTGATGCACAAAGTACTCGCCCGTTAGTCCAGCTTAACTCTATGAATTTTTTATCTCCAGTGATGGCCTACATGGGAACTTCTCACTAGGTTTTTAATTAGCGGATGCTCTAGTTACGACATGAACAGGTTAATCTTGTCCTTAAAATCACAAGAAGTTGGAGGACGAAAAGATTGCTTGGTGTAAAGGAAACAGGATCTTTCTGGTTGTTAAAATAAACAGTTTTTTTTTAAATCTGAAGTTATTTTTCCTCCAATAATATGGCCCTAGAGCATTTCAACAACACTTTTTTACATTTTGAGACTCTTATTGGAATATAAAGTTTCACAGAGTTAGGATATTAGACATCTCAGTCATACTATTTTGGTGAAGAATATTTATCTTACCATTGATCAATATTTTGCCCCTTCTATTAATTTCATCTCAGATAAATTATTCACGCTCTTTGAACATCAGTTTCAGAGTTTTGCTTTAGGCGTCAAGAGTTTTTGAAAACTTTCCGTTTTCCAGTGCTAGCGTAGTGCATGAATTATTTATGGACTAGCCTACATTTTGCTTATTTTTTTTCAAATAGTTTTCGAGAAAGTGTAAAATTGTTTGAAAGATGAAAATTAAATCAGTGCCCTCAACACCTGCTTCATTTACATTATAAAGACACAATGTTTCTCTGGCTTCTTTTTGGAAAATTGGGGTTGAAACCTACAGGTACACACATATTTTGTCATATAATGCAAGTTTCTAAAGAATTGCTGCTTTAATAGCTAAAGGTTTAGTTCTATTTTTAGCCAAACCTGCTTTTCACAAAATATAAATGAACTCACTAATGGTCATCTTATTTCTTTGTTGCTGCAGTTTTAAGTATATTCGGTACCTAATGTTCTGATATGTGAATATCTTTAGAAGCATGGAATAATTCTAGATTTATCTAATGATTGAAGTCTAAAGACCATGGATTAGACACGAACAGTATGGATCTAGACATTCCGACCTAGATTAATTTATCTTCTTACTAAAGTAAAATGCATAAGTTCAAATGGTAAAAAGTTGTGAAAATTGAGGCATTGAAAAAATTAAGTAGATTTAATTTTCATCTGTATATAACAAACCTTTCAACGAGTGTTTTTTTTTTTTAATATTGGCTTAGATTTGATATTGATAAAAGATATCCTATCATGAACTTCGCGAGCAATGCGTTGTGACCTTTCATGTCTCCATGGTCACTAGCCATCTCCTTCCTCTTTCTGCCCAAATCAACACTCACTCATCCAGCAGAAAACTCGACTCTTCCGGATACTCCCAGTGGGCCTGTTAATTCCTTCCGCTTTCTTTCATCACTCGACGCCCCGTCTCTTCAGTCTTCTTCCTGGCGAGATCCACCACCCAAACACATCAGTGCAATGCAGCAGACATCAATGGCGACCAAACAATAGGGCCGCACTCCAACAAGGGCCTGTTCTTTGCATCCGATTTTTAAGATCGATTCACTATCGATATGCCCAGGTTGTGTCCGACGACCCTCTGTTATAGAGCAACCTATTCTATAGCGCGGTCGATTTTTCAACGATATGGAAACTTTGTTTCCTCCCTTCCTTGTTCTTTTGGGTGTTTTGATATTAACTTCATATTGTCCACTCTGTAGATAAAAAAAACCATCTTGGTGAATCTATTGGACGACATGAATGAACCAATTCGGACGAAGAAAAGAGGTCTGCACACAATCATAACAAAAGGGTGAAGGCATGTAATGTTAAGGAAAGGATAACGCAATGCTCGAGAAAAAAACTTCTGGCAGGTCGAATCGATTCTTCATAGAAAAAAGATATTTGTTCCATTCTTTAAAGCAAACTTTCATGACGTGTACTCTTACCATCGGATAAGTTTTTCACCTCTTCATTATGCTATACAGCCCTACTGGAATGTTACGTAAAAACGATTGGACTTGATCTTTATGCGATAGTTAATAAATCAATAAGCAGATAGCCACGATTAGCAGTTTATGCATCATGCATTTATGAATGTATTTATTCATTTATTTAATGATTATTATCATTGTTGTTGTTGTTGTTGTTATTATTATTTTTATTGTTATATCATTATCACCATCATAACAACCACCACCAAGATAATAATCAGCATTTTTAATAACTCTGTAAACTGCAAACATAATATAAGCCCTGTCTTTCTTTTGAGAATAAAATGGAATTGAACACTGAAAAGACTGAAAAAATAAAAGCAATGTCTCGGAAGATGTCCCGCGTGACGCTTTGACATGTCAACTACAACACAGCGTATTTTCCTTCGGATAAAAAAGTATGTTTGACCGCCACTCGCTAAAGCACGCATGTAAAGCAATAAATATTTCACTTGCTATAAATATGTTATACATATGGTGCGTTTTCCTTGTTGTCTGGATGGTGTATTACAATAATTAGGTTACTAAAAGGAGTAATATTAAAAGAAAAAAAATGATCTTGACATATCAGTAGACTTATACGATTCTCTAGTCAGCGAACTCATGCTTAGATTGATATGATATGGGATTCACTGGCCATTATATCTCTTCATCCATCTTGTTTTCTCTGTGCTTTGGTTCTCCGATCTGTTTGCCGGTTCATCCTTTTTTTCTTTTTCTTCCTCCCACCCTCACCCTCTCTCTCTCTCTCTCTCTCTCTCTCTCTCTCTCTCTCTCTCTCTCTCTGTGTCTCTCTGTCTCAAGATTTAACACTTTCTTCCATCAGCCTGTAACCGATGGCGAGCAATTGAAGAAAAACACTTCGCGAAAGTTTTTAATCCAAGTAAATTTCCGAAATATCTTTTTTTAGGACTAAAGAAAATCCAATGGTATATAAACATATAATTTTATCATCAAAGGCTCATATATGAGGCCAGAAGATAGTTCATTAGAAACCTCTATATTTTGTTAATTTCGTTTTTTAAATCATTTTCTCTCCTTTAGTAGTTAGTTTTCAAATATTATAACTATTAAGCTTTTTATCATTTTTTAACCTAATGAAGGAATGTTATCTTTCCATAGAATGTTTTCATGGAATATAATAAAGAATTGATGACAATTTAATGAAGCTGTTCCATTTTGCACAAACAAGAAATATTATGTAAACACACAATTTAGCCATTGAATAAACCGGCTAGTTTACTTTTTAATTATTTTGAACATTGAAACAACAATTTTAAAGCTTACATAAGCAAGTACGTCACACTGTTTTAATTGAATTGTTTAATTATTGAAGCGACAGACCAATTCATACTAAATTACTTTTCGATTTGACTGGTAAATAATGAATAAAAATAAATTCATACAGATGAATCTACGACAAAGTTGAACCCAATTAAAAAAAAAAAATATCATTTTTTCAATTTTTATGAAAAAGGTTCAAATCATTTACGTCATGTTATCCACTTCATCCATGCTGAGTCCGCCTTTCATCGCAGGTTGTTCCTGCTTTGCTCTGTCTGACATGTCCTGTAGCCCTCTCAGCACAGCACTTTTCCTGTCTTCACCAGTATTGATTTCTTCTCCCTGACCTATTTCTATGTTCGAATCTTCCGGCTCGACTCCCCTCCGTGGCATCCAGACAGCCAGGATACGCCGCCCAATTCACATGCCCTTCTATACAAATTATGTTTCATGTATTACTCCGCTCCTCCCGATGGGAATTATAAAGCAATAAATCCTAGAAAGGTCACACAATAACACAATCAGAGTGACATATAAATGTCTTTTATTTGCTCACATCAAAGGGTGTATGTATAAAAAATAACCGACAAACTTAAGGGACACAAAGTTTTTAAAATTTATGGTTTAGACAGAGCAAAAGTCAAAATAAAAACGTGAAGATCAATTGGTCTTCTTACTACGTTACTTTAATACTTTGTCACTGAACACTGCAGATGTTATCTGCACTTAAACGAAATTTCTCTCTTTTCTTAAAGGCAATGTATTGGTATTGTATAGGTCTACTATCATGAAATGGACCTTTTTAAGTGCACACTCATTTTTCAGTCAAAAAAAAAAAGACTATGGATTAGACATGAAACTAAAGAGTATGGAAATATGGAAGTAATAAATCAGATAAACATGGCCGTTATTTCCTTGTTTTATGCATAGGCGATCGCTTCCTTGTATTTTATGCCATTAAAAATTCAAATAATCTTTAAATCGATAGCTTTAAGAACATTAGTTTGATGGTTAGTCGATAGTTTAATCATTAGGATTTATGGCTAATAATTACATCCAGACATACACTAAAAGCCATCACTAGCGGAGAAAATCTCATTAACGACTGGTTTTTGTATGTCCCAACATCATTAACCTCATCAATTTGTTTGTAATCGGATTAGCTCATTTCAGCAGATATTTTCTAATTATTCCTTGCTCTGTTATGTATAGCGACAATAGTAAACCCTATAATAAGTTGATATAGAACCGAGGGTGTTGCGCGACCGTTTACGATGCATGAGTTATATTTTTGAGCATTACATACATCCTATCCCTTGTGCGTAAGGTGTGAAAAATCTGATGACTTTTTGCATATCTTTTCAATTTATCATTTATAAAATAAGAGTAAAAAAAATAATGTGACCCCTTTTCACAATAGCTTTGACTGTTGTTTTTTTTATAATTTATATATATATATATATATATATATATATATATATATATATATACTTCTTTTTTTTTAAATCGAAGCTTATGATACTTCATTTTAGAACTGATATGTTATCAGTTGAATTTCAAAATTAAATCGTTTTCTTTATCTGTTTTGATCAAGTAAGGGAAAAATATCAAATATTTAAGTTTGGTTGCTTGTCCGACAGTTGTCAAATATAACGCATTAAACTCAGTTCCTATAATATCATGACATAAAAATATAAAGAAACTCTTCCTTATCCAAATGTTTTCGTTACCATTTCAATGGTAACGAACGACCATCATTTTATTATTTTTTTTTCACACGAAGATTAGACAGCTTTGTTGTCAAAATCAGACTCTAAATTTCAATTGACATCGATTACATTTTGGCACAGCCGACATTTCATGCGTCACTAAAATTTCTGGCTGAGGCAGATCGACTCAATGTCCTTTACAAATTGTGCTTGAGTTCTTTAAAAACAATGTTGAAGAATTGAGATTTGGCCAAAAAGGGTCAGAAACAAATGCTTTCATTGAAACGAATCGCGTTAGTTTATATATATATATAATGTGTCCACGCACACAACAGCAAAGGATCAGAAACTTTGAAAAGCAAATACCAAAATAACATACTTTGAAGGTGTGTTAATGATCAAAATGAAATCAAATAGGGTAAGTCAAGGGTGCGGCACGGATTTAACTTAGCAGGTACGCAGGTCTCTTGAATCCTAAAACAGGTCATCTCTGAGACACTTATCTTGTTTGCACATGTCGCACATTCTTGTTTACATTTCATATACTGGTCTGTCTTAGGGAAAAATTAGTACTTTACCTTTTTTTCTTTAAAAAATTTATAATACTTTCCTATTAAAAGACTTGAAAGATTTGGAAAGTACCCTAAGATGCAAGTGCAGAAAATTTGTTTGGCCCGCGAGAAACAGTATTATTAGCTCTTGGGGTTACAAAACTTAGAATGCGAAATATCAAACTTTGAATAAAAAAAACCCCCCGCAACGCTAGAGCACTTGTACGTCAATCAAATATAGACGAAACTCGTATCTCATATCAAATGATCGATACAAAAAAGATTATAGCTCGTTAAAAATAAAAATAAAAGCAGCATTCGCGTATCAAAGCACAATAAGTCCATGCTTCTTTGCAGCTTTCACCTCTGCAGTATTCTACTGCGCATTTCTGAAGCACACTTTCTAATGACGTCATATGACCGATGATCATATCAGTTTCATCTTGGCTAGATCGATCCAGGCTATTTGCTTCTTTTCCTTTGATGTCTATATTAGAGAGGTTTTTTTAGTACCTCAACTTTTTTTTAATGTGAAAGAAATGGAAAGCCAATGGAGTAACCTTTGTTACCTTGCCAGAGTAGTAGGCCCACTTCAATCATGGCAAAATTACGTCAACACCGTTATTAATCAATTAAAGAAAAAAGTATAGTATATACGTCATTCCGGCCTCTTCAAGGCACACCTGTCCACGTTAAATCTTGAATGCTATTACAATAAGCAAACAAATTATGTTACTTTGTGTGTTCGAGTAAATGAAGTAAAGAGGAAGTACTCCCATGGTGTCAATATAATTTACATCTGCAGCATAATATAATTATTAGCATTTATTACTATTTCCTTTTTCTTCTCCTTCCTCATGAAGATATTATTACTTTTATAAAACTTCAGTCATTGTCATCATCATTATTAACGTCATCGCCGACGTCATTTACATCATTATCTCTAAGCAAAGCATAATTCTCATTACCACTCACCTTTCCTCTACATCATCACTGAAGCTGTTGTTCTTTCATCGTTGTCTTCATCGACGTGATCATTATTTCGACTTCAATTATTTTAATTATCATGGACATCAGAAACATTTCCTCGGCATGTTATCAGTAAATGACATAAATCATATCATTGATATCCTCAATTTGATCATTCTTGATCTCTGACACCAACTTTTAGCCCACATACTATTTATCTTTATAATTATTACAAGTGAGAATCCTGCTTAATCTACTGTGGTAAGGACCATGAAGAGATCGTATATGGGATGAAATGAGAGGGTCATTATTAACTACGCCTGCTGTTTTTAAATCTCTTAGTTGAATATTATCGGTAATTGTGTCATTTGCGTCGACTGATATCTATTTTATGTATGACTTCATGAATAAATAAGAAAAAGCGTGTAAATTCTAAATAATGCTTAAAACTCAAGGCTTTTATATAGCGGTATTGCAAGAAATCACTTTGGACCGTACAACAATGAGCAAAGTGCAAAGGATAATTGTGAGTACAGTGATGTATGACAATGGCATTTTCCAAAGGGAGAGCTCCTATCATTGGGAATAGCTACTTGATAGCTCGAACCAATGCGTCGCTGAAATTACAGAGAAAAGGAGAAAGTGAAACAATAGTGAGACTAAAGAACAGAGTACACTGTAGGCAATGTGTCTTGTCACCCGTCCACACTTGTAATGGTAATCGATACTAGATCCTGCGGCAGTCGAGACTGGTAGATCCGTCTGGTCCAGAATGCGAAATGAGAGAGAGAGAGAGAGAGAGAGAGAGAGAGAGAGAGAGAGAGAGAGAGAGAGAGAGAGAGAGAGAGAGAGAGAGAGAGAGAGAGAGAGAGAGAGAGAGAGAGAGAGATCTTTTATAGAGCGACATAGAATAACATTTTGACAATGAGATAAAAAGACCAATGTACAGACACATAAGCACACTTTTACAGACAGACATAAAGACAGAGACAGAGGCAATCAGGTTTACAAAGATCAGGACTTCTCACAAAATATACACCGCAACACAAAGAAAGACTGATAGGCCGTCATTAGAAAAGACAGTCATAGGGAAAGACGCAACAGAGAAGCAAGTATAAAAAGGGTCGGAAAAATCAGAAAGTTTCTAGATATGTCTAACAGAGAGAGAGAGAGAGAGAGAGAGAGAGAGAGAGAGAGAGAGAGAGAGAGAGAGAGAGAGAGAGAGAGAGAGAGAGAGAGAGAGAGAGAGAAGGAAAGAAGTATATAGGCACAAAATGACCTTGCATTTCATTTAAGGTTCAAAGTTTATTATCAATTTAACTATCATGTCACATAATCACTGCAAATTATAAGATAAAATGTGCATATTCTGAATTCGTTTCAACTTCAACACTTCTGTAAAATATAAACTTAGATCGAGTGAGACACTTTAAATGTCACTTGTCGTACACAATACTTTATTTTTACGCGAAAACATTGCATCCCACTTAACTTAATGCCCAGCTCTATCCATGTTATAAGTGCACAGACATTATCCGGCTCAATGCTGTAATATATACTTTATTTTGGCAGTTTTTTTTTTTTTTTTTTTTTTTTGCATTTCAATGGGTCAAAACTATTAGTGATCCCACTTCACGAATTCCTTGTTGATGATCTAGACCTTCAATTTCTGTAAAAAAAGAAAAAAGTTGTAAGGATAGTGAGGGTTGGATATTTCCTACTGAAACTAGTATGAGGGCCTTTCTTCCACTGCTTGGTTTGAACTTCTCAAGTAGAATGCGCATCATCAGAGTTTACTTTTTTTTCTCTCCATATATATAAACGGTAATCATAAGAAGGTTCAAGTTTCCCATTTGAAGTATGAATCCGACTTTGGGAAACATATGACCGTCCACTGATGAAGCGGTGAAAGAAAAAAAATTACAGCACCAAAATGAAATGAATTATTCCACAAACAAAATCAATTCAATAGATCTTTGCGTTGGCACTGATTTAGCTATGAATACCATAAGGAAATTTTGAAGATCACAGTGCGACGATATACACCTTTGCTTCTTGTGCCAATGAGTCAGAGTCCGATGTTTTTCAAGTTTCAATATTAGGGTGTGCTTACGTCCGTCTCATGTTATTCAAGCTGGGCTTTCATCGAAGCAGATCAATACAGATAGAATTGGTGAAGATCAAACTCGTTCAGGTATCCTGAGAACCAAACAGCATAGACTAAACTAACGATTTGTCCTCGAGGGCATGGACAAAGAAATGAGAGGTGATCATAACTGAAGAATTATTTTAGAGTAATATTATCACCTAGATGCTGTCAGCCTGCTGAGCCTAGAGGGCACCCAAACACTCGAAGTAATTATCCACACTTCCATTCTGATGAGCGCTAATCAGTGAGCTTAACAGTCAAAGGGCTGGATGTAATGAGAAGCAGGTACACTCTTTGTTCCCTCGGTATTGAGAAGCAGGTATCGAGCGTTTAGATCTCTTTCACAGTTAATTCAGTACGTAGGAGAGCAAACGCCTTGATGGCCAATTATGTGAGAGAACTTTTGTTGACTTTTCCCAACTTCAGTTTCATAGCATATTGAAACATTGCTCATTGAGAAATTGTTCAAAATCCAAATATTGAAAGGAAATAATTTTAGAGTTAAATGTATAGTAGCTGTACAATATGAGTGTTAATGCTGGAAACATTTTTATTTGATACACCAAACAAACTAACAAAATTATAAAAAGCTTACAGCGAGCTGATCGAGTCATATGCATTTGATCAGATCATCAAATCTAAAAAAGAAAATATAAGCTAATCGTCAGCGAACTTTCTCAATAAATTTTTGTGTTATCTCACAACGGTGTAGACCCGTCATTATTTTGATGATCACTGGTCCATTTTGATCCGCATTAAATCGTGTCTAAAAGTATTTCCACTGCTTTTGCTATAAACATGGTTGGAGTTGAGAAGGAAAATAGAGAATTGAAACGATTAAGCTATGAAGTTAACGTGGGATTTTATTTCATCACTTTCAAAGAAGATATTCTTAGGTCTGCCACAACATAAGACGCACAATTAATGGATGTTTTCGAAATGAGAGATGAGACCTAAATAGCAAGTAACACCATACCGCCGAGTAATTTGAGGGAACGACCAAAAAGCTGAAGAGCTTTGTTGCCATCCTAGTTGCCACCAGGCGATTTATGGCTCAGTGCCTCATGAAAAATTACTTTCGTACGTTAGATAAAACTTCAACGTCCTGACTTACCTGCATGGAATAAATGCTTCGAAAGAAGAGAGAATGAGCAAAAATACCGCCATTGTGTACCTATAGGTAGCTGTTGCTCTAGTCACACTCTTTATACGTTAAGGTTTTACGACATTACATTTTTTAGTTTTAAGATTTTGAGTTTTATCAAACAGTATTACGGACTCTTAGAGCACCCAAACTTTAAAACTGTGAACTTAAAGCAGATTTTATTAAAATCAGAACTTCTGATAGTATGAATCAATTTCAACTGATAATTTTCAGCATCACATTCAAAATCACTGTCTGCATGTCTCGTTCTCCTTCCCCTTCTCTCTCTCTCTCTCTCTCTCTCTCTCTCTCTCTCTCTCTCTCTCTCTCTCTCTTTCCTTCTCTCTGTCTCACTCACTCTCAAATTCTCTTTCTCCATCTTTCACCCACTCCCCCCACTCTCTCTCTCTCATATTCCATTTTTTACATCTCTGCGAGATAAACAAATAGATAGATGTGGCTTGAATCTGCAGTTAGTGTTTTGAACCACCAATCAGATGAATCAAAGAGCAAAAGAAAAAAAAAAGATCAGAAATTGTTTGAGGCATATTCCTAATCATAGTGGCTATTCATTCTATTCACTACGATATGCCTTCAGCCTAGATCGCTCAGTGCAGCAACCATTATCTGGCGTAGAAAAGAACATTTCTAATACAGGGCGCCTTTCATACCTTTTTCAAGCATCAAACTACAAAAATCAGCTGGTGCGTTCAACTGCGTTGTATTTTTTTAGTTTTAAGTTTCATTGGTCTAAAAGTATCGGGACAAACATGTTATTTCATAATGTAAAGCTGATATTGTATGTAAAGTAAATGTAAGAATTGAATTCCTAATTTTTTTTAAAGTAAACTTGCAAAACATATTTGCCATCAGCAGACACGGGAGCGGAACTTAGTAATTGCCTTTATAGGTTAATACTCTGCTCCCAGCGGCATTGAATAACAGCTGGCCTTTCTAATTAATGTTGCTGTAATGAAGTCTCCTTTTTGATGCAGTAACCGTATTAAGGCCTGAAGCTAGCGCAGCAACACAGCAAAGCGTAGTTACATTGTGCTTGATATTATTTTCAAGGGAGCCACCATGTCTATGTCGACTGCTACACTCATCAGAGCAATGTTGCTGAGTCATCACATGAAACGAAAGAATAGATTAAACCTGGTACTGTTCCCTGAACCAATGTAACCTTCCAAAGTGCATGTTTCTTCTCTTGGCAGCCTCCCTGTGAAGCTTGTTCAAAATGCACCTATGATTCAGATGCAATTAATTCCTTGTCAGACTTTATTAAAGTTAATATACTTCATCGTTTTGCTACAGAAACTTAATGGGGTGGCTAAAAAGTCAGGTTGAAAAGTTTGATCACAGACTTTCGTACTGATATAAAAAGGGAGCAAAATCCAATCTGAAGGGGAGTTTAGAGCCAATGCCATCACACAACGACTCTTTGTCATTCCGCTCTGACAGTGGAAAGGTTGGTGTTCAATATTCCAATCAGTACCCTTGCTCGGAGACCTATAATGATTGTGTACGTGGTTATATCCAGATCGAGTCTTCAAACACAAATCGTTCTTAGGTCCACAAACCCTGTTGCTGTTTCATCTGGTTTGACCAAGTTACAGTCGGTGAAACCACGCATATGGCAAACGTACACTATTTCCCAGGGCTGGAGCAGGCGGTGGCGAAAATCTAATAACATGGTTTTGGTTTGTTGACATTGGACAGACTCCTCTTCCAGCTTGTTCTTCCCTATTCTCTGTTTACGTTGACTTTCATTTTTTTTTAAAATCGTAAGCAAATTGTGGACGAAGAGCTGCCTGCAAAACTCAGCCACGTCTTTAGCTGGCGTTCTTGGTTTTGTGGGCAAATGTATAGAGTTTGTAGATTGCGTTCTAATTAAAATAAACCTTATGGCGGAAATAAGTTTTAGCGATAAAGGAGAAGTCAAATAAAAAAGAAAAAGAGAAGTAGAAAACAGAAGAGGAAAAACAAGAAGAAGAAAACGAAAAAGAAGGAGGAGGAGGAGAAGGGGAAGAAGAAGAAGGAGAAGGAGAAGAAGAAGAAGAAGAAGAAGAAGAAGAAGAAGAAGAAGAAGAAGAAGAAGAAGAAGAAGAAGAAGAAGAAGAAGAAGAAGAAGAAGAAGAAGAAGAAGAAGAAGAAGAAGAAGAAGAAGAAGAACGAACGGCCGAACGAGGGAACAGAACCAATCAAAACATCAGCAGTAAGGTCTGCAAACATTGGTAGCCGTAAGAAAAAATAATCTTTTCTTTTAAATATGTACTGCTCTTTTACTGGTATAATTTTTCTGGTGTTGTTTGCAGACAGACTTTTTCCTCTACTGTTCATTAATTTATGATTAGCACAAGAGAGTTTTATGACCATGTCCTTCAAATAAGCTCACAGTGAGTAACTTCCGCAGTCAATTTAAGATACGTAATATTATTTCATTCAGAGGACATGAGTTTTTCCTTTCACGATCCATGCCCTTATGAGCTGTCTATAGAGTGTTGGTTTATTGATGTAACAAGGTAGAGGCAAAGAAAAATAAACAAAAAAGTGGGTCATTAGGTCGGACCCGGTTTGGAACTCGCTGACAACTGGTAATCGATACATGAGCCTGTCAGAGGATCTGGCAACTGACCAGTGACCTGTTCAGTCTAAACTTAAGTGATATAATTTCCACAGTTGACGTGAGATATAAGTTGTAATTAAACTTTCAGTAAAAAAAAACTTATTCTCATTTCTCAAGACACGAAAAACACAAACATTATTCTTGTTATAGTTATAGTTCAATGAGTGAGTTAAATTTTGTTGACATACATATTCTTTTCTGTAGCTGCTGTTATGATCTATGGCTGTAACATCAAGAAACTAGCGAGAAGATTGGAAATGTTCAAGCATCGAATATCTGATAGCCATCTTAGCCGATGAGGAATCTTTTGCTTTAATAACGCTCTAGGAGAGCACAGAAATATGGAACACAATTTACAAAGCCATGGATCTTCTAGGAAAATAATATAGTATCCCAGCATATAAATGAGAATGGTGCAATCAAGGAAACTGTTTGTATATATTTAGTATCTTGTGTCTCTACATCGAAAGCGACGTAGACTGAAATTTAAAGGGTTGGAGAAGTTTCAGTGGCATCTGATTCTAGGACTAAAGAGCAGACTACATGTAACAGAAAGGGCTTGGCATACCACTAGTTCCTAGTAGAAGTTTTGAGCACTGTGAAGCGATGCAACTTAATATAAGCTGAGCACATTCCAGGATCGTGAACCATGGTGTTCTTGGGAGGCGCCGATCTGAACAGAACTGCGAAGACTCCCTGTCATGCCGTGTAGTCGTTCCTTATCCTACCCTTAACTTGACTCAGTGGCACAGAGATACATGAATCTTGGTAGAAATTTATCTTCATAATAATGTACTTCAAGTTTCAAATAATTCATGATTGCATGAATATGGGTTCAGATCAATCAATACAAAGCCTGGAGGAACATCTCGTCAAGGCGATAAGTTTTACATCATTAATTTATTTCAAGCTTTTTATGTATCATTCCATTGTATACTTGATGAAGAAGACAAGAAAGACAAGAGACGAACTTCTTCAATTTAGTAATTGAATTTATTGGATTGACTAACATAACCTGTCCTCACTAAGGGTTGTAGTGAAAGTATGAAAGTTGAGTCATGTCTGATAATTACATTCGCCAGATCCATACTCATGTGTTCTCTCCACTCCCACCCCACCCTCCACCCCCTAAGCTAAAAAAAATAAAAATATATTTTAAACTGCTTAAACTGGTTATCTGCTCTACATCTAATCTTGTTCAAACTAAAGATAATTTGTTAATAATGGACGGTATTGAAAGAAAAGAGAAAACAAAATTCTCACGGGACACTTGTTATAAAAAAATATATTATTCGTGAATTACTTTTACAAGTCATACGACGGGAATTTTTTTTTTGGGTGGGGGGACAAATTATTAAACTTTAGTGTTATCTTGTATATAAGATATGCTTTGCTAAGTTACGATTTCATATTTCAATAACTGTCATGTAAAAATATTAGGAAAGTGAAGCAAGAAGATAATTTCAAATTTAATTCATATTTTTTCGCTTAGATTTCAAGAACTAATTTATTTATATTTAATGTGGTCTTATGCTTAGGATGCTTTATTAAGGTTCAAAAAATCATAAGAGAAATAGTAATGTTTTCGATGTGGACATATCGCATAACTTGGCAACACTTAGAGAGCCAGTAAATCCAAACGACACTGGGAAAACGAGGCAATGATATGCTAGCGCAGATGGAAAGTTGAAAGATGTAACAAGATCATATAGAATTGATTCCTGCCTCGACCAGAGCAAATTCTACAATAAACAAGTAGCTCTAGACTGACACTTTACAGCTCAAACTGGTAACAGAAAATTATTCAAAATCAATAAAATGTTCCGAATCTCACTGTGTTACAATTTTCTAATGCAAAACATTCTTCCTACATACTCAGCACTTTTACACCCCCCCCCCCTTTTCTCTCTCTCTCTCTCATTTATGTCTCTCACTCTTTAAAGTCAGCTTTTTTTGCTCAACACCTAAAGCTTCTCTCTCTCTCTCTCTCTCTCTCTCTCTCTCTCTCTCTCTCTCTCTCTCTCTCTCTCTATCATATATATATATATGTGTGTGTGTGTGTGTATTCATCGCGTTCCTCCTCTTGTCTCAATTATGCCTCTCACTCTTTAAAGTCAGCTTTTTTTGCTCAACACCTAAAGCTTCTCTCTCTCTCACTCTCTCTCTCACTCACTCCTTCTCTCTTTCACTGCCTGTCTCTGTCTTTCTGATCTCTTGATTAATGTGCCTCTTATCTTCTTCTGCTTTTATGTGGCCCGTCTAAACTCAGCCGCTTATCTCCATGCTTATCTGTCCGCTTCATTTTCAGCTTCTATCTTCCCTTTTCTCGCTCGTTCCATCTTTTGTTTTCGTTACAACCTACAAGAATTGACTGTATGCATGCGCATTATATATATATATCTCTCTAAGCTCTATTGATTATAGAATATGAGCTTAGTCAGGGTTTTCTTTTCAGCCTTCGATTAACACTACTACTCTTCTAGAAGTTAGTGCTCTTCCGTGATGACCTTTATATTTGGAATATTTATAGATCTAGGTACCGATGCGAAAATTGATTGCGTAGTTTCGCGTGACACTGTCATCAGAAGCGATTTGTGATCTCTAGGTTGAGGAGGTGAGCGATATAATGACTGTTATACGAGAGAAATCAGCAGAACGGGAGAAATATGTTGAGTAAATATAAAGCTTTCAAGTGGAACCTTCGTGGCTCCTTTCGTTTCTTCATATAAACTTCAGGAAAAAAAGCGAAATTTCTTCTCGTAAAACAGCCTATTTTATATCGTTAGAATAAAAAAAAAGAATTATATGTTTACAGCAATATAAATAAAACTACTTGCCTTCAGATAACTGAATATATTACTGAGCGTACTTGTGAACTGCATTATTTATTTAAAAGCCTAAAACAATAAAAACAAGAGCAAAACAAAGCTTGAAGAAATGATTACTTCTTAATATCACAAACGCTATCGCTTTAGTGCCCTTTATAGGTTAAAGCTAAAGGCGACAAACATATTCAATGGATTATAATCATCAGCTTTCTTAATTTAAGTCTTAGAAAAGCAAGATGCATCATTGTTGCTCACCATGCACTTGTGTTTAAGGCAAGGTGGAGGATAGACCTATTTATATCATGTTTCTTTTTTACACGATAAGGCCGAGAATAGGGTGCGAACATTTCTATTTACAACATGTTCCGATCTTACACGGCAAGGCCTGGAAATAGGTGGAATTAGCCCTATTTATGTCTGGTTCCTTTCTTGCACAGCAAGGCCTAGAATCGGATAGGAACAGTCCTATTACTTTTTAGTACCCATCTGAACACGGCAAGGCCTAGAATTGGGTAGGAATAGTCCTATTATTCTCTTGTACCCATCTGAACACGACAAGGCCTAGAATTGGGTAGGAATAGTCCTATTATTCTCTTGTACCCATCTGAACACGACAAGGCCTAGAATTGGGTAGGAATAGTCCTATTATTCTCTTGTACCCATCTGAACACGGCAAGGCCTAGAATCGGATAGGAATAGTCCTATTATTCTCTTGTACCCATCTGAACACGGCAAGGCCTAGAATCGGATAGGAATAGTCCTATTATTCTCTTGTACCCATCTGAACACGACAAGGCCTAGAATCGGATAGGAATAGTCCTATTATTCTCTTGTACCCATCTGAACACGGCAAGGCCTAGAATCGGATAGGAATAGTCCTATTATTCTCTTGTACCCATCTGAACACGGCAAGGCCTAGAATCGGATAGGAATAGTCCTATTATTCTCTTGTACCCATCTGAACACGGCAAGGCCTAGAATCGGGTAGAAATAGTCCTATTATTCTCTTGTATCCGTCTGAACACGGCAAGGCCTAGAATCGGGTAGAAATAGTCCTATTATTCTCTTGTATCCGTCTGAACACGGCAAGGCCTAGAATCGGGTAGAAATAGTCCTATTATTCTCTTGTACCCGTCTGAACACGGCAAGGCCTACAATCGGGTAGAAATAGTCCTATTATTCTCTTGTATCCGTCTGAACACGGCAAGGCCTAGAATCGGTAGAAATAGTCCTATTATTCTCTTGTATCCGTCTGAACACGGCAAGGCCTACAATCGGGTAGAAATAGTCCTATTATTCTCTTGTATCCGTCTGAACACGGCAAGGCCTAGAATCGGGTAGAAATAGTCCTATTATTCTCTTGTACCTATCTGAACACGGCAAGGCCTAGAATCGGGTAGAAATAGTCCTATTATTCTCTTGTACCCGTCTGAACAGGGCAACACCGGAAAGAGGGTGGCAGTAGCTCTCTAGATTTATGTCGTGATCCTTTTAAAATTTTGTGCAAGGCCTTAAAGGGTTCGGAAATAGTCGTGTTAATTTACCGCATGTATCTATCTGAACATGATAAGATCTAGAGAAAAAGTTAGGACAGTTGTTTTTATTTCATTGTCTATCTACAGACCAGCGAAGCCATTTGTAATGTCATTTTCCTCTAGAATAGAGGGTTGAAAAGGTTCAGGTTGAGAATGTTTACATCGCAACTTTTTATTTCTTTGTATTTCTGGCAAAACTGTGAGACTTTAAGGTTTAGAAAGTGAAGACATTGTTTTGAAATTTAATTATTTGTGTAAATTTGTTCTACACGCGGTGACAGCTTCTATGGATTTACAGTCTCATAACTAATTCGTGAACGTCTCCATCATGATCCGATTTCAGCACAGCTTCTTAACTGGTTGTGCATCTCTCTGCTGCCATTTATTCAGAAAATAAAGCAGGCACTTATAGATCTGTTTTTGTCCTCAAGTCTCTCGCAGAGCCGTATATATTTAACCATAAGTGTAACAACTGTAGCAGTATGCACACAGCGGTTCAATTTTGCAAGTTTAAGAGTTGATAAACATTAAACAAGAATAATGACATTGTTATTGTACTCCTGGGATTAGAATTTAAACTTGTTTATATCAGCCCTACAAGTAATGTAAACGGACATAACCTAGTTCTAAAAATGGAAATGCTCATTTTTGCTTTTCATCTAGGTTAATTTCGCACTATTTATAGATCTCTTACTTGAAAATAGGAATAAAAAATACTGTTTCTTTTTATCATCATCACCATTATTATCATAATCATCATGCCCATCATGATTATTATAATTTTCCTCCTCCTCTTCCTCCTCATCACCATCATCATAATCATCATCATCGTCATCATCATCATTATTATTATTATTTTTATTTTTATTATTATTATTATTATTATTATTATTATTATTATTATTATTATTATTATTATTATTATTATTATTAATAGTATAGTGGTTGCTCTTGTTGTTTTCTTTATTATAATAATTATTATTGTTTTTGTTCTTGTTATTATTGCTCCTCCTCGTCTTCTTACTACTACTACTACTACTACTACTACTACTACTACTACTACTACTACTACTACTACTACTACTACTACTACTACTACTACTACTACTACTACTACCGCTACTACTACTACTACTACTACTACTACTACTACTACTACTACTACTACTACTACTACTACTACTACTACTACTACTACTACTACTACTATACTTCTACTATTTCTATAATTACAAATCTTACGAAGGGACCGACTCTCCTTTTATCGTCAGCGCCCACGCATGGAAAACTTTGAAAAGCAGAAGCAAGGAATTATATTTATTCTTATTTAATTAATCTTCTTAGGTCGACTAAAAATTGCCACTCAACGAAGCGCACAGGCACATTAGTGGAAAAAAATACTAAAACAAAAACAAAAAAAAAACAAAAAACCATTTTTTGGCGAACATTTCCTTATTGTTGCTTTCTTCTGGCTCCTTTCTCAATTTTCTAGTAAAAAAAAAAATTGCAAAACATGTTGAAGAGTGTTTCATGTATGTGACGGGAGACTTGGACTCATTGATTCGCGTAAAGTTTAAGAACACTTGAGGGTAAGAACACAGCTGGTCAGTAGATGGAAAACTCGTGTCAATCGCTGACCACCGAGAACATCCCTGGTTCTGTAGGAGATAAGTGCTGGTTCTAGTCGTGTGTCCGCGAGCTCCATCTCCTCTCGTGTCCAGACATGGCCGACTATGTAGACGTCTGTGTTTTCCAACTACTGATCCTTGTGGGGGTGAACTAACTGCAGGCAGACTCGGTGGGTTTCTTCATAGTACGAAACAACTTAGCTTATTAAACATGTTGCAGTCACTTATCCTAATGAAATAGCGTTTTTAGGAACCAAAAGAAAAAAAGAACCGGAAACATATTATCGCACCAAAACAGTTACAAAAATAATTAACATTATACAATCACAGTGCCACAACAACGACAGAGCAAATGTAATTATTGAAAGAATGTATAGCAATGTATTTAACTCGCTAGATTTCGCAAAATTGGTTTTGTTTTTTTTTGAGTTAAAACGATTCCATTTTTATCTAAATTTTGTGTCCGAAAAGCAAATTGAAAATAAAAAATGAAAATAACTTAAGTTCAAATGAAAGATAAAAAAACAACAACACAACAACATACTATTGCACAACTAAGCCTTGAATATTGATGTATCTCAAAATGTTTCGCACTTGAATGAACCTGACGTAATCAAGCCTGCTATGATTTCCGAGTGCGTCATCACAGGCTGTAAGGAGAGGTCCTATACAAAATTGTTTAGCATTGTTAGTAATTATTACGAAAAAATTATGAACAAAATGGTTTTTTTTCTAATGTGGGATTTTTTGTATGTTCTATTGTCATTTAATCTGGCATATTTGGCAACACTGGCAGTTCTGTCTCTGCTTTTATCTATGGTGTTTTTGTTAAACGGACCATGTATTTACTAGAAATTTAAAAACGATTGTGAAGGTCAGTAGGAATAAATAACCGCGAAAATGTTGGATAGGGAACGGTCCAACCTCTCGAAAAATAGCAATCATCAAATTAGAAATATTTAAAGAATGAATATATATTATGAAAAATCGAAAATTTTCATTGCGTAAAATTCTGAGGGCAACAGTTTAACAACAATCTAAACTTGTGATCTGTGCATGAGCTTATTGTAAAATAAAAGAAACAAAACAAAGCAGAAAAGAAGTTAATTAAATAATTAATAGACGCTTTAATATCAACTTTTGACCTAGTAAAAAAATAGAGTAAGAATCGAAAAGATTATAAATCAATTGTTTAGAAATTAAGTTAAAATTATCTGAGAAATAACAAAGAAACTGTTTAACCGATTAATAGTCCTAAAATACTTGGAATGTAATAATGTTTTGAATGAACAAACAAATACGGTCAATACCATAGGCTGACGACAGAACCTCGATTGTTTAAAAAAAGATTTACGGCCTACACGATCTCTAAGCGAGTTGGATATGGGAGCGAGAATTAAAAGTTGTTTTATCAATTTATGACCATGGACAAACAATTGGATAAATATACGCATCCCGAGTCAATGTGATCAGCAAAATATATATTCATTACAGACTACATGCGCCGTGAAAAACGATGTTTATCAACATACATAATCAAATGGCAAACATATATTTTGTGTCTGTATTTGTTTGATGCGTTTGGCTGAGGCCAAAAACAAAAAGCTCTCGCCAAACTTATGTAAAACAATATATATTTAATCAATTCTTTTATTTTACCAATATACTTAACAGAAACAAATAAACAAACAAACAAAACGAAAAAAAGACTAAAAACTAAATAGAGGTAAAGTAAACGTCGTTTCTAGACAGAATAAAGAAGGCTGAGTCTACTAGCGGGCAAAGAGCTGAAAGCAAATCAGAGAGAGCCACAAGACTTATACACCATATTTACGTAATAAAGGTATAAGAACAGCTGTCTTCAATAAAACTCGAAAGAAAAAAGAAGAGAATGAAAACAGACTAAATTACAAACTAAAATATACACATACTGTCTGTCAAAAGCGCCAATAGTACCGGCGTTTCACAGAAATAAAGTCACAATACTTGAAGTCGAAATTACAGCAGCCAATATTAGCAGTCCCAATTTAAATTATATAACAGGTTAAAAACGCACCTCGTAAGCGAAACGACAGTACTTGTTTACTTAGAAAACATCTTGATCTAGTACTAGTTGTAACTCGCAGAGTTGTTTTTCATTTTCTTTCAGTCCAGATGGGAAACACTGTGCACGGGAAGCGCGCAATAATGATTGTTATTACCAAATCGTAGATGAGGAATACAGCTCTTGATAAAATGTCAATATATATAATATATATTATTGACATTTTATCCCCTTAAAGTATAAAGAGTTATTCGAATGAGTTTGCTCACCCACAAACAAAAATAACAGCGGAGATCTATCACTGACGTCACAATGGATTGCATTTAATTTATAGCTTTAAATCTCAGTATGAAAAGTTCGCTTTTAGATGATGATGTGCATTGGCTTTTCTCTACTTCTAAACTCATATGGTTCGATTTAAACATAAAATATGAATGCCTAGAGCTATTAAAAAAATACAAAAAAAAAATAATAAAAAAAAACAACATTTAAAATGTATGAGATGCAGATTAACGTAGCTGTGCAATCTTGTGTTGGTGAAACGCCTGCGGTCATAGCGTCTGATCTGACTGCAGAACAGGTATTGATACTGCTGCTGTGTTCTTAAACTGAAGGGTGTGTATTATTAAATTTACGTTAAAAGTGACACTCTGGAGAATATCGTTTATGCCCCTAGAAATGCACCCATCTTCTCTCTGTCTCTGTCTTTGTCTGTCTGTCTGTCTGTCTCGCTCTCTCTCTCTCTCTCTCTCTCTCTCTCTCTCTCTCTCTCTCTCTCTCTCTCTCTCTCTCTCTTCGTATCTCCATCTTGATCTATGCATCTATTCTATAATTGTATTTAACTATAAAATTAAAAGAGGAAACCAAGGAATTGAGTTATGTGATTTAATAACATACGGTAACAGCCAAAGCCTTGATTTTATTACAGTGTAAATAGAAAAATAGATATTCCTGAGAATTTTATTAGTAAATGTAAAAAAAAATAAATTCACTCGATCTGTTAAAGATCATTTAAATCTTCTACGACAACCAATGAGGATTTCTAAACAATGGTATCTCATTCAGGATTTGAGGCAAGTTATAGGTCAGAAGATGTTTGGTTTTTTCTCGCTAACGTGGCCTATATTAGTGAATCAGGTATGACTAAGAATCCAAGCCCTCATTAATCTGTGATATCTGATATCTGATAATCTGTGGCTTCAGGACCGTCATGTCATTAATGGATCATGCAAAAATTACAAAGGCTAGTACATGAATATTGACCTATATCCAGGTATGAGTAAGAATCCAAGCCCTCATTAATCTGTGATATCTGATAATCTGTGGCTTCAGGACCGCCATGTCATTAATGGATCATGCAAAAATTACAAAGGCTAGTACATGAATACTGACCTATATCCAATCTGAATTTAGTTTTGACACAAAAAAAAAAAACCTCCTGAGATCAATGTTTTAATGTTTTTATGCATACTGTTTAACATGATGGCATTTGATACTTATCAAAACTTTTCAACACGAGCTAGAAATTTAACGAGCTCATTTTGACTCTGCCAATGTACTCTAGCCACCTGCTGAAGTGGCGCGAGCTAAAAAAAGTGAACAAAATCTTACCCTAAGTGTTTATCCAGGAAATTTTCTTCAGAAGTAACCAATTATAGGTATTTATGGAGCGAAAGCATTAAAATCAATGTTTCCGTCAAGTCTTTGTCAAAGACAAAAACAACAACAACAACTACAACTAAAAAAACACACACAAAGAAGAATAAATGTCTCTTTATATATAGAGAGAGTGGGAGAGCGAAAAAGAGAGCGAGAGAGTGGCTGAAAGTTTATGATATATATATCCAGAAGAATTACATTATTTTACAATAATTTAAATAACCTTTGTACAATACATTTTTGAGATCGTTTGCAAAAGCGACAGATTTTCCTAGAAAGGGAAAAAAAATTATCCTATTAAACTGTCCAGCATCGCAGAGGTTCTCACTGCTTGACAAAGGTTCTTTGACAGTCCGTTAGCGTTCATAATTTAACTCATCGAGAAGAAGTCCATATAAACAGGTCGTCACTCTTTGCTCACATACACTTCTGACACCTCCTTGACAGCTAGCTAGCATCTAGAGCATTAGAAATCCTGTTGCACTTTTATCTCTTTTCCTTTGGAATATTATGTCCTTTCCAGGGCTACCAGACCTATTGACGTATTGAGACAAACACAATAAAGATGATGCTTGTTTGCAACGTTATTGAAGTTTTCTTTTGACATAATCCTCTTTGATATCGGCAATCTGTCCCTATCTTTAACTGGCTCCATTCCATGCATTCTCTGGCACTACTCAACTGAGCCCTGTATATGTTTAATTCTATCTGTTTACTCTACCTCCTTATCCTCTGTCTGTTTGCATACATGCCCCATCCATTATTTTTAATGCACACAACTTTTTGTCTGGTGTCCTTATCCTGCAAGCGTTGAGAATAATTATAGTAATTACTGATCTGCTTATGAGCTTAGAAATCTTTGCAGCATATAGAGTCTAGTAGTGCACTTTGACAAATTATAGATTTTTCACTATTACTTTTGTGATTTTGAACAGTAAAGAACAGTACTCCGATGTGCTTCGTCAGCCGTAAAAGAATTTGTACATAATTTAATGGAGTTGTGAAAGAGAAGTAATAAATGTTGATGAAGAAACCATGAACATATCAAAACTGAGAAAAAGACAGAAAATCATATTGTAGGAAATTATCTCGACAATATAAAATCAGCCATAACAGATCTCTCTGAACAATTTCATATTTTTTCTTATGATTTATCATGTCCGAAAAGCACAAAACGAAGTACTAGATACTCATGATCATTTCCTTTCACTTTACTTTTCATTTGATTTTACATAGCGCACATGATAAAAACATTCGTGCAATCGTAAATTAAAATTTCAATGAGTTAAATTTCACAGCATAAAGAAATTTTACAAGCGAGAAAAAAATCTCTCCACCTTGCAAGTGAACTATGAAAGAAAGCTTCATTAAAAAAAAAACAAAACCAAACAATATGCAAGATAAAATTGTATGAGGAGCACTTAAAACAGGGCAAACAAATTAAATTCCCCTCTCACACGCAAACCTACTCCAGAGGCGCACACAGAAATGAATATATTGAGGAAAGTTTTATACAAAATGAGAAATTATCTTAGAACTAGATGCTATCTGCTGATCATTTGGTTTGTGTTGTGTTATATTTTGGGTTTGTCTTTCCGTTACAAGAGTTTGAACAAACAAAAATCCTGTCCCAGGTGGCAACCAGCGCACGAACAGATTGACAACTTCTGCCCTATCAGGCAGAGCCTTAACCAAGAAGTACTTCGGCCTTAACCCATATGCCACTGCGAAAGGCCAGACACAAATACCGTATTCCCTGACAGGGAATCCGAGCTGAAGGGTAGCGCATAAACGATAGAAACTTAATGTCTAACGTAGACGATATCAATATCGATTACAATACTATTCTCGCCAAGATTTAGTGCTAGTTGAAGTAAATCTAGCTAATAATCA
This sequence comes from Elysia crispata, assembly GCA_033675545.1. Taxonomy (NCBI): domain Eukaryota; kingdom Metazoa; phylum Mollusca; class Gastropoda; family Plakobranchidae; genus Elysia; species Elysia crispata. Next base: position 119,206 of record JAWDGP010002751.1, on the reverse strand, counting down.
TGCAAGGGAGCCGACTTTTAGCTTCATTTAATGAAAAAAAAATTGCTTTACTTTACCGGCGAAGTTTCGATAAGACAGGATAAATTATAACTTATACCATTTACTGCGGTGACTTCTTCTTGCAGGAAGACTCATTTAAACCTTCTATACCGTCGCATAGGGTGTCCCGGCCCCACATCCGCCTTAGTGCGACAATCTTTAGTCACTTTGTTTCCAACGTTCTCGCCGACTTAACAATCAGCTTAGATTCTTACTGTCACTCATTGCCTCTATCGACTATTCCTTTCATTTGAATCCATCGGGAGCAAAGGAGAAAAAAGACAAGAATCAGGCCTCGTCTATCGACATGTCTATTGATTCTGGGAGATAAATAAGGAAACGATTAGTTTTTTAAAGTCAAGGTATTAACGCTTTCTCGCCCATGCTTTTCGTTAATTCCCCACTCCTTTATTCCTTCTATCCTGCAATAGAAGAATATAATTAATTTAAATAATATAGAGCATTATGCTTCCGCGGTGATATTTTTTCCTTTCTGCATAAACGTCAAGGCAGACTTAAAGTTAATTAACAAACTAACCAATTGCCACTGGAAGGGCTTCGAAAGAGCGCCCACTTTAAACACCATTATGCGCTTGCATCGTTCAGAGAAGGAACAGACACACAGACAGGCTGACAGAGAGACAGGCAGAGAAGCAGAGAAAGAAAGTGAGGGAGAAAAGCAAAAACAATGCAAAGAAAGGCGGGCAGATAAAAGATGAGGTAGACTGAGGATGGCTATCAATGAAGAGAAATATATATATATAATATATATAAAACACACAGAGAGGTATAGATAGATAGAGAATAGAATGAGAAAGATATAATGTATATATATATATATATATATATATATATATATATATATATATAATTCTCTGTCATTTTTTCTTTGTCAGTCAGTCTGTCAGTCTCTGTCTCTGAATCTGTAATTTGTCTTTCGGTCAGTCTGTCTCTTTCTGGCTATCTTTCTGAAGCTGTGCATTACTCAAATATCTGTTTCGATATACTTTCCTAAACACTCCACATTGATATATTTCTTAGTAGAAAAAAGGGGTATAATCTCACAACTACCACCAATTGATATCAATGAGCACGCATGATAAGTTAAACCCTTTGTAACATAAATGGGAAGAATTAAAAAAAAAGCGTTAAACATTAAGAAGCCTTTTCTCTGTAAAGACCGTTGTTTTTTCATTGAAATTCCTACTTACTTTGGACGAAGATTGATAGAGATTAATAAATGTAGCCTGAATTCACAAAACATCAGGTTTTTTAGGCTCTAACGTGGTATTTTTGCACAGGCATAGGGCAAACTTCAATTTATTCCGCAATCTATTCATTGGACAATGTAGTGAAGTCACATCTTCTTTTTACCGAGAAGCCGAAATCCTACGATCAGTTGAAAAATGAGGTACGGGCCAAGTGTCACATTCCTCATTAGCTTTTCTTCTTACACTTTTAGACTAATGTGTCGATGTCTTTCAGTCCTCTTAGCTAGTGTCCTTAATTCAGCCAGTCCATTACTAGTCCTTATCGAAATGCCAGGCCTTGTACCCATCCACTCACTGCGTTCCGAGCTTGACTCCGTCAGGTCATTTTATCCTGCACACAAAAACTTCCACAGTGTGTCTCATGGAGCTTCAATTTACGAAAAGTTCATTCTATGACCAGGACTTTGTCGCGACACTTCTGAAAGGAGACTTTACATTATAATTTATGGATTCCTCACTTGTGCTTATGTGTTTACCTCGTTTATACGTTTTTAAATAAAAAAAAAATGCAGTTGTTTCTTCCCTCAATAAATTTCTTTACTCCTTAAAAACACTTCCTGCGCAAGCAACTAAAAATTACCACATCGCATAATAATAAAAAAATAATTCGTATACCGTAATTAGTTCAACAAAAGCAGCTGCACCTTCTACCTCTCCTCCTCCTCCTCCTCCTCCTCCTCCTCCTACTACTACTACTACTACTACTACTACTACTACTACTACTACTACTACTACTACTACTACTACTACTACTACTACTACTACTACTGCTGCTGCTGCTGCTGCTGCTGCTGCTGCTGCTATCACACAATTTTCTTGTATACTCCTCATGATTTTTCAGGCGCTACCACAACTACCAATGGTACGAAAACTTTGGCAAAATCGAAACCTTTTTTTTTTAATGGAAAAACTCTTCATCGCAGTTTTATGTATAGTGAAAGACTTTACATTTGTGCTTTTTCACTTTAATAACGTTTATGATTTTGTTTCCAAAATTTTTCGGAGTATAGTATATGACTAATCTAATGCCTCCATTGCAACGCTTCATTACTGGCTTGTCTCCGTTTTAGACCAATTAATCTCTCTTCATTTCCTTTGTACAAAACTTTCATACTCATAATATTGTCCTCATTAATTATGGACGGAAAGAACAAACATTTAAAAATCAATGCTAGCATCAAACTCTGACAGGTAAATAATGACAACTACAGAAAAGCAGCTAGCTAAATTAGTCATGTCAAGAAACAGCCAGTCACGCAGACATCCAGCTAGGCGCACTTGTCTGGAGACCTCATGTATAAACTTTGTGCCGCAACCCTTACCCCTCACCTTTTTTTCGTGTTTTTTTATCTTTTCCCTTTTCCTCACTTATTTTTGTGTCACGTCCTCACTCCTTTCTTTGAAAATGGCAAAGTGTACTTTCCTTATCTTTTATGGCCATTTATAGTAATATTTTGTCCAAATTGATCTCTATCTGTCTGACCTTTTCATTTTTGTCTCTCTCGCTCCATGCCTCTATGAACCATCTCTCTGTCTGTCTATTTGTCCAGTTGTTCTGGTAAATTAAAACGCAGTCAAATAATGCTGAAATAAAACGATGCTTGCTTTAAGTAAATATTGATATTAAATCACCAGTTAGTATCTATCTATCAATCTATCTACCAGTTTCCCCTCACTTCTTCATTTTCTTTGTTTTGTCTTTCACTTTTCAATATATTTTCTTTCCATATATCGAGGAGAACAATATTAGAAGGATGGGATTGTTTGTCTTCGATAATAGTAGCTGTTGATAGACTGCGTTCGGATTAATATTTAAATCTTCAGTCCTTGTTTATCAGACGTTAATTTAAGCCAACAAAAACACACAAAAAATGGCGAAACTCTCATTGTATAAGTGTAGGCACCAGAATACCAGATCTGAAACTTTCAATAAAATTAACAGAAAATAAGCCAACGTAATTTTTACAGAGTAAGCTTTTGAAAATTTTAAGCACATACCCTGACTTTTTCTGTAAAACTACTAGAAGGGCCAAAGAATTGCCGCTTTGGTTGTCTATAAAAAATTATTCTTTTTTTTCTTCTACTGTTACTTCTCCTCCTCCTCTTCCTACTCCTACTCCTACTCCTACTCCTACTACTACTACTACTACTACTACTACTACTACTACTACTACTACTACTACTACTACTACTACTACTACTACTACTACTACTACTACTACTACTACTGCTGCTATTGCTGCTGCTGCTTCTCCTTCTCCTCTTCCTCCTTTTTCTTTTACTCCTACTCTACTACTACTAATTTACTACTCCTACTCCTACTCCTACTACTACTACTACTACTACTACTACTACTACTACTACTACTACTACTACTACTACTACTACTTCTACTACTGCTGCTACTACTACTATAACTACTACTACTACTACTGCTGCTGCTGCTGCTGCTGCTGCTACTACTACTACTACTGCTGCTGCTGCTGCTGCTGCTACTACTACTAAAAAGCTACGACTTATGCTTTTGCTGCTGCTTCTAATACCACTACATCTACTATTAGTATTGATGCTACTGCCACTACTGCCACTTATTTATGGTTTCACTATCTTCATTAGTACTTTGGCGCTGTGTGGTTTCAATCCAAACTTGAATAAAATGATTTTTAAAAATTTTTACATAGTCAAAAAGGTGAAAGGAAAAACGAAATCAGTTGATCAAGCCTTATAATTTCAGTCATTTTTTGCCATCATGAAACTTTGTAGTTTCGAATTACGTGATAGAAACGCAAGCGGTACTTGACTATTTCGTTCTGTGATTGTTTAGTTTATCATTATAACTTAATTTTTCCTGAAGTCCCATTTTGTCGATGACGGCAATGATGCAGTTAGAAGTCTTGAACTATCTGTTACTTTTTCTTTGAACTTAAAAATAATGTCTTCTTTGACCTTGTTTCCATAGCTGAGGACCCTTCATAACCTAGAGAAATGTGAAATGTTGAATAACATTTACAGATATCTATAGGAATAGAATAATGAGGTTGTGTAATCTTAGGACTTCTTTATTATAGAGAAATTCATTACTTTAGGTTTTGTATTTTAATACTTCCTTGTCTTAATAAACTGTAAAGCACTCATTTGCTAGGAAGCGTTTGAGCTGAATTTTTTTAGATCGGGATACTATGAATTGCCTATCACAAACCAAGATGGTCTGAGTAATATAAGTTTCCAATTTTATTCCTGCACTGTAGCTGAACGTATGTATAATTGGAAAAGTTTTAGGTTCTATGTCTAAGACTAAATTAAAGTTGTCTTTTTAAGGCATTAGATACAAAAATGTCTTTTTTATCTGGCTAGTTTGGATTTTACACTGCCCATAATTAACAAATTATATGCACTGTGTGTTTGTTAAACTTGAATCTGGAGCTTTTACTTTCTCTTTTACAAAGCTGTACAATGACAAACAATAACAAAAAAGTGACGTGAATGGTGTTTTAATATGGGTTTTGCCATTCTTTATGTTTCATGGAATTGAAAAGCGTCTTAGCTAAATATCAGAGGATAGAAAGAATGAGTTAGGGGAGAAAAAGTTTGGAGTAAACTAAGAAAGGTTTTCAAATTAAAAAAAAGGAAATAAAGAATGTAAACTGACTTCAAGTCAATTTCTTTGCTCTGGCTGCTCTTAAATTTACAATGAATGATTGTTGTCATCAAAATAGCCTGCACATGTGTATTGCTTCTTGCAAAAACTTATTTGAGAATGAGGTGTGGTGGTACAAGGGTGTACTTTGTTTCGCTTGACATAAAAATTTGTGTCATAGTGCCAAGTGATTCGATGGCAAGGCTTAGTCTAAGCCTCTTATCTAATATTCAGTTTTCACTCTGGACTCACGCAATAAGGTTTGCACTGATGATGGTGGAGACCAATGTCGTACCTCGAAATGGCCTATCACGCGACAGTTTTTCAAAGGGACAAAACCCAAACGTCAAATTTCAGGACCATTAGATTTGGAAGGGGCGCATGCAGACGAGAGCAGAGATGATGGCAGGGTTTGACTCACTGCATAATTTTCCAAAACTCCATCAAAATCTGCCGGTTTTAACAGCTCGCTGCAACAGAAATCCGAAAAGATGGTAGAAGGTTTAAGAAATAAATTATTATTGCAAAAAGTTAAACGGGTTTAAAAGAGTTTATGTATAACTACCAATTGCTTATTCAAAAATATAAAAAATTGATGTGGAAACGTATTTAAATTTATGTGGCAAAATTAGCTGACATGTTGGTAAGAATCTGTCATCTCTTTACGTGCTCTAATTTCTGTTTCATTTTTTAAAGAAAAACAAATTAAAAATTAGGATAGCTTAAAATCGTTCTTTCAAAATGTATCTTATGTCCGATGACTAACATTAGTGTAGGCAAAATTTTACGAACAATAATGTCTCCGCTAAAAGCAAGGCCGAGTGCTTAATAAGCTCAAACATTGACAGTCATAGTTTCCGGACAATAGTCACATGAAACATATTTCAGATATGAAAACGAAGATATTGCCCATTTCAGCTGACATATTTAAGCAAGAAAGAAACCAGGCTTATCTTGGAGTGACTAGAGCAAAAACAAAAAAAAGAACTTTTGACTGACAAAATTCTCTGTAAAACTTGGAACATTTCCTGTTCTAAGTTTAACTGACAAATAAACAAGTCATGCCAGTAAGAAAAATAAATGAATTCAGAGAAAAAAAAACAACAACTCGTAAATGGTTATAGGACGGAGACAAGGATTGAATAAAACTATTCAATATAATAATGTAATGGTTCTTGATGTGTGGAAAAAAAATCTGTGTTATGATGATAAATGTAAAATCAAGTTTAATTTAAAATTCAATTATAGCAATATCACGCAGCAATGAAACCATATAAACAAGCTATCGATTTCGGCCAAGATACTCTTTTAGGAAAAGCAAAAGAAACGTATGATCTTGTCTCTCACAACTTACTATTAATTTAATTTCTTGAGTCGGCTGGCTGTTCTACTTCCAGCAAACGTAGAGGGCAACACTTTCCTATGGTATTGATGAATGCCTTCTAACTTGGAAAGGTTCGTTTAGCTTGAGTAATCTTTTTTCCTGTGTATCAAAAGACGGGTGCCTGACCCACTACTAATTCAAAGAAAAGAAGCAGGAAACCACTGGGCTAGGAAAAGAGCCCCAACCATTCCCTTTCTCTTGATTACATTGAGTAGAGAGGAGTTAAGCCATGAGTAGAATGAGGAGTAGCTTTCATCCTTCCTACCCCTAGTCTATTCCATACTTTCAATTTTACCATACACTCTGTGTCTCTCTCACACACACTCTCTCTTTCTTTTCTCTCTCTCTCTCTCTCTCTCTCTCTCTCTCTCTCTCTCTCTGTATCTGCCTCTCTCCCCCTCTTCCCCCCGCCCCCTTTCCTTGTTTCTCTCTTCCTTCATCTGTCACTCTCTTTCTTTCTCTATGTGTGTATGTATATATACAAACACACATGTATATAATATATTATAGAAGCACACACACACACACACACACACATATATATATATATATATATATATATATATATAACATCATATTTGCATATAATGAAGTTTTACTTACATGAAGGCCTACTCATGACAATCATGTATGCTTTGAACACTGTATCTGTGGTCTCTTCACATAAGTTGCTCTGTCTTTGGTGCCATTCTTTTAAATACTTGTTTTCTTTCGTTTCGTCGCTTACCCGTCTCACCATCAGTCTTTTTTTCTTCTTTTTCGAATGGATTAATCGGACTTGTCAGTTAGTATGTCTCACTGTCAATCGATTATATCATTCATCCACTCAAACCAGCCAATCAGCCAGTTCTTTCCGCCTCTTGGTATTTTAGTTTTTCGGTCTTGTTTCTTTTCGGCAGTTTTCGCTGCTAATTTACCATTTCGAACTGCCTCTAAACTCTGACATTTTGAAGAGATGCTTTTAGGATCCTTTGATATTTTTGTTGATCATTAACTCTGACTCTAGAATGACTAACAAGTAAAGAAAACTGGAGGGCGAAGTAAAATCTTTGAGATTCAAAGAAAAGGTAGAATTTTGTAGGAATGCAAAATGCAATACAGAATGTTTTCTCTTGAATAGTATTAAAATAGAAATCTAAAATACACTAAGGCATATGTGTTATCTAAAGAACCAGGGAAAAATCATTTTTGCTCATTTTAACTTTCTTTCACCATCGAAAAATACAGATGTAAAAAATAAGCTGAATAGAAATTTTAGTCTCTATTATGTTAGTCCTTATTATCCTTGGTGCATACCGTTTTTTTAATATCTGCTCTACAGAACCTTTTACTGATGAGTTACTGTTTTTTTTTTTGTTTGTTTTTTTTTTTGTTTTGCTCTATCATAGGAAGAAGTAACATGATATAACGGTGAAAATGCATGTCAAATGTCGAAGCGAAATACATAATACACCAATTAAAAGAAAAAGCTTAAAAGCATCAAAATTCTAGACCAATTTTGTGCACCCCCAAAAAAATAAAACAAAACAAATACAAAAAAGAAACAAACAAAATTAAAAAAAAACGTTTTGTTTAATCTATATCTTTTTAATAGCCCTAATAGCTTTTATTTTTGTTATAATCTGTTTTTCAGCACATGAAAATGTCTTTGGCAATGATCCAGCACGTCACAACTTTCACAATTAGATTTATGTGAGGCTAGCATGTCGATACTATCGGAATGTTGTGGGAGTCTTTGTGTTTCGCAATACTTTCTAGTTTGATTAATAAATGAGGGTCTTTCGTTTTATCTAACTCTTGCAAAAGTCGTAAGTGGCAATTTTAACATGCCTCGTTGTGCAGTAAAATAAAGCGATTGTTTCACACAAAATTAGCTTTTCGGAAATCCATGTAAAGGTGATAAGCCACGCAGATAATTTGTTTTATAGAGCCGGAAAGTTTGCTGTGGACAATGATGCAGATTCGAAACTGACTGTTGTGCTGCCGAGTATTGCTATATTATCTGTTCTAGCTATACCAATTTAGTATCTGACATTGGATCACTAGTACAGAAAATAATTGTGAGATTTTTGTTATAGTAAAGATTTGAGACACAAAGTTATAATAAACAAGGGTATCGAATTGATATTCTTTGCCACTTTGGTTTTTTCCCGGTTTAACTATTGCTTATCATCTATGACAGCTCCAACGTTGTTTCTCTTTAGACAGTCCTTACAAAGTCATATCGTTTCTATTTAGTTGAACAACTTTTCTATCTAATGACTGCTGTAACTCGCTCTGACTCCATGGAGTTATGATCTTTTCAGACTAAGTTAAGTGTCTCAGGGAATAATAACAAGTTGAATGATAAATATATGTTAGATATTATTACTTAAAAAAACGCACATAAATTCCTCTAATCTCATGAAATCCGTGGAGGGGACATTCAGTCCGGTGCGAAATGTTCGTAAAACTTTGCGATTTGTTTCAAAAGCCCACATCAGAAGACCCCAGTTGCATATTTTCGAAAGCTGGGTTAACTGTTCTACATTTTTTTCAAGTAATTTTGATGTACAAAAATTTAAAAAAGGAAAAATGAACGTTGACGGCCGAAATTCATTACATTTCTTTTTTTCCCTCCAGACCGAAAATTTGTCATCGCAAATGCGCAAGTTGAGACTGTGCCTATCATCTTCTGTAACGATGGCTTCTGTGAACTCACGGGTTACTCACGGGCCGAGGTCATGCAGAAGTCCTCTCTGTGTGACTTTCTCCATGGTCCTCTCACCAGCTCCTATGCGATTACACAGATCAAAGACTTCCTGCAGGGCTCGGAAGAGAACCAGGTGGAGATTCTCTATTACAAGAAAGATGGTGAGTTTTTATCCACTCCATACAACGTTGGGGTACAATATTTTTGGTTGTTGTTTGTCCTTATTACGCTGTGCGTTGTCTCCATTCATATCTGATTCTCTTGCATGTTAAAAATGTAAACATATTTAGTTGCTGAGACTCAGGCATAATTCTTTATTGCCTTTGCTGTTGGTTTCCAGAGCTTCCAATTTTTCTTGATTAGATCGCATAGCGTCGATAGGTCTGTCAATGTAAAAAAATATTCTCATCACATTGTTATCATTAACACATTCAGATTGAAAACTTTAATTATCCAATTAAAACTCGAGGAATAAAAAGCCGCTGAATAGATATGATACATTTTAGCACAGCTAAGCACGAACAATATACGAGCTCTGGTTTTAGCCAATTTTGTACTTAGTTCAGTTCAATTCATGAGGCCATGTGAGAAAGTGAGAAGAACGAGGCGGTCATTCGAAGTTTGTTTTCCGTTATCTCTGTATTTCAAATAGAAAATAGAATCATGGAAATAGATTTTGAAACAGTGAGCTTTTATCTGAAATACTTTTTGCTTCAAAGTAAAAAAAAAAACCCAGCAGATCCCTATTTTTTCTTCGTACGGGCTACTTCATAAAAATATGCGAAGTTTTTATAACCTGTTTTAGACACCAATTGACAAGACGAAATAAGAAACAACTGCGAACATTGCATGAGCAGCAGCAACATCCCAAACTACTTGTGCGATAGCTCGTCCTGTTCATTTGAAATCTTATCAAGAAATCTCCTAAGTCCACTGAACCAGAATGGACTACAGAATCTCGGACTGTTCTCGATGACACCCAGCCAGCCGCTTGTCCTCGTGTTGACGTGAATCAGGCAGCAGGCAATGAAGTGCTCTGACAAACCCATCCACGTTCGTAATTCATTTAGGGGGTCCGTTCGTTGACAGGGTCTTACCCGCACGATAAAAGTAAGCGTGCCGCCAATATCATGGTCAGGACGCCGAACAAACCCCAGCGACTCGCCTGCGGGACAGGCCGACCGTAATATTCTTCGGGCTTGAAATAAATGTGGGCATGGCTGTCGAAAAAAAGAAGAAAAAAAAAGGAAAAAAAAGTTTACCCGTCAATTCGAGAACATCACTAAACTTCGTTAGCAGTCAACTCAGTCAGTCGCACTATTTTGTGCGTATGTGTGTGTGTGTCTTTCTGTATATTTTCTGTTGTTTTTTTTCCCTCTTGGTGCTGTTTTCTGATCTTTCTAGATTTTATTTATTCGCTCAACCCTTCCATTTTTTAAAATGGTTTATCTACAATATATCCCTGTGATTTTTCCCCAAATTTAATCGACTCTTTCAAGCTTATATTATTTTTTTTTAAATCTGAACATTGCTTTTTCATTCTCTTACTTTTAAGATACCTGTTGCTACGAGATGTTCTGCTGAATCGCTTATACGAAGCTTTTTTCTCGTTAAAATCTCAATATTCTAAATTCCCGAGTTCCTCTTCAAATTATAACAGAATATTAATTAAAATTGACAAGCCTGCTAAGATTGATGTAGAGAACTTCGACTTAAGACTTTAAAAAATTGTTATATTAAAAGATCTAGTATCCAATCCATATTGGTCAATTTTCAAGTTTCCTTTCTTATTGCAGTTCGCAATCCTTTTAACACTTTTTTCATCTTCAGAAACATTTTTTTCCCTTATACTTTTCTATCTTTTATCTTTAAATCCATCTCATGAATTCCCGTAGCCGGGTGTTACCGCTCCTCGTCATCTCAGCTCTGACGTTTTAAAAAGGTTTTGTAGGATCGTTGCCCTCACTCGAGCGTTTATTACAGGCCAGCTTCAGCACAGCGAGAGCTACCAAAGGCGAGAGATAAAGTCTCGTGGGGCCTGGTTAGCTTAATTAGAGACATAAATGCTCTATTCTGTCACACTCTGACAGTGCTGGAGAGGGTGAAAGCTCACAAAGCTGTGGACGTGCAGAGTTTTTATTACATCAGATATTCCCTCGCTCGGAATAGAAAACAGCTCCTAATATACTAGTGGAAATCATGTATTTGATTAAATATCTTATTGCTTTTTTCAATGGAAATGACATTGTTGTCAGACTTGTCATCATGAGGTGAAGAGGTGGTGGCTCATGTCAACATTTTTTAAGGAACGGTACGCTACGGGTTTCCCTTTATTTCAGAAAGGGATACGGCAGTGAGTGCCAAATAAGGACTAAATATGGCTTCAATGAGTTTTCATTGTATATAATAATATGTTTGATGATACACACGCGCAAATTTATCATTGGGTTGATCAAAATACATCTAAACATAATATACTGATCATTCAGAATCCATAAAGACACAATCTGTATTTTGTCAACAACACTGTTGTGAACAAATCTCTAAAAACTTTTCAAATCAGTGTTAAGCTAGCCCTTCCAACTATCTTTGTAATTGAACAATATGTAGCAAAGGGAGGAGTCGAAAAACAAGAAGATAATTAAGATTTAACAGTAATAACAAGAAATATTTTTGAATTTGATATTATCTAGAAAGAAAACTTTTTACCCTTACGCTTGACCTTATGGTTTCGTTTGATTATTTCCTGATCAAGTTGAACCAGTTTTCACTCTGAAGATCATGAAGAGCTTCCGCGTCCTCTCGAAATCTTGATTTGATTCAAATCAAAGTAAAAAACGTCACAAATTTTCCCTATGCTATGTTTTGGCAGCTGTATCCTTAAAAATTAAAAGAATATATTTAGATCTGATGATTAGGAAAAATTACAGCGTAGTACATTTTATTGAAAAAGTTATTTTTTCAAAAACGATTAATGAAAATAAAAAAAACTTTCAAGACTTACCAGGGAAATGTCCATCAAATTCTGAGATAAAGTTTACACATCGAGTTTATATCTGAGTAAGATGGAGCTGAAAATTGTCTTGTTCTGCCTTCTCAAGCTAGCTCAAGTTTTCAAATATAGAATTAGAACTCAACTGCCAAAAAATTATTTCTTCACCATACATATGATTTTTTCCGTTAAACAAAATCAAACTTTACAAAAGATCAAAGATCTTGAATTCATTCACTTTATTTATTTCGATTATGATTTCTACCTTTTTCCTGCTGCCTTTTTTCTATAGGTAAAATCATTCATTATTATCTTTGACGAATGATGACGAAACGGTCGTCAAAATCTCTCTCTCTCTCTCTCTCTCTCTCTCTCTCTCTCTCTCTCTCTCTCTCTCTCTCACTGTCGGTTTTTCATATTTGCTCTTCATTTCTCCAACCTTCCCTATATAAACACTCCTCTCTCTGTCTATCTTACTCTCTTACGCATTCTCTTTCTTCTGTCTATTATTATAATTATCCTTTATGCCTTTCTTTTAATTCTCCAATCAATCAGCCTTTCTATCTTTATATATATATGTATATCGCCAGTGATCTTAATATTCCCTCAAATATCCACACCTCGGTCGTCTCTATAAATATTTTCTCTTTGTCTACTACAGTATTTCTTTACAGGTACACACTTGTAAATAATGTTACCATCCTACAGTTTGTCACTAATACAATTTCTGACATGTGGCTACCCTTCATTTTTACGACTGTTAAACTTGAAGATTTTGACTAATATTGTTTTCTATCCATCTGGACACATTTATTTCTTCAATTTTTATTTCCTACAAATTTCGTTGTTTTTGTCTGATGTTTAGTAGATAATGATACAAATTTTTTTTTAAGCGAAAGGTAAAGAGGAAAAGAGGGAAAAGAAAGAACGAATCAATCAACTAATGACCTTTCCATCAGATTACGTAAAGAAGTCAGACCAGTGCAGCTTACTTACTTTATTTTTTTCCTTTTGACTCATAAAAAACATTGATTCTCTCTTGCGAAAGAAAGTTTGAATAAAATCTATGATATTTCGTCCCTCCTTACAAGTAGTGATTGGAAAGCAAGGCATATAGAGATCGCCTCATTAAAATGTCCTTAGACAGATCGCAGACGACTTTCTATTTTATAGGAGAATGAAACAATATCATTACTATTTAGAATGAGAAGTTAACATCCCCTGCATCCTTGTTTTTTTTAGTGACATTCGTTGTAATTGCACATACCTAGAGTGTTTCATCAGAACAAAAAGAAACAAGTCTTCAATTTCTTAACATTTTCAAGGTCAGAACTATTGCAGAGTACTTCAGGATTGTTACGGTGTATTCAACCGAACGAAATGACTCCCACTAATAGAATATAAAGCTATTGAAAAAAAAGATAAATAGACTAAAACAGTCAATATCTGAACAGCGAATATGCAGGAGGTTCAGGCAATAAATTTATTGATTATAAATGAATACAGTTCACTTTTACGCCATATGCCACTCAGAAATTACTTCTGAGTGTGGAATTATTCAATATTTTATAATGATCTATTCATACTTCTTGGCATCTTACCACAATGAAGAATTATTTTAAAAATATAAAATATAAATAAAGAAACTTAGTTCCGAACTCCCGACACATCAGAAGGTCAATCGTTGCTTCAAAAAGGAATTGGGCCATGAAAAGTTTTTTGTCAGTCAGAAAAAAATTCATAAAATGTGAGTAAGAGGGTAAAAGAAACTTATTTTGCTCTTAATTTTGTGTCCTCTAAAGTATGATAACAACTAATAACATTAACTATGTTACTTTGATTTATCTATGATTGCAATACTATCAGGTGTCTCGTGCAGTACAATTTAGAGACTCTTGGCAATTATCTCATACTTTCTTTCCACTCAGGAGGTTTGTATGCGCCTTTTGTAAAATGTCTCCACTTCTTTCTCTATATTGAAAATTTAAAAATGAATCGATAGTCCATTGGAGAACGGGGCTTGACTGAGGAAGAGCAGGACTAGCCAAAAAAAAAAAAAGAAAATAAAAAACGAAAATAAGGAAACGAACAAAATGCGAGAAGAGATGCAGTTAAAGAAAGTTATATTGATTTACAATCGTACAACATACATTATAAAAAAAAAAATCTCGCCGACGCAATATCTTGAGAGTCGGAAATGTACGACGAAAATCATCAAAGTTAAATCGGTGATGAGACTAAGTAAATAAAAAATTGTATTTATCAAAGAAACATTGCCGTGGTGAGAGATATAGAAAGGAAGAGGGTGAATATGATAATTATTAAAGTAAGATAAATAATGGAGCATGCCTTATCTATTCGGCATTTTGTATATACAAAATATCGAGAAAAGGTAATTTACAGAAAACGAAGAGATGTATGTATGTATATATATATATAGATTGGTGGAAAGAGGAGAGCAATCTTTTCGATCACCAGGAGTAAGAAGTTAAAGCTTACGAAACTAAAACAAAGATAACAAACAAAATAAACAAGAAGAGTAAAACAAAAATGTATAGTCAAATAATGCTGGACGTACATAACATGAAAGGCCAGAATGCAACCAAGGGTAAATAATATAAGACTTAAGACCTACCTACACCATAAGCACTTCTACTACGACTACTGCTACTACTACTGCTACTGCTGCTGCTGCTGCTACTACTACTACTACTACTACTACTACTACTACTACTACTACTACTACTACTACTACTACTACTACTAATACTACTACTACTACTACTACTACTACTACTACTACTACTACTACTACTACTACTACTACTACTACTACTACTACTACTACTAATGCTACTACTACTGCTGCTGCTGCTGCTGCTGCTGCGGCTACTACTACTACTACTACTACTACTACTGCTGCTGCCTCTGCTGCTGGTGCTACTACTACTACTACTACTACTACTACTACTACTACTACTACTACTACTACTACTACTACTACTACTACTACTACTACTACTACTACTACTACTACTACTACTACTACTACTACTAAAACGAGTCTAAGTACTACTACTACTACCATTACCATGACATGGTTATAATGAAATACTTCGCTTACATCCCTGTCAATACTGTCACAAATTTAAAATGTTAGACTCATTTGTTATAAGGAAAAGATTTTTTTTAACTGTTTCTGAATCACTCGGACAATTGTAACGATTGTTTACATCAATCATCAAACATAATTATTTTAACCCTTTTAGGCAGAAACCCTCCTAATATAGTCTGTTTATGTTGCAATATTGAAGGACCTTTCAAAAGAAAGAAAAGAATAAGGTGGAAAACAACTAATTCTTTAGCATTCGTTTTGTCGAACAAGCAGATCAGATTGCTGTTTGCGTGTCTTCTGTAATATACTCACGTAATGACAACCAGCAAAGCAAATTACGTAATCTGATTGTCTTTTTCTTTCAGCTGAAAACATTTTTTTTTTATGTTTTTCCTTTTTATCTACGCATTCCCCCATAGTTTGTTTTACATTGTAAGTACTGCCAAAGAGGGTGAATATTGCTAAGATTAAAGCCTTTCCTCAATGTAGAATTTTACAGCATTGTCTACCAAATTATGGAAAATAGTTTTCCTTTTAAATGTTTTTGAAAGTCTCCAATAAATCGAAATATACCCTGAGCAATGCTGATCGATTTTAACGAATAGAACGAAGCTTTAGCCTAGACTTTTTACAGCATGCTCTTTCAATTTTTTTAAGAACAATTTTTCCATAAACAATGTTTCTCGAGGTGCCCAATAAATCCAAATCTAAACTAATCAGGGTTTATCCTTTTTACAATAGATAGAATGGTGTTTTTTAATTAATTACGATATCTTCACGTTAGATTAAACGAGTGTTTCGGTAAATTTATCTCACGTTAAAGGATAATTAGGTCTTACATTATACATATTACTTTTGAAATCCGATTCTTTGCTGTTATTAACATTGTGCATTAATTTGCGAAACGCTCTTTGGCTTACAAAACTATTTTTTAAACTGTTGGACTATAAAAATTATAAAATTATTTTTTGTGGTTGGCCATAACTTTCAATCACTATATGACTGTAGGATTAAGAGAAAATGAACACCTTTACATAATATATATATATATATAACTATGAACTGTCCGCTGCGCACTCAGTCTTACCTTGAGCTCATCAATAGATCAAATAGTTTAAAATCGCTTGCTTCTCTGACTCTGTCTGTCTGTCTGTCCGTCTGTCTGTCTTTCTATCTATCTGTCTGTTTGTCTGTCTATCTGTGTGTGTGTGTGTGTGTCTCTCTCTCTCTCTCTCTCTCTCTCTCTCTCTTTAACGGTCTGAAAGCTTCGCTCTTGGATTTGCGCTTGGGCTAACTAAATTTTCCTATTCAGGTTAACCATCGACATCAATTTACAACAGTTAGGATGTACGACGGAAAACTTTTTTTTCAAAATCTTTTGTACCTTAATGGTGACAATGTAATCTCTCCATTTTTTTAACATTAGTACTTATAAATCAAATTTTTTAGGTTGTACGGCGCAAAACGCTGATCATAATACCAAAAGCATTGGAAAAAATCAATTGGAACTCTTAGAATCAAAACGTTTCCAAAATTCCATGCCAGTCTTGCAAATAAACCATGTCTTGTTACTGGTTAGTAATATGATATTTTGTAAATTCGGCAGTTGCTCGCAAGAAGTAAGGCGAGCCATTCGGCGGTCGATTCTTCATGCCCCTCTATTTGCGTCTTCCGCATGTCCACAAAATTGCCCATAACGTATTTGAAAGGTTGCCAAATTTTGCTGCCAGCAACATATTCGTTTGCAGTCTTTGGAATTTAAAAGATTGAAAATCCAACCTTATACACAACATGTACAGCTATCCCTTGAAATATTTCAATACGAAAAAAAAAGACAAAACCAAAACCAAAAGAAAGCTTATTCGCTGGAATTATTTGTACATGAAAGAGAACCTTAGGAAACCTCTTCGATTATTCGTCTTCAGACATCTGCACAATCTCGGAGCGAGTGAGGTTTTCCCAGACTTTCATGATCTGTCCTGACCTAAAGATCATTTTAAAGAAGAAACCCAGGAAAACGTCGAACATTCATTTATGGGCTGCCAGTCCGATGTTTCCGTTGGAACTAAAATAGATAGGTCCCAGATAGGCGGACAAGTACACAGACAATGAGATATGGGCCACAGGGAGACTCGGTGAGGAAATCATACTGTAATCCTGGCGTGAGAGGCAGAGGAGACAGGAACTCCAGTACATTTAGTGGTCATGGCAAGAAATTCGATTTCAAGAAGATGAATCATTACTGGCTGTTACCTTGTTTTGGAGTTATGACGATGTTTGGACGCATATTATAAGAGAATATATTATTGCTTCATTCTATCACGATGATGAAATCATAAAAAACTGCCACCGTATTTTTTTTTTCTATAAAATTTTAAAAGAATGTATTGGTCTTTAAGTATAGAATCTTACTGACAGTCACTATGTCATTGGAAAAATGAAAAATAAAATGAAAGTGAAAACATGACCGACAGAATAAATCCATTAACGTTTTTCAACTTTAGGGAATAACGCCGAGAAAGACAAATATAGAAACTCAGATCTGCTGATTTTGTTTTATCAAAGTAGGGACTTCTTATCGGATTATTTTGTCTAGACGATTGATTATTGCATGCAAAATATTTAATATTCGATTAAAAATAATGCTAGAGCAATATTTTTCTTTTGCAGTAGTGATTGTAATATAGATAAGTAAAGAAAACGATCTGAAAAGGAATCTATATCATTTTTTATGTTATGGAAAGTCCAACAAAAAATCAGCAGTAGGTGTTGCTTCCTTTCATTCACTGTTTCACTTTCTCGCAGCCTGCAATTTTACCAATAGTCCTCTCTCTCTATCTCTTTCTCTCTGACTGACAATCTGTCTGCCTGTCTGTCTGTCTGTTTCTCTCTCTCTCTCTCTCTCTCTCTCTCTCTCTCTCTCTCTCTCTCTCTCTCTCTCTCTCTCTCTCTCTCTCTCTCTCTCTCCCTCCATCCCTCTCCGCCTCCCCTTCTACTAACTCTCCATGGCGGGTCATTTTACCTTGTCCTTTTCATTATTTTTAGATTCACCAGCAGCCTGCTGAAGAAAAACACAATCATTACGATTATTCTCACAGAGAAAAAAGGCACATCATCAGAGATCTTCTCATTGAAAACAAAAACACAATCAGTGCGGATACGCTTATAGTAACCAAATTGACAATCATTATGGATATTCTCGTTTACTCAATTTGCAGAAGAATCGGCATGATCAAGCATGTATGTTTGGCATATCCAGATTTTGAATGAGTATTTTTCACGAGTGTAAATACCTTATCAATAGACCTCGCCCAAAGTATTATGGAAAAGGAGGAAAATATGCTTGGTAAAAGGTAATGAGCAAACACACTTTGAAGTGCTCGGTAAACACGTGTTGTTGTGGGTGCTAAATCAGCTTAATTGGTGTGCTAATGACTTTATATGAAAGGGAAAAAACTCCCACGTAGTCTAGGCAACCGAAATATGGTGTGTTCACTGCTGCGCATTGATTATAAGCATGGAAATGCCCGTAGAGAATGTTAAAAACAAAATTTAAGAGATTGAGTTGAAAACCATTTTGTTTATTTGCATGACGTGTATTGATCTATGTCTTATTATAAATATGCATGTTATGAGGATTTTATGGTATTTGGTCTTCAATATAAGGCATAGTGCGAAAGAGAGAGAGAGAGAGAGAGAGAGAGAGAGAGAGAGAGAGAGAGAGAGAGAGAGAGAGAGAGAGAGAGAGAGAGAGAGAGAGAGAGAGAGAGAGAGAGAGAGAGAGAGAGAGAGAGAGAGAGAGAGAGAGAGAGAGAGAGAGAGAGAGAGAGAGAGAGAGAGAGAGAGAGAAAGAGAGTTATAATTCAGTTTGCAGACGTTTAAGCTAGTATTGATTTATCGTTAAATGCAATAACTATTTTTTGTAATACTCAAATAAGCATTGGAGTTCATATTTCCCTAAGCCAGTTCTCGGATGAAAAACTGATTAAATTGGTTATTTTTTAGGGAGCTAAGGTAGAGCTGTGAAAATATGGAGGGTGGTATTATTAACGATCAATTAACGTAATAATTTTGGCTTTAAATATTGAAAGGTATGGAATTGTCACAAGCAAAGACTCACTAAACTGTCATAGCTGTGGATTAAGAATATGATGTAAAAACCCTTGTGTAAAAGGTGCGTCAAGAATCAAAATCTTATTCTTTACAAAATCATCATCATTATAACCTATAGATCTGTTCCTTTGCAATGCTTCAATATTTTAGAAAGCTAACTTTCTAAATTTAGTGCGCATGTAAATTGAAGTAACAGATATAAATAAATAACGAGGGAGATTTACATGTTCTGTCTGCTTAAATCATTGGATAAGTTCTTGCGGATTTTCTGTGTTTAAAAAGTAATTATTGTGAAGATAAAGACGCAAACACTCGTTTTTTTTAAATTTATTTGTGATATAGATCTTTATCGAAATGATGCCAGGGCCATGGACGCAAGCTATTACGTGCCAAAAAGTTGGTCGATATCACT
The DNA here is from genome assembly GCA_033675545.1 of Elysia crispata. NCBI lineage: Eukaryota > Metazoa > Mollusca > Gastropoda > Plakobranchidae > Elysia > Elysia crispata. Next base: position 99,551 of record JAWDGP010002751.1, on the reverse strand, counting down.
AGTCTCAAGAGATTTCCACGAACAGTAGGAAGGGATTCAAAAGAACGTCAGAAATAGAAACACCAATTAAGATTCTCAACTCTGAAATGTGGGTTTATATGCTTTAAACCAGAATTCTTTTAATTAAGACCATCAGCAGCAATCCCTAGGTAACTTAAATTAGGGGAAAATAGCGATTGAAGTAAATTTCGATGGAAAAACCGTCCCATTCGATTTTTAATTCTTCGACCAATTTCTGTGAACTGGCATGCAGCGTGGTGGATTTTATTCAATAGCTAATACAGTGCGTCTTGGGAGTTTTAAAATGGCTGTCTACGATATTGTTGTGAATTGTATACAAAACTTGTGTGTTTCAGCTATAACGGGTTGTATGAACGTAGTAGAGAATGAAAGAGATCGAGGAAGAGAGTGTGGAAGATACAGATAGAGAAATATAACGAGAAACAGAACGTGAGAGTTAGGGAGTGAAAAAAGAGAGAGTAAGTAAGAGAAAAAAAAAAAAAAGAAAGAAGGAGAGGGATAAAGAGAAAAAAAACAGAGAGGAAGAGAGGGAAAGAGAAATCAGAAGAGAAAGAGACAGAGAGGAAGAGAGAGAGAAATACAAAGGAAGAAATAATGAGGAGGAGAGAGACACACACACACATACAGAGAGAGAGAGAAAGAGAGAGAGAGAGAGAGAGAGAGAGAGAGAGAGAGAGAGAGAGAGAGAGAGAGAGAGAGAGAGAGAGAGAGAGAGAGAGAGGTACCAAAGGTAATGATGTCTGTGGTTTTGTCGGTTGAACTAGGATAAAAACTGATAGACTTACAACTATAGTGCGACCCAGATATGCTTATTTTTTTTATTTACATTTAAAAAAAAAATATACATATATATATATATATAGCATACGTTATTCATAGGACAGGTTTTGTCGATGCAGGTGTTATTTCAAAGAACAGTTGTTATCAATATCCCAAATTAATGATAACACAAAATTAGGAATTTTAAATTTTAACAAAACATCTTTTTTTACATAAAATTTCAAAAGACTGAAATTAACAATCGCCGATCAATAGTATGGTTGTTGAACTAATGTCCTGTTAAAGGTCACTTTTTCATAATACCTTCGACCTTTATTTGGTAGATTTCAACTTCTTTTTACAAACTCGATGTCCTTTGTGCAAGAATGCATATAACTATCAAGGTGATAGGGGGAGGATAAGGCCTCTTGGACGCCAATGATAGGAGTTTGTAAAGGTTACCCAGCTGTTGCCATAAACAATGTAGTGTATAAAAATAGTCTAAACAGACAATATACCTTACCAGAGCTCAACGCTCACGAACAAACATACAAAAAAAAAAAAAAAAATTGAAACGAATACATGCTTGAACAGTTCGTCCCACAGAGATTCCAGTAACAAACGCAAGATGTCCTCCATTTCAGATTTCCATAAATCAGGCAGATAAGCAACCGCCAAAAATGGACAACAACAAACTGTTTGTGTGGATCGATAATTACACTGCGTATTATTCCAGGAATCCAGGGATAGTTGAATGAAAATGAGCTACCTTGAAAATATATATAAACCTTGGTTTCACACCTTTTTCCTGTCATTCAAAACCATTAAAATGGAATCTTAAATAAGTTTCGTTTTTTTTTTTCAAATTGTCTTTATTTTTTTTTACTTTTGTATGAAACTATGTCATACGGAGAGCCCTTACGCAAAAGCTGTAAACATCACGTGGTGCACGGCATTGATTAATCGGTGCCATTTTGTCGATTTGAACCTGTGACCATCACAAAGGGATCTGAAACAATGATGATAAAGCCAAATCATTTCACTCAACTACTGAATTCGAAAATTATACCTGAAATAGAATCTAATTTATAGATTCATTGTTTCAACAAGTTTTCCTACTCTGAAGCTGAATGGCATCTGCTCTCGACGCATTCCTTTTTCTCAAAACCATTTTGCATTCGTCATTTCTACATGTTCAACATGCTACTTTGTGTGTTTATCATTATTTTTTGATACTGCATAAAATTACATTTAATCCTCAAGGCGTATGTTTCTATATTAGCTTAAGCATATAAATATTATCGAATAACCTCGGTCATGTCGCTTCTTTTCATTATTTCTTTTTCGCTCTTTGGATAAAAGCTGTGCAAGTAATAAGCCAATGTACCATCGCCAAGACTACCATGGTTAGTTTTTATCTCTTTGTGTGCCAGGATAATCTCTTCTTGCCAGCTCCTCCAGAGGCTGCTAAAGCAACCTTCTCTTCGTGGAATTGCGATCCCTATCTATCTTTTCGGGTGAAAGAGGAGACTACTATTCAGCTGCTCGGTTGAAAACAAGTACCGCCTGTCAAATTTACTTTTGCATCTAGTTGCAAATGCTAGCCTTTTTTTCGTTTTGTAACTAATTGTCGGTCCACGCTTCCAGAGATATTACTTCCAAGTTGAGACTAGTTGAATAACTGTAAGAGGTCATCTCACCAAATCTCCAGGTTCTCAGTTACAAACCACCATAGTGACACTGCAGTAATAAAACCAGAACCGCTGTCGCTTTTAATGATGTCCTAAATGGCTGCCATAGACCACACCGTACTATAAGACTCATAACATCTTGCTTCAACAAACATATATAGTGGATAATACTCACGACAAATAATGCTATCTAATGTTGATGTATCAAAACTGGAGATTAGCTTTCCTATTACCCGAAGATTTGTTGGTCTCGCTGCTATGTTGTGCTCTCACGGGGTGCTATGGAAGTTTTCCTCAGTTTTTATTTGGCTTTATAGTTTTTGTTTGAAATTTTTAGCTTGGAAACTAGATCATTTTTTTCAATCCAAACAGCCTAATAGCATATCCAACATACTTGCACGTCTTATGTACTTTACTAAAATTATCTTAAGCACTGAATGAGACTTGAGAGAAATGCCTCACCCATTTTAATAAACACGCCCGGGTCTACATTTTCTGTGTTTTTCATGTCTATAATTTATTTGATTATCTGTCCACACACAACTCATCTAGTCATGAACTTTCCCCTTCTATTGCTTCCGCTGTTCACCCAATTTTTTTCTTTGCTTCATAATTTGTGGGTTAAAATTGTGCCAATCTCTTTATTGAATTTGTACCTTTTTGCATTATTATTCTACCAGTTCTGTGTATGTCGCATTTTCAAAGCTAAAATTAGTTTTGTTTTAAAGTTAGACTAGATATTTAATTATTTTTATAGTTCGCTTCATGTTTAATGTGTTAAAGACATAATTTTCATGTCTAAAACAAGCATGATTTCTAGTATCGTGTTGAAACAAGAATTTGCCTCTTATTTTATCTACATTCAATTTTTTATTGCTGATCAATATTGCTGCAGTTGTCAGTCTCAGTTTGATTTCATGTTGCAGTTTCATGTGGATCACTTGATCTTCCTTTATTGTTCGATATAATTGTAATACTTATAATCGTGTTTTTTCTCGATTTCTTTACGCATTCGAGAATTATTTTGTACTAGAAATCGAACTTTTCCTTCAATAATGCTGCATCTGAAGAATACATTCTCTTTTGTTCTTATTCAATTCAAAGCCCTAAAAATCTACTTGATGAAAAATGGGGTTGCAATTAAAAAAAAAATTTAACTCTTGACTCGAGCTGCACTTTTTATAACATTAAATAAGGAATCTTGTCTTGTTTTTACCGGCGACCGTTTTCTAAATTAGGAAAAAAGTTAATACTACAATAATAAATAAAAGTAAGACTGATCGATGTACCACAATTTAGTATTTAAAATCTTTAGGTTTCGAACACTCTTTTGGGCAGAATATGATCTTATTATGTGGGTTCACCGATTTCAATCTACTTCCCAGTAGGCGGCTTTGAGTTGTTTTCATTTGTTCAACATGTTTGTGCTCGCACGGAAAGGTTCAAGTAACTTAACATCACTAAACTTTTGAGTTTTACACACACTTATTTTTTGTGTTACATAAGGGAGAATGTACGCGTTAGCTTTTTCATGGACACATTGACCTTTATGGTTTGCCCAACCGTTACATATGAGCCGTTATAGTGGGTGAACAAATATATAAGTTTTAACTTAGCCAAGTTTCTGTTTTGTACAAAAATATCCTTATTTACCTTATATAAAAAGAGTTGTTTTCATTGTTTTGGGCGACAACAATAGCAAGCATATCACCATGTCTTTGGATTGGTACAAACAACCGTTCTCGTTCTTACGATGAAATTGATTCTACCCAAATCTGATCCTATCCCTACTTTTAATACATTTTTCAAAAGTATTTTCAAAGTCAGGTGTGCTGACTTTAATGTTGAAACCATGTGCTAAGGAATGTTTGGACTCAACAGCATCTTTAGCTTACATTTAAGCTCATACCACGTCACCTGCTGTCCAGACGGTGTAAGGAAGAAGTCATAAATTCTTTACAGTATAAAATACTCAAAAGTTATTAAATATCTCCTTAAGCCAGTTCATTAACATAAATGATGCTAAATGAGGGATATTCTTCATTGGACAGAGCCTTTTATTAAAATTTTACCTCTGATCAGCATTATGCAATATAATCTTAAAACTTTCATTGGACATTTTCACATCTATTTATATTAATGTTAGTCTACTTTTAACTTTATGTAGCAAAGCAATGAAAACGACTTTCGTGATGCATGATTAGTATTGATTGAATCCGAAATTCTTCCCATAGTTATGAGGGAAGTAAAAGCCCGAATGAAAATGTGAAATTCCAGAGATCGTGCATTTCATTCTCCTCAAAATAATCCGATTATTTCTCTATGTAAATTAAACTGTTCCCGTTATTCAGAAACCGCAAACACATTAAACAGTGGCGATGTCCATCGAAGCTTATGACATTTAATCTTCTTTGTTTTTCAAGCAATAAGCGACATCAAGACATTGACGTCCTTGGTAAAAAGACTCATGAAAATGTAATCGCAAAGCTTTTTAAGGCTTGTGGTACTTTTCAGTATTTGAATATCAATAATATTGAATTGCGAAATTCAAAATGAGAGAATTATTTCTGAGCTACATTCGTAAGACATCAATGTACTACAGCTTCTATATCACTTAACAGCATGCAAATTTGGCAGATTCAAGGTGCTGTTATTGAATTATATATCCGAGCTCGATTCAGTTATTGATATAACAGTCATTATATTGTTTGGATAAACAACAGTTAAACCCACCATGCATCATAATAACAATCATTTTAATCATTATCATCATCACTATTATCATCATGATCATCAAAGTAATCATCATTCTCATCTCAAGCATCATATTAACATGCGTTATTGGTATCCTTAGCGTAATCATGAACCTCATCACCATCCTCCTCCTCCTCATCATTACTGTAACTATGAACATCTGCATTCGCAAAGCAGTTACCTCCAGTGTATCCATAATTGGATATTTCACCAAAATAATTTTTTGATTATCTGACATGGTTCACTGCTAACGGCTGATCATCCTGGAGGCAAGACACGACAGTCCTTTATACGATCTCGCGATTTAAAAATTCAAAATGTTATTTAAAAAAATAGTAATCTATGATAAGTGTGGCAAGGAGGTGATAAAGCTTGTTGCTTAATACTAGAGAGCGATTAGGCAGTAAAATACACTGATTAGATACACAAAGGTTTCATTCCATTCCATTTCTATGCAAAATCTTTACCATGGTATTAAAGATTTATTGTCGAAACTGGTCTTTATGGGATCCTCACTGAATATTTAAAAAAACCACTCTAAATAATTCATACATTTTTCTTGATCTTGTCTTTTCTTATTAAAAATGCTCTGCTTTGTTGCTATTGTGTTTAATGAATTGTTACATTTTTGTTTTTGTTGTACTTCTTTCTAATATTTTTTCATCTTGCTCATGGTCTTGACCTTGTTCTTAACATTGTTCTTGTTTTCTTTTCTCCTCTGCCTTATCTTCCTTCTTACTTTTGTTCTTTTTGCTGTTGGTTTCTTGATCGTGTCCTTGTGTTGTAATTACTGTTGTTGTTGTTGTTGTTGTTGTTGTATTTGTTTTATCTTCTTCCTTTTCTTCTTTCTTTCTTTTTTTCTTACCTCTAACCCTTTCTTCCTAAACTGTCGCCCTCTTTAACTTGTGATTATTTTTCTTTTTACTTTTCTCGCTTCACTCTCTCTCTTTTCCTCTTTCTCCTCTCTTCTCTCTTCACTCTTTAACTTTGCCTCTTTTTTTACTTGAAATTTTTTATGTCCCTCTTCAAAAATTCAATAAAGCGACCAGCATTTTTCACACTCTCATAACTTACCTATATTCATATACAATTGGAAAATTTCTTTAACCCTTTCATTGTGTCCTATGACAATGAACTCAAGCCGAAAGTTTCATGTATTAAAGGGATAGAAAAAGCTAAGCCAACGTGCCTTATATTGTGGCGTGCATTTTGAATATTTAGTTCTGACGGCATTTTTTTTAAATAGGAACAACAAACATATTTTTTTCCGAATTATACGAGACCATCAGATTCAAATCTTTTCCGGAGATTCTCAAGTACAGATAAAAGTCTGGGTGTTGCGCAGTTCATAGTCCATCAGCAGTTATAGATGGTTTCAATTTTAATTTGGTGAAAGTACTTTGTTATACGAAAGTGCCCCTGAGCTACGTTTTTTTTTTTAAATATTTTTTTACTATTATTATTATTATTATTATTATTATTATTATTATTATTATTATTATTATTATTATTATTATTATTGTTAATAATAATAATATTATTATTGTTTTTGTTGTTATTATCACCATCATCATCATCATCATCATTATCATCATCATCATCATCATCATCATCATCATCATCATCATCATCATCATCATCATTATCATCATCACCGTCATGACTGTTCAGATATTTACTTTATTTTTTTGTTGTTGGTGGTGGTGTTCTTGTTGTTTTTTAATTGTTGTTATTCTTGTTCTTGTTTTAAACAAACTGTGGCGTCTTCTATAAAAGTCGAAATTGAGAACTTCAAATGCACACTTTCAACCTAGATATAGAAGTGTCCTGTCCAGTAACAAAATAAAGCTCAGTGTACCTAAAATTAGAGTTCTAGTTAGATTTGGTGGACAAAAAGACATCAAGAAAAGCTTAGGCGACGTGAATAGCTTAATGACAATTAGTTGGATTATAGACTGGAAGGTACGATTGTATGCTCCCAATTTCCTGAGCAAACACATACGTGTAAGTGCATTGTGAGAGACTGGGGAAAGGCGTCTGTTTGAGAGAGAGAGAGAGAGAGAGAGAGAGAGAGAGAGAGAGAGAGAGAGAGAGAGAGAGAGAGAGAGAGAGAGAGAGAGAGAGAGAGAGAGAGAGAGAGAGAGAGAGAGAGAGAGAGAGATTAATCGGGATCGATGCGTGAGCCACGTACTGCTAGTCTGCACGAATCTCGGCTCCTCCCAGGGGTGACACCAGTTGTGACTGGTATTCCGGACTGAAATGGAAGTGCGTGCCCCAGGGGCTGACCCTTGACTCCCCGGAATGTAAGCTCCCAGTGCCAGAATATGAGCGAAAGTAGTCCCCCCGGTGCTCGTATTTGATTGAACTTTGAAGTTGGCATGATTGTACCGTGCCCCTTCTATGCTGAGCCCAGTGCGGATGTGTCTATCCTCTCGACTAACTCAGCATAGTCGCCTGACCACGTGTGAAACAGAAACAAACACCTCTCTGCCTGTTATGCACCAGAGAGAAGTCATTGGGTGCTTCCTTCAGGGCTCCGCGGACGGGAGCCATTGTCCAACAGGCTTACGCTTAAAAGCTGTGAAGTCATTCCGCAAAGTTATAAAATTCATTTCACATCTTTCTATCTGTTCTCGAAATACTGTAAAAAAAATAAGTGAAACATGGTTTAACATATTCGATTGGATCAGAGTGAGCTTCTACAACAGTAACTGGAGTATGAAGGCTCGCAAACTCCTTACCGATATCTATCTCTTGCAGAGATATCTATCGATAATAGACCACCAAACAGTCCAATACGTGTCACTAAGAATGTAAGAATGGAAATAAGAATAGATCTAGAGCGTGAGAAAGAAGTATTGAGTGTCCCTATATGAAAGTTTGTATGAATTTGTCAGTTTCTTTCAACAAGGATGCAAGCAATATTTCACTACAGTTTAACCCACTGTCCATCTGCAGTCAACCCATCATGGGATGCTTGGCTAGACAAGTCTTAACATGATCAGAGAAGTCACACCTGTTATGGCTCTGTCTGTAAGAGTGTCCTAGTGTTTTTTAGATTGATTTGATAGGCTTAGGGTGGAATCCTTTCTTACGCACTTAAGAATGGACAACAAATCTACAGGTTAATTAAGAATCAATGCAAGTAAGTGAATTTGTGGAGACTGGAGGAGAAGAGATGAAGTGGGAGAAACAATTACAAAATGATTTGAGTAAATGGAATAGAAGAAGAAGAAGAAGAAGAAGAAGAAGAAGAAGAAGAAGAAGAAGAAGAAGAAGAAGAAGAAGAAGAAGAAGAAGAAGAACAAGAACAAGAACAAGAAGAACAAGAACAAGAAGAAAAAGAAGAAGAAGAAGAAGAAGAAGAAGAAGAAGAAGAAGAAGAAGAAGAAGAAGAAGAAGAAGAAGAAAAAGAGGAAGAAGAAGAAAACAATAATCTAAAAAAAAAAAAACAGAAGAAAGATACGGAAAAGGCAATACCCAAATTGCAATAAACAACTCCACTAATGATGTTTAAAATCATAGTAAAAAATTCGTCAAGAATATGAGAAGTGAAAAAATACTGGGCACAGCATAAAGAAATCCATTGTGTCATTTAATCCATCACAAAACAAGACAGCGATTAGCTTCTTTTATCTAGGTTAAAAATAGAGCCTGATGTTTAAGTTTCGTTCCAACTGGACAAAAGCTAGAGCTTTAATGAGAAAATAAAGAAAGAATACTGAATTCAAGACAAATTTCCAGCCTTTTCAATCCTCTGTGAAATAATGCAGAGGTACAAAGACTACACTGCCAGCTTTATTCTTATGCAGTAAATATTTAAGACACAGGATGAGGAAGGAAGACGGAGAATGGTGCAGGGCCCAGGCCGACTGAAAAGGTGAGCGAGAGAACTATTTGGGTACAAAGTGTGTGTGCGTGAGCGTATGTGCTCTCTCTCTTTGTGTGTTTGGCCAGTATTCAAATTTGTTACAGAGGTAGAATCCAAATGTTTGAGCAAAATGATATTGAGGTAAACGCTGTTTAATGCGTCTAATCTTACAAAAACAATTTTAAAAACGGTTTTTGCGTTGGATGACTGGTCAACTCCTTTATAAATCCATTGTCCCGAGCTAAAACTTTATAGAAGGTGTAAAACGGAAAAAAATATATATACTTTGTAGACTTTTTAACCAAAGAATCTTCATCGCATTGCCTCTGAAACTGAAAATCAAGTTAATGTTGCATAAAATTGATGCCTTGCATGATTTTTTAATTGTTACAGAGACGTAATAAAATTGGAAGTGAGATTGTCTAGGGAAATCTGTTCAGATTAATATCTAGATCAATTAGTAGCAGGTGTTTAGTCCAACAAATTCTTCGTTAAAGGTATAGGTACATACCTGCTTATACTGTCCTAGAGATCCAAATCCTACATCCCGCCTCCCTGCTTCCCATCTCTCACAACTGAACAATTGGCAGCAGCATTCGATAGGCATTAGGCTTTTTCCGTAGGAAACGAGTCAAATTGAAAACTGGCTAAACTGCAGCCCTATTGGGTGATGTTTATATCATGCATATTGGAAGGCGTTTTGTAGCTTCCGTCATTTAGAATAAGAAGGTGAGATCCAAAATTTGTCTCATAGCAACCTACTGAAAAAGATCAAAGATGGTCTGGGAATTTCCTGAAGATTCAGGGCGTGAAGGCATTTGGTATTAAAAAGAACGATGAGATGGGTCTCAATACGAAACAGCCATACTAGGGCTGCATAGGCTGGAGAACATCGAACATAAAGAGAGAGCCTGGCGAAATAGAACCTTGTCAAAGGACAGGTCCAAATAAACGTAATAATTATTGATTTAGGAATGTCGAAACTGATGTTAGAATGGACCTCGCAATGAACCGAGAAGCCTATTATTTTAGCCTGCTCATCCCATCCTTAGATCTATGATAGTCGGCCCTTGCCCTGATAGCTGTTCAAACATGTAGACAACCTTGGGATAACTGACAGCTGTTTGAAACCCTGTTTACTTTAATGTAAATATTTCGCTCTCTCTCTCACTCCCTTTCTCTCTCTCACACACACTCATTCCTTCACTCATTCTCCTTCAGTTGCTCAAGCAATCTAAACTGTCTATTATGCTTGAGTGATAATTTTAGTCTTGCCATGTCGAACATTCTTGGCTGATCATAGTAGAACTCAGCCATGCAAGGACGTTTCTGACATAATGAATCTGTTACTGGATATTAGTTTTGAATTTTATCATAGATATCTATCGTTGAAAATATGAAATTCGTCGAATTCCCAGAACATCATTGTATTTTTAGTTCTCTCTCTCTCTCTCTCTCTCTCTCTCTCTCTCTCTCTCTCTCTCTCTCTCTCTCTCTCTCTCTCTTTCTCTCTCTCGTTCTCTCCCTTCCTCTCTGTTCTACATAATGCTCTAAGAACTTTTCTATAAGGATTGCATTAAACTAAAATTATATGGTCGTCGTATTCACAAAAACTGTGTATGAAAAATACAGTAAAAAATAAGAAGGGAAAGCGGGCAGCGAAGAGAGGGATAAAGTAATCGGGTTCTGCATTATAGAAATGAGGCCACACAAGTATTTTTGCCTATCTTCAGAGGAAGTGGGTATAACCAAATCTTATTTAAAAACTTTAAAGTTCCATTTTCCTACATATTTTTCCATTCCTTTGGCTATATGATTTGTTTTTCCTTCCCTCCCGCTCTGTAGGAATTTTAGGTCTTTTCTCTGAATTTTGATGGATGGTTTTAGGTAGTTTTTAAATATGTACGAAGGCAATATATGTTCTCTTAGTATTTATGAAATTATGATTAATTTTTTTTACCAGGTGAGTGCACGGGACATTGCTTCTAAATCTAGATAAATGTGTGATAGGTTCATTTACATAGATATTTTGGGTATTTTTGTTCAACCGATATCGAACTGCGAGTTGATTTTTTTTCAGTTTTATATTAGTCTAGATCATAATTGTATGGAATTTAGATAAATGTATGGGATACTTCCTCTCAACTAGGAAATGTCAATTCTTTTTTTTTTCGGTTTTGTTTTTGCTTTTGCTTCTTTTTTAATTCCGATTGGAACTTTGAGATCTTCTTTTTCAGTCCACATGAAAGGCAAAGGTCTGTTCTCTCAATCGAAATGAGACCCCACAAGACAGAACAAACGTAATTTATGGTTAAGACACCGAAACCCACCAACCAAATTCTACGCTCGACCCACTCCATCCTGGCCTGTGCAAACCTTAAAAAGTGCGCTTGCTAGCATTCGGACACAAGGGCTCTTGGAATTGATACAGATGTATTTTTTTCACTTCAACGTAAAAAAAGTTAGAGATTTATTTTATCAAAACCATTATATAACAGAATTGGTTCTGTAGTAGAGAATAATTTAGCTTTTGAAGTTTTATGAAGGTATTATATAGATATATTTTTGGTACATGTAACTGTCTTAATTTAGAACTTTGAAAATTTGATATCAAAATCCTAAAAAGTCCAGGGACCATTAATATGACTTGTGTAAGTTTTAATATAAATACGAGTATATCTATGTCGACACACGGTATGTTTAAGCAAAAAATGGAACTTCAACAGAAAAACAAATAAAAGCAAAACTGAACGTTCGATTTTTCCATATAGTGTGTAGAGTCCGTATTAGAATATCAATAGTTTTCCCCTTTATCTCAAAACGGTGAAACTTTTAAAGATGAGAACACTTGTCACTGCGTTTTAAAGAATACTTATACGAGTGACAGACGGAGAGGGAAAGTTAGATAGATAAAGAGACAAACAGACAGACAGAGGGATAGAGAGAGGCAGTCAGTCAGACAGACAGACAGACAAAAGGACAATTATTGGCCTGTAGCTCATAATTTTACTTTCAACTCGCGTTGTTACAGATGTTGATGCCTCCACGTATCGCATATTTATGTGAACATCTTTTTTTTCAAAAATCGAAACCAGTTAACTTTTAAAAAATTCTTGACAGTATTCTCCCTGGAATATTGTCGCGTCTATTTTCCCATTTGCCTGTCAATCACTGTAAATGTTTCTTTATTTTACTTATTTGTTTGTATGTCTACATTCTGTCTCTTACTCTATCACTCTCTGTCTAATGTCTCAGCCTTCATTTCTCTCTGTCTATCTTTTCTGACTCTCTCTCTCTCTCTCTGTATATATATATATATATATATATATATATATATATATATATATATATATATATATATATATAAGGTGACAAACAGGTACTGATTTCAAGTGTTGGACGCAGAGGTAAGATACATCCTAAAGTAACAATCCGTGCTGGATCGTGTTTGGAGCAAAGCATTGTGTTTGGGGCAAAGCATTCCAGCTTTCCCCACGTGTGGTGTTACCACTGGGTTGAAAAAGAATAAGATGGACAAAATGTGGTACCTGAAAAGTCAGTGCACACCGTGCTCGTAGTTTTCAGTTGGCCATCCAGGCCTTTCGTTGTCAGTAGTGTACTGCACTTTTAACGTAACTCAAGCCTGCTTCAAACAAGATAGGGCTCACAAGCTCCCCTGAACCATATGGAGAGGCCTATCGTTGCTGATCCATGTGGGGAGATGTTCATCAGGAAAATGTTTAGTCCCCCTGATGCTCATGGTTGGACCTATCTAACACAGTACCTGGTTATTACAATTTACGAGGTTTTTTTTTGGAGAAGCATATAGTATTCGAAGTGTATATTACAAACTCAAAAGTAAAGGCAATAATTAAGTGCTACATTTTGATACCATTCTCAGTGAAGCGACAAACTTTTGGAAACCCTTAGAACAACTTAACTGCACAACTCCAGACATTACTTTCATTTAATCTGGTTGAACAAAATGGAAGAAAACCGTGATACCTTATCAATCTTAGTGATACTGCTAGACGAGCGTGGTCAATACTAATCCAAGCTTTTTTGAGGTCTAAACTGTCCTCCTAGACCAATGGTTTGCTTTGCTCTGTGCCGCAGTTTGATCCAGTGTTTAATCGTTAGGCCATTAAATTGGTTCAAATAACCATCGCATGTAATCGATAATAATGTTTGCCAACATAATGATGGGCCGGATACTGAGCCCAGAGCGGCCATCCCATGAATATCCTGTCATCGAGAAACTTAGACGCGGCCGCATCCTGGGCAAAGGTAATCGTAATCCTGCGGGGAACATGTGACCTTACTAACAAATCAGAACTGGGAAATGGATATGGTAATCTGATTTCTGTTTTTATACACCCTATTTTAGAAGTTTGTTATGAGAACCGACCTTTTTTTACCACGGGAGGGAAAAAGGGTGGGGGGGAGGGGGGGGGGGGCTGGAGGGATTTCCCAGTTACTGGGTCAAATGACAACCTTGCCCCTTTACTTCTTTTTTTTTCTCTCTATATATATACTCTCTCTCTCTCTCTCTCTCTCTCTCTCTCTCTCTCTCTCTCTCTCTCTCTTTCTCTCTGTCTCACTCACTCACTCACTCACTCACTCACTGAATCTTTAAGTTTTCATTCCCCCATGCTCCATTGTCAGTTTCCAAATTTCAAACCTTGAATTTTATGTCATGTCGTGGACCAGGCTTAAAAAAAAATTCATCAACATCCATTTCATTCTTTTTCCGCCTCTCTGTCTTATTTTTTTTTTGTATCCTAGTTTGTTTGATCATTAATCCGTTTCTAATTTGGGACAATGCATCCTTGTTAAGGGCCCATTTTACTTCCGTCACAATCTTTCTCCCATCTCAATCTCTTTTTTTCTATGTTGCCCTCACCGGTTGACATCTGTGCATCACCATTTGCATGCGACTGCTTAAAATGTGTGCGCATTGTTACATTAATTTTTTTTCTTTATACTTACAAACACTCCTACTCTCTTTCATCTTTCCTCCTCCTGTTCCTCCTCCTCCTCTCTCTCTCTCTCTATCTCTCTCTATCTATCTATCTATCTATCTATCTCTCCTCTCATCTCTCTGTCAGTTTTTCTCTTCTTTACTTACACCCTTTTGACCTAATATCTTTCACATTCAATATGCAGCTGGAACCATTACGCTGAATATTTCCTTGCCCGCGTGTATTACTATAAAGATAGTTATGGCAAAGAAAGCAACGAGAACAAAATTATTTTTGCGTATTTGAGCCGGAACCATGGGCCATCGTTTTATGTTCTGATTGATTATTACTTCATTAATATTTTAGCTTTTTATGTAGTTTCTTCATCATAGCATGTTTCAGCACAGCGCCAATATTCACGTGCTTACGTGCTTTAAAAAGTAAATACTATAAATATGATCAATTATTTAAAGTCTGATGGGAAATTTTCTAATTACCAATCTTGTAATTAGATTTCTTATTAATGCTTTAAATAACAACTGTACATCACGTTCAAAAGAATTTAGAATAGGTTTAGCTAGACTACTTTCTCGCTCGTGTTTTTTTTTATTTTTTTTGTTCGTTGCGTTTTTTTTTTTTGGATTTGGTGGTGCTTTTTTCATGTTCTGGTGAAAAATATCTCGATAAGTTCTAAAACCAACACCTTGTGTATTTGAATCAATCGCAAGGAATCATCTTTAAATTGATTTGGATTTCGCAGTAGTTCAGACTATAGCGTCGGATATGTGAGGTTTAAAAGGGAACGATAAAGAGACAACAGTCTTGGACAGATAATTTTCTGTACCATTCTATACCACCATCGACTATCTCTATAGCGCGCTACTCAGGGCTGGATAATTGGAGCAGGTAAAGAAATCAGAGAAGACTTCAATCAACAAAGCTATTTGATTTTTACCTGTAATTCATCTTTACCCCTCTTTGTTGGCAAGAAAAAGCATTGGCAGCTGATAACTAATCTGTTCGAAATAAAAATTTCATACTTGCCTCCCCATTTTTTTGCAGGCAATTAAAGTTTCCATATTGTATACATGATTAAAAAATTAATGAGGTACGACTGCTTTTTATAAACTGGTGTGAAGCCCTTGAGAGTAAAAAACCTATTACTCATTAAATCAGACTTAAAGCTTGTAAACATTTCGCTGTTCTAACAATAACGGCAAAAATTTGGTGGATATCCAAGAAGCTTAGAAAGTTAGCAGCGAGCCTATCAACGAACGTCGTCAAGGATCGTTTAGTAAAAGGTATGCCACATTCTGACCTGCCTCTAGAGCTACGAGCTTACAATAGCACTCCTGTTTCTAGACAATATGTAGACCTTACCAATATTCATTCCATCGGACGGCGTATTCCATCTCTATGGCAGCATAGTTCAAGGTTGCACGAGCGAGTTTATATTAAAAAAAAATCTTTGGGGTCTTAGCCAAGATCACTGAGCTTTTTTAGAAACAGTGCGGATCAAATTTAATGCTTGTAAGTGAAAGATATATTATCATGATAGGGAGCTGAAATGAAAAAAAAAAAAATAAAAAAAACAAAAATCAACTATCTTGCCTAGAAAGTTGTGGTTTTAGTTGTTGCTGCTTTGTTTTTAAGAGAGGTGAGAAAACTCCAACACCTTTTAGAAAAGTATGAAAGAGGCGGAGATAATACATTTAATGTTGTTTTCATCAATGATTTGGGTGCTTAATGTGACTCGGATAAATAGGATTGCACACTATAAAATTTATAGATTTTGCTGCATCAGTCTTGCACTTTTAAGGAATTGATTTATAATACCCAAGAAATTTTTTTTTGATTCGTTTTAGCAAATTATAAAAATGTAAACGCGACAGTTTGTTGGATGATAAATATCCTTATTGCAGAACAGTCGATTCTAAACAAGTAAAAGGGTATGTGGAAGGTCGCACTGATGCATATGAAGCAGGAGAATTTAAAACATTCATGGCTTATGTAGAAATGAGATAACAGTTTAATAAGTTCTTCAGAGAATTATGATAAATATTAGTTCATGTATTATATTAAGTGATGATACTTTATTCAGTCCTATTGAGCAAAAGATTTATTTTTATACGAGCATCCAACAGCCTTGACAGCTATCAAGAGGCATCGATGAGTGTGGACATTGCATGTGGATTATAATACGATTGTAAAACTCAGCCCTGTTACATCGCTATAATTCATAGCTGCGAAGAAAAGACAACAAAACCCGGCAACGAAGTTTATGTATTCTAAATCCTTGATGCTAATTCAGGTCATTAGCAAATCTTGAGTGGAGATTTGATGATTAGGGTCAATACGTTTGATCTCTATAAAATTTGGAGCAGAGATTCAAAGGCTGGTGACATAGTCTTTCAGCAGCGAAACTGCAAGCTGCAGGGGCTGTACACGTTAGGGAAAAGACGTGTGAATCTATTTTGTCATGTCAGTGTATGAAACAAAGAGAGAAATAAAATTTATACCAAATCTCAGATCTTGTTATGGATTTTCACATATCTCTCTAGCAGAAATACCCCCACGCATATATATATATCTCCGTATAAAAAAGAAATTAAGCTTACAAATATTGTAAAGATAATGTGACACTTTGTTAGATGAAAAGATCAGACTAAAAATTTCAATTTTCTTAAAGTTTCATTTTGAAGAGAAAAGCTTCGAGTTGAGAACGTAGCTTTATTTCCTATGCTGGATATAAATGACATTTTCTGATATTCAAGTCAGCTCGTTAGCAAGACTTTATCTATTTCCTGATGATTGGGTTGAGCGTTATGGTCAACTATCCTGGGAGACATTTATTGCAATGTCTAGTACTATCTCATGTCTACACCTCCGAGGTTTTCCAACGACTCGGTCTACATTCCAGACAGGGGAAGTAATAACCTGAGGCGCCCAACGATGCATGATCGAGTTGAGTAAGCAAAATTACACTAAATAGAATGAAAGCACTGGAGCAAGTTTCTGTCTCAAGACCTAATCAACGTTTCGTAATGCCAGATTTTTTTTGTTTTTATTCTTAAAAATTTCTTTACTGTTTTGACATAAATAGACAGAAGACAGACAGTAAGATGGAGAAAATGTTCATTAAGATAAAAAAGAAGATTGAGGACTAAATTCTTTTTTCCAATTTTGTATTTTGTACCCTTTAAATTTTGAGAGCTAAAGATGAACGCAACCAAGATCCAGACATTACAGTGACAGACATTCATTAGGTCCAGAATTTTCTTAACTATTTTTACCTTTGAAGAGTACAACCATTTTACGGTGCTCTTTTTGGACGATCGTTGCCTTGCGGTTTGCAAGTACTTTCTGAAGTGGTTACGTGCTGAGCTGTCCCAGATGAACGACTTTGAGGCTCAACGGGCTCGAAAAATTAAAGCCAAACTATTTTTAAAAAGGCGCTTTAAAGTGATCGTTAGCTTAAGTGTAGCGACAAATGAACCTTTAAAAAAATACATACGGACTTATTAAAGAATTTAAGGTGCGTTACCAACGTGATTTCTCATTGCAGAAGATTCCGTGTCTCAACAACAAAACCACATCTACTTAGTGAATCGAATTAAAGATGAAAATTCTGAACGATTTGATGGTACCTTAAAACGATGTCAACATAAAGATGGATGGTAGATTTAACAGATAAAATCTTAATGATTTGTGTTTTACCTCCGAAAAATGAACCATTTTTGTTTCATTAGGCACAAGAATTCATAAAAGAGGCTCACACAAAATGGTGGCTAGTCTGACCTCTCGCAGGCTGCGAGTAACTATGTTCTGTTTTAATCACTAGTAAAATGTAAATAGATTCATAGACATAGAGTGAACGACCGCGATAATAAAGGCAGGTGAGAGAAAATATAGGCCGAGTTTAATTGAAGGTACAAAATCGATGGCTTAAAGAGATATGATTGAGTCTATGTAAAAAAGCATATAAAACACAAACTGAGTACCAACAAACATATAGCTATAGCTGAATAACTAAAACATAGGGTGTACAATATAAAATTTAATAGATTAGATCTCTGGTCATAAGCTACAAATTTGAATTCTATAAACAGTGGCCAACCTCTACTGATGTTTAAATAAGAAGTGAAACAAAAACAAAAAGGTAATAGCAACTAAAATTCGGACGAGAGAACCGAACTAAAAAAAAAGAAAGCAAGGGAAGAGAGATATAGGTAGATGAATAGATAGATAGAAAGAGCGGCAGAGATACAGACAGAGAATAAGAGGAAAGACAGCAAGAGAGTTCGAGATAGGGAGAGGGAGGACAAGAAATAAGTGAGATGCAGACAGGCATATTGACAGACGCAGAGACTGAGAGACTTGGAGAGCTTTGGAACCTCCCTAGGAGTTTACGAGCGCTGCAGAACTAAAGCACCGCAGCGTTCCCAGACATAGAAAATGGTTTGAGGTCAAAGCATTAAATCTAACCCTTATAGTCTTGAACATGTTCTTGGCGACAGAAATAGCTCACGGACGCGTCTCTGAGGACGGATTGCCCTCTGAATCATGTTACTCGATTCTTTTACGTCCTTTGATATTTATTTTTATCTCTTTTATCACATCTTTTTAGCATCAAAAGGTATAATTCAGTTTGAAACAGAGCGAAACAAGAGATCCGAATCGTTGAGGGAAAACTTTGCTCTGTAGAATCGAACTAATACCTCTGAACGGTGGTAATAGTAAACTTTATAACACAGATATAAAATTACAAAGAAAATATACAATCTGTGATCAATACATCTTACACATTTTAAGATTATTACATGGCATACCTTATGGTATCATTGTGGGTTTCGGTTGACATTTTGAGGATGTCAACTGTTCGAAAAAATAAAGTTTTCATCGCGCTTTATTATCCTCATATTCCCTCTTCGTTTTCAAACATTATTATGTCTTCTTTGAACGTAGCAGTAATGAAACAATACGAAATAAGAACGTCGGATCGAAGCTGATCTATCTTTTAGCATCATTGACTTGAAGAATTTAATTAATTTTGATTTTAGATGTTACAGCAAGTATCGTTTCTAAACTTGTCTTCATATAAATAAACATACTTAGAATTATCATTAGTATAAAAACTCGAGACTCCGTGTTCAGTTCAATATTTTTGCTGCGTATGGTCACGCAAAATAAATAAAACGTTTATAACCTGTTAATGTTCTTCGACTATCAAATGAATGTTTTCTCCGTAAATATTATTTTACACTGACATAATATGCAAGCTTTTGTGAACATCTCTCCCTCAAATACAGTTACACGGAAAAAAAACAAGTTTTAGAAATAAAAAAAAAGCAATCCTACTCTCAATGCCGTTTCAAAGATGATCTTCCCACGATCCGCTGCTCGTAAATCGTTGACCTCACGTCAAACCTTTGGAAAAGCTTGGAGAAATAAATTAATATTACAGTTCATTTATTTATTTAATTTTTTTTTGACATGATGGTGGTACGTGAAAAGTTGGGCTGAAATGTCACTTGAAAGATGATCACAAAAAGGAACCATGGGCATCTTTTCGTCCCTGCAGTCATGAATATCAAATTTCCAAATAATGTTTCGGTCTTAAGGTGCAGCTTCCATGTTACAAGTTATTTAATACTTGACTTCATGTGTAAACACGGTAATATAAAAAAATAAAAAAAGAGGGAAAGCATGGTTTCTTAATTCATGTATTTAAAAATTGAGTGTTAAACATAATACGATAAATGGTGCACTATGAGGTACATGTGTACGCACTCATCCACGGAAACGTACAAGACCAGGCACTGAACCACTGAGCTATCCGCATCTACAAAAATAGATGCTTCAGGAACAGTGACTTTCATGCTGGCTTGAATAGGCTAAGAAATTGAATCGCTAAGAACGATCAAGTCCATATTTTTACAGAACATAAACAAACTAGCCTCTAACGGATCTTAGAAAGATGCATATTTGACTGAAAAACATAAACAAAAATAGAAATAAAGAAGGGTGCCGCATCGAGGCGCAGGTTCGATCCCTGTTCATTCCTTCTGTTCTAATGTTTTCACGTCTTTCGTCTTATTTGTCGGTCTCGAGCTAGATCTAGGTTTGTGGTTGATTTTTCTATACTAAATATATTTTAATCAAACTTGAATGGTCAGAAATGAATGATGCAATTAGAAATTTAATTTAGAGGAGAGAGGAAGAGAGAGAGAGAGAGAGAGAGAGAGAGAGAGAGAGAGAGAGAGAGAGAGAGAGAGAGAGAGAGAGAGAGAGAGAGAGAGAGAGAGAGAATGAGAGAAAGAAAGAGACAGACAGGCAGACAGAGTCTAATTCCACTCTTATTAATTAAGATGTTTTTTACCACGGCTAATGTCGTGAATCGTAATTATTAACCTTCTAGTGATGTAAAAATGGTGTATTCTGTAGAAATATAGCAGAGCGGGATTTTTGAAGGTTGAAAAACTGTTTATTGGGATCAACCAAATTTAAGTTTTATTTATTTTATTTCATTGCTTTGATTTCCTTTGAGGCTTAATGGTTCCAAAAGACTTTTTTTTTAAATTAAAGTACATAAGAAAGAGAAAGTACAAGCTTCTAGCATTGCATCCGCTTTCTACTCAGATTCTGCCTCAAGTCCTTCTCTTAAAACTTCAAAAGATTTCAAATCCGGTGCACGCTTAGGACTGAAGGTCTTTCTCTCAAGTTTCTTTTTTGCTGCTGTTTTCTTTCGGTTTGAAAGAATTTTTCTACCAATTACTCGGGTTTAGTTTGGATTTTATTAAAACTCATTTTGCTTAAGATCAACACTAAAAGGGAAGTAACCGAGAAAAATTAGAGTGATTTTTTTTCAATGTTCAGAGTGGGCTCGAAATAATATTATTATGCTTATCACGAGCTTATAAATTTACATTTATCGTTTCTGTAAGAAAAAATGTCATATCTGTAACTTTCAAATTCTATTTATTCAAATAAGGATAATGCCTGATCCTTTAAAATTCTCCCGATCATGGTTTTGAAACAAAATAATTGTTTTGCATTCATTTGTTGTTGTTGTTGTTGTTGTTGTTTTGATACTGTTTCTGTCTGTAATAATCCATGTTGTGCATAACTCATGGAGATGTGGTAAATGAGTTACCTTCAGTCATATAACTTTCTTTATCTTTGGTTAACATAGCGTTTTTAGGTTAGATCATTTTATCTGGGTTTTTTTACTTACACATTGTAAAAGACATATTTTACAAAATTTACAGCAATCCTCTTTACTGATTTTGAACATGGACAAAAATAATGATTCAGTATAAAATGCAATAATGAGAGATAGTTTTGACACACTTTTTGTCCCACTTAAAAAAAAAGTCGAAATATCTCTTAGATTAAGAAACCGTTTCTCATTTCAGCACTCTTCTATGTTTGTTTGTTTGTTTTCCTCTGCAGGTGCTCGCTTCCTGTGCAGTGTGCTTGTGGCGCCTGTCAAGAACGAGACAGGGGATATCATCATGTTTATCATCAATTATGAGGACATCACAGAGAGTACCAGCAAAAATGAGCTCAGAAAATTCACCAACAGTGAGTATGGTCAACAGGCATTTTATTTTGGGTGACGGGTAAATCAGTTATAGTTGTCAGGTTTACAATTTGCAAATTATAATTTGTCCACCTTAATTTTCATTCGATTGGATTAGAAATAAAATTTACTCTTACATTTTACTCTGTTTACGGTTTTCTCTCTTTGTTCACCAAGCTTTGTATTTGAATGGAAAAGAAAACTTGTCTTTTACCTTTCCAAATGTTATGGCGATATATTGCGCTGTTTTGTGTGAACTGGTGCATAGGTCAGGGGATTTTAATCTTTTTGACGGTCTCATAGTACTTATCCCAAGATTTTTGCCACTGATTGTCCAAAATTTGCAAAACTTATTCCTCCCCCCCCCCTCCCAACGTAAACTTTTCTTCCATTTACCACTCAATATCTTTCCATTTTTTTTCGCGCCATCTCTTTCACGAAAGTTTGTTTTGAGCTATTAACACGAATGAGGTACTAACAGAATTGGATTGGCTAAGAGACTGTGTGTAGCCCCTGTGCAATCCACTTAAAACATAGTGAAGCTTTTCCTGCCTTTCATAAAGTTTTATGAATTTCAAGAGCTTTTGAAATCTTGCTGCGTTGCAGTCGGTGTTAGCATGTTATCGTTACAAACCATTTTTATAATCAGATTTTGCCAACTTACCTTTTTAAAAATCTTCCCGTCCCATTTGCTATAAGTATTTTTTTTTTAGATTATCGACTATTTCTTTATATATATATATATATATATATATATATATATATATATATATATATATATATATATATATATATATATATGTTAGCACTCCTCATCAAAGCATAGGAAAAAGTGAACAATTTCATAATAATAGTAATAATAATAATAATAATAATAATAATAATAATAATAATAATAATAATAATAATAATAATAATAATAATAATAATAATAATAACTTTAAAATAGTTATGTGGAGTCGGAAAGATATTTTTGTAATCACATAGCTATGTGAAGTATTTCACAGCTAATAGTCTATGTTGAATAGGTCTTTTTTGTTTAATTAACTCTCATTTATGTCTAATTGTGCGGTCTGTAATCACTTTTGTCGAGCACTTTCGTTATTTACTTCATATTATTATTCGTACTCTGCATTGCAGAACACAGACCACCTTTTTCCACAATCATCACGTACATGTATAACTTTCTAAGCTGCAAAAAATTGATCCCACTGTTTAATTGTCATAGTTTTTTGCGTTTAATTTTTTCATTCATCAATATTCCTATCTTCCATTATTCGCTCAATATCTCTGTTTAGTTGATGTGATCAATAAATATAATGATTTATTTACGAAAAAAAAAGATGCCCTTTTGTCATGGCTACTTCTTAAAGTCTCTTTCAATTTCCTATTTCAAACCCATTGTAGGGAGACTAACACTTCATTACTTTCTATCAAAGAGAACCAAAACACTTTTTCAGTTAATTTCAGTTGAAGAAAAAACCTGGCAAGAGGCAAAAGAATTGATAATGTTTCGAACTGAAAAAAATTAACTCGGTTACCTCTCTTCGTTGTTCTATATTCTTTTTTGTTTGGGTTGCCTAGGTGTATGTGTGTGTGTGTGTGTGTGTACTATTCAATTTTTTTAAATATAACTTTTTTTTAAACTGTTGTTGCTCTTGTTTGCTGTCATTGTTGTTTTTCTTTGCGGTTGATATTTTCAGAACTTCCTCAGGAGACAAATGGTGCCACTATTTCTTTTTACTTATGTGACTTTCATGTTAATAGTTTAGAAAGAATGGAAAGATTCATTCAAAATTTATTTTGGATTCTTAACATGCATTTTGGTGAAAGCACAATTTTCCCAGGTTTCTCGTCACCAATTATTGAGGAATCTACTCGCCGGAGACTTGGAGAAGAGAGAGAGGAATTTAGGAGGAGAAAACTGTGAAAAGTGTTGAGTGTTATTGTTGTGCGCTTGCTCTCTTCTCCATCCAGATCGGCACCGCAGCTTCAAGCTGCGCCTGCCTTCCATCCGGCGCGACATACGGTCACGTGTGAAAGGGGGCGGGTCATCCCCAGGGGGTGGAGAGAGGTCACCCCAACAGCAGCCAGCTGATCCCGAGAACCCCACCCTTGGGGAAGAGGCAGTCCCTTTAAACAGCTTGGGGCAGGCGGGTGGGGGAGGGGGAGACGAGTTTGATGGAAAAGATGAGGCTGGGGGATCAGGAGGCTCTGACCCAAGTGCTGGTGTATATTCTCGGCTGCATCCTGCCCATAGTAGCATCAAGGAGGAGGAGGAGGGGGAGGGAGAAGATGGGGGCCGCAGCTTAGGCCAGAATCGAGCAGTTGGCTCTGGGAAGGAAGCCATTGACTCCAAGAGAGAAAGCGAGGAGCTGCTGACCATGATGAGAGACGGAGCTGATGTGGACAGGGGCGAAGAGAGCAGCAACAGAGATGGTGGTGGGGCTGACCAAGACCCAGCACGAGTCAGTGTTGATAACTTGAGCATAGGTAAGATGAAGACTTTGCCAAGATCAATGGTAGCCGCCCTGTGTCTTCCTTTTGCGACTTGTGGCTTCCTTTTGAGTTTTCATCCTTTGGTTCTAGTTTTGATTTTGCGATATAACGTTTACTGCCGCAGAAGAAAGGTGGTATGTGCTTCAGCGTTTATTCCTACCACATTCCCCTTCTCAGTGCCGCAGAGCCAGAGATGTCTCTGTTGTGAATAAGCCTGTCAGCAGTTGTAACATTGGTTATTGTCAGACTTTATGCGACCATGTTAAGTGGATGGTTATGCTTTTCATATGCTTAGTGTCAGACACTCGTCGAATAGCCATGGTTAAAAACTTTAGTTTTAATTGCTTGGGTACATTACACTTCATTTTAGGCAACAGATTATAGATTTCACTTGCTTATTCGAACTTGTTTCTACATAATTATATAATATTCCCGCACCTGCTTTTTTATTTCTATTTTTATGACAAGTAAACGGCTTAATGACCTTAACATAAACCCAGCCAATTTCTATGTTCAGTCGAAGAAGAAAATATTGAATGTGTGGTAAAAAGAAAAGATTACAAAAAAAAACCAAAACAAAACAAAAAACAAATATAAAGGCAATAATGTAGATATCTATGCTCAGTCCATTTGATATTGATATCAGGTTTAGCCTTAAAAGATTATATCTTCATTTCTAGGACAGTGCTTGTTTTACTTTGCTTTAGATATCTCTACAATACTAAATAATCATATTCTTACAAATCAAAGCCGAGTGCTGGTGTTTTGAACATCATGAAATGATAACCACAGCCTATTAAGAAGAAAACAAAATTGTGTAGACCATGCAACAGATCCTTCCTGAATAGACTGGCCACATAAACAAAGATAAAAACGTTAAGCTTTCAAAAAGTTATAGCTAAATATGTTATATTTTAATAAGATCATAAGTACTACCACGCATGATAAAGACACATCATCAATTTTTGTCTTTTCTCTGACTCTCTGTGTCTTTGACTGTCTGCTCATCTCTCACTTTCTCTCTGTCTCTCTCTGTCTCTTTCTCTCTCTCTCTCTCTCTCTCTCTCTCTCTCTCTCTCTCTTTCTCTCTCTCTCTCTGTCTGTCCATCTGTCTCGATCTATTTATCCCTCTAACTCTCCCGCTCTCTGTATCTGTTTTCAATTTAATTATTTATCTAATTACCTATGAATCTTTCTGTTTGTCTATATTTATGTATTTATCTAACAATGTTTCCATCTATCAACTTTCTTAACTACCTTCTTATCTATCAATCATCCAACCATCCATCCACCTATCTCTCTACTATCTGTCTACTATCGATTTCTCTGCATATCTTTCTATATGTTTGCCGATATATCGATATTTGTATCTTTCTGCCGATATATCTACCTATCTATACCTCATTTGTGTTTCGTTGATTTATGAGATAAAACAAGATAATTCTGTGATTGTCTTTTGAAATAAAGAAAACGAATTATATAATCCACTTTTATGCCGCTAGTAGAGTGTTTAAATTGTGGTTCAAGAATAAATAGACAATAGACATAATAACGGTTTTTGCTTAGCAGTTATGTTAAAGGTATGGTTGCTTGAGAAAAATATCAATTTTAGTGCAATGGGCATGTATATATATATATATATATATATATATATATATATATATATATATATTTGTATCTACAATTTTGCTTTAAAATGCATGTTTATATCATGTGTACAATGTACTATTTTCTCTTCATCATTAAATTTTAGTCATTAAAGTCTACAGTTTCTTATAATACATTTATTTTCAGTGCGTGCGCAGCAAAAGTTCCTTTTGATTAATATTTTAATTTCAATTGCTATTTTCTAATAGATTAATTTCCTTGTGCCGACACCGTGGAGTTATTGGCGAGTAAAGTTAGCTTTGTTTTCTTCATATGCTACTAAATCTGAATATTTAGCAATGCAAATAATTAGCCTTTCTTTTTCATTTATTACCGTATTTCTTTTAATAAACTGTGTGAAGTTACACAAGATAACACGAAATGCGAATACCCTTTTGACTATGTAGAATTTCTCATCCACAGAAGATTCGGCATTTTTTTCTGCACAAATTTTTTAATTCATATTATTATCAGTAAATTTAATAATTTCGTTATTTAGGTCTGTGTAGTTTAGTTTAACTAATAACTCATTTAAATCCAAAATAATGCTTCTTGTATATCCGCTAGCTTTTCCGACTTTAAATTTGCATGTTAGATAGTGGAATGAAAAAGAAAACCTTAGAGAACATAGGCAGCTACTATTACGCATTGATTTTATACATGTAATTTCCCTTCCCAGTCATAAACTTTTTTTTGTAAAATATTTTTTGTAATCGTTGTTATGAATATTGCAACATAACCATTAAGGCATGATCTTGTCATATATTGTAAAGTCCCTCGCTTCACATGCTTCGTTCTGTACCAAAACCAAGACAGAAACAAAACGAAACAAAAAAACTTGAAGCCTTTGCCCTTTATCTACAAAAGCTGGAGGACCAAACAAACTGCTCTTTGTGTTTTGTTGAGCGGGAATGTCTCAAATCTCTACAATGATCATTTCCCGTTCACATTGCAGACTTTTTCACGGTGCCTAACGGGAGGCGTCGTGCGCATACCCTCGAGTCGTCAAGTGAGTAGGGCTGCCGCCTATGGGTGCCACCTTCACACAGCACGCCTACCTATTTAACTACCTGCCCACCTATCCACCTATCATATTCAACTTTCTTGAAAATAACTCTTTTTTTGCAATAACAATATTCAAACTAGAAGTAGCATCTATCGCACCATTGAACGCTTTTGAATTAAGATCTTGTAGCGCCTTTCAAAGTCTATGTGTGGGGTTTAGTGAGGATTGTTTTTAGAAATTAACCTTTTTGTTTGGTATCTAAACATGTTTTACTGGTCTTTGCATTACTCTCCGAAATGGGCCGTAGGAAGGCTTCTGGTTACTTTTCATTTATACAGATTTGTACAGTTATATTTAACAGGGTAGAGTTTGTAGATGATTAGAAACTTGAAAATATAGGAGCCAAATGTGGAATTTATTTTCTTAAATTTTTCTTTTCTTTTTTGAATTTTTTTCTTTCACATTATAGAAACAGACAGAGAAAATATAGATGCTGTATCTTTTCTCGGTATTGAAAGTCATTATCAGAATATCTGTCTGGTCCTTGTTACAACTTCTCTAAAAGGTGGATCTGTAATCAAAATATCTGAAGGAAGCACCTATGCACTGATTTTTTTTTATGCGGATGATTTTCATAGTTAGTAAAATTATTCTTTGGTTTTTCTTTCTTTTTCTTTTTTTGTATGAATTTCGCAATAAGTTTTTGCCAACTAAAGTGGCTGGTTTATTACATTTCGTTTGCGCTCTCTGCCACATCCAAAACACACAAACACACATTTTAGTTTTTCACGCACTTATTAAACTGGTCCTCCACGGTGCATATGAAACGTGAAAGTAACGTTACTCAATTCTGGTGTCATTGCTAAACAATATTTTCAGAAATTCATTATTTAGAATTTCGCACCGAACATTTCCTTTTTTTTTCTTTTTTCTTTCTTTTTTTTTTTTTTTTGCTATTTTGTGAACACCCTAAGCACAGGAAATTTTCATTTTGAATTACTGACGTTTCCTTATTTTGCAACGTGAAGTAAAGCTGAACTCAATAACTCCTAGTCCTGTAACAAGGGCAAAAACCGCATAATTTATGCTTTATAATACGATATACCGTAATGTGCTCCCCGTTGAAGTTGATATTGTGAGTGAAGCATGTCTTTGAAGCTTTTGCCTCATTGAGATGAAACAATGATGAACGCATGATACAATTTTACATTCCTCTTCATTTTTATTTGTGCTTACACAGTCTGCTTTGGTAATCAGCTGTCGGTATTTTATAATCTACTTTTCTTTTTTAATTACTTCTTATATCTACGTATGTCTGTGCTTTAACACCTTTTAAAGAACGTTTTTATGCAGAGCACATAAAGATCTGGTTTTATTTTGCCAAAACTATTATAAAGAGTTCGTGGTTTAAATTTGTAAATATTTTATAGTAAGTATAGTTTGCAAAATAGAGTTAATCATGCTGTAAGGTTTTATCATACAGATAAACTTATAAGGGAAAGAAGATTTTAAAGACTAGTTAATTTATAACATTCCTTATTTCAATATTTGTATTCCTACTCATACGGTATTTATTTACTATTCAGTTTTTTCATACATTCACAAGATATATTTTTTATGTTTCACTTGAAAGTGCTGAGGCATCAAACATTTCAGAAACTACTTTTTGCTACAAATAATCTTTTTCTGGTGATTAACGAATGGTAAATGTAAAAAAAAAATAAAGGGAATTTACAGCCATCTCTGTATTAAGACTTGAGAATAGTTTAATGAAAGCACAGCTGGAATACCATACAAACAACCTTTTAAACATAACTGGGTGAAATGTTTTTTTCAGCCTGAGAATATTTCATAACGTGTTAGAAAACAAAGAGTTCAAGTGAAACAATCAGTACCGGTTTTGTGTTTCAGTCCACATTCTTGATCGTAAAGAGGCCATGCCCATTATCTTATTTTAGTTCACAAGAATGCTTCAGGAACATTGTTTTGGCATCTTATGAGGTGGTAAACTTTAAAATATTTGTTAAATTATATTTTGGTTAAGTTAAAAAATAATTAAACAATATAGAAATCCCATTATACTACATCTATTTTGTTCAGTGCCGTCATTAAAAAGTTATTGATGGGCAAATTCCTGAAACACAATAATTGAATCAATGAATGTACTAGAAATAAATAATTATATGATAATATGATGATACAAAGCGATATATAGCTAGCAATATAAATCCATAAAAAGGTCTGATCCCTGAGCAGCAAGTGTTGTTTGTCATTTGTAGAAGTGGCAAATCGTTCAAAGTTCTTCGAAGATAACACGAAGCGATTTATTGCAAGCAACACTATTCACATCTAAATAAAATGTACTTGCTTGCTTGTTCTTTCATTATATATAGACTGCCAACGATACGGTGAGCTTACATCTTTTTTACGAATTTAACAAACTTAAGCCTCCGTCGGGTAGGCCGGAACTGAAAAGATCATGGCCTAAATTCACCTACCAAATATGAAGGGCTCAAAATATCTTTTAAGATACGGAAAAAAACACCTTGAATTGCAAACGAAAGATCACACAGAAACGGTGACATGTATGTACATGCCAGACATTTTTATCGTAGAATCTCTCCTTGTGTACAAACAAAACAGCTATTGAGGACACAGCTGACCCCTGGCGCGTACCGCCTACTGTTGCCCTGGGCGTATCTATTTCCCTGAGCGTGTAGTTTTACACGTAAATACATAATTATGCTAAGCTCTTCATGCAATGATTTTCAAGAAAGTGGCCGTCACCTGGAATGAGTGGGACAAACCTCAGGACTATCAAATCTTGGTGCAAGCTGATAGCAGATAACGAAGAATAAGTTGCAATCGGAGCTTAAAATTTATAATATCCTCTTCTAAACTGGTTTTCCTTTTGCATGCGATATTCTGCAGGTCTGCGACTGCGGTCTCTTTCACCTGGCATCATTTCTTCCGAAGACTTGAGCTTAGTGATTTACATGATGCAAAGTTAATTGATAATCTAGGTTCTCTGCATCCCTAATTGGTTCTTATGGATCTTTCTCTGACATCACAGAAACAAAAACTATTGGATTAATTGGGTGCATGGCTTATATTTCCGAGCTCGGGCAAAAAAAAATTGTTTCACCTTTAAACCACTCATTATTTCTCCTTCACTTCAAATCTTATCATTAACGTATCAATAAAAATGCAAAGGTTTTTTTTGCACTCTAGCAACTAGAAATCTTATAGGCATGCTTTTGAACAAAAATTTTTCATCTAATACAATATCATTTTTCTAACATTTTCAATTTGCGTTCTATATTATAAGAACTGGTTCATTTTCGACTTTAGTCATTTTAGTTGATCTACTACAACCTTTTATAATTTTTTCGAGCCTAGAAACAAACCATATGTCCCTTTTTTTAATGAAATATGGTACTTTTGTTCACCAAGTTATTATGCTTTTTTTCAGATAACAATATTATAAGATAAGATAAGATTTAGTTTATTCAATCCTATTGGGTAAATTCACAATCGACATGTCCATCAACATAAAGAGACATAAATATATACAATAAAAATTCAGGTTTATATAAATAAATAAATAAATACACATTTATAAAAGCTAGATGTATTCATGTTTCTATACAGTGCAAATATGTAATGTAGATAAGGTTACATATCTAAAAATGTTTATCTAATAAAGATTTAATGAAGAAATAAATAGAGTGTATTATAATGGTATTATTATTTTAAAAATTACATCTTAACGTTTAAAGACCATTATCAATTAAGATAAGATAAGATGAAACTTTTTTGCTTCTTTTTAGTGAAATTCTTTTTCACACGTGTCAGCAGATTAAATAAAATTGTATGCTAAAAAATCATACACATAGTGTCTCACTTCCTACTAAGAGCCATCACAGCGGGAAAACCTATTATGACTGCGCATGGTGTTTGAATTTCATAGCTTAATACTGTGTGGGATAAATGAGTTTAGAAGTTTGTTACTTTTAGTGGAGATGGACAACAAACGTTTACTGCTACATGATTTAATGACTAAAGAGTTTAAGCAATAGACTGTGACCTCAATTATTTTATTTATTTTCGGCAGTGACGACACTCGGAAAATATCATCGAATGAATCAATATGTGTAGTAAATTTACTGGCTGTATTTTATCGTCCTTCCAAAGGCCTTTTTATCTTTCACGCTGCAATTTCCGCCCCAGGCTGTTATACAAAAAGACAATACGCTCTAAACAATTGATGTATAAAAAAGAGTAATAAAAGTTTTGTCATTATGTAATTTTGTGAGTTTTCTTAGAAAATACACCCTCTTGTTCATTTTTGCTTGTGTTATTCTTACATGGTTAGACCACTGCAACCTGCACCTGTTTTTTTAAAGAAAAAATCCAAAACTTTTGCCTTCTGGTCGAGTTGAATTCCTTTTGTAAGGCATTTCTATGAAAAATAGAGATTTAATATGGGCTATTGTCTTCGAAGGAAATTTTGTGTCCTCTATATATCATTCCCTCCCTCTCTCTCTGCCTGTCTCTCTTTCTCGATCTATCTCTCTCTCTCTCTGTCTCTCTGTCTTCTCTCTGTCTCTCTGTCTCTGTCTCTGTCTCTCTTTCTCTCTGTCTGTCTGTCTGTCTGTCTGTCTATCTATCTGTCTCTCTCTCTCTCTCTCTCTCTCTCTCTCTCTCTCTCTCTCTCTCTCTCTCTCTCTCTTTTTCGCTCTCGCTCTCACTCTCTATTCTGTTAACAAAAACTTGAATTGGCTTGTACTATTGGTGGCTAAAATGATAACAAAAATTCTAGAGTTCTAAAGTGTTAAATGTTTCAGTTTGATAAAACAAGTTCAGTAATGAATTTACGTAGGGCGAGCAAAAATATAGGAAAATCTAATGAAATAATAATAATAATAATAATAATAATAATAATAATAATAATAATAATAATAATAATAATAATAATAATAATAATAATAATAATAATAACAACAACAACAAAAACAACAACAACAACAACAAACAACAACAAAACATTGATGATGATATATTAGAAATATCCAATACTCTGGTATTGAAAATGAAGATTTGCAATCTGATGATGGTCTTATTGACACACTTTTTCCACTCGTCTTGTCCACCATCATCTTGACGTTCACCAAGGCCCGTCCGCAAACCACGTGAAAAGCAACTTTGTAAATCAACAGCAAGCATCAAGCGACTCGGAGCTCCACCGCGGGCACCCCGCTCGCCATCTGAACGACAGTCTCACCAACCTTGGTGACGGCACAGGCAGGAGACCGCAAGATGGAGGGGTCACAGCCAGAGGCATCATTCTTCCCAACGTGGCAAACATGAAGCAGAATGTCTCGGAGAAAGTAGCCCAGGTAAGCCTGTCGCCTTCTTATAAATTTGTTCCTTCCATTATAAATAGGTTTGAAACATAACACAATCTTGTTTGTTCCGAGCTCCGTCTGGAAAATCAGGTGGTAATGAGATGTTAAGATCGGATAATCCTTTATGGTTCTAGCCGAAAACAATAGCCACGCTTTAAGGAACTGTTTACTCTTGCATACAACGTTGCAGACTCACAAAAGACTTGAGCTCCCAAAATACAATACCCATTATCTTCCCTTGATTCTTAATTAAATAATACATTCTGAAGATCGATTCTATAAAAAACTGGAATACCATAGTGAGCCGAATTATGACATGTACTGGAAATATGTCATTCACCACGTGTTTGATTCTATGCTGATCCAATACTGACCCGCATAGATTTTTTTACATGAAGAGCCTCAAGTTTTCAAGGAGCCACAGGCAAGATATCATTAGCTTACTTCAACAAAAAAGTTTATGATTACGTTACTGTAAACCTAAAACAAAGTTATGCTCCGTTTCGCAGCTGGAAACATACAGTAGAGTCCTTACACCTTCTTTGCACCTGGAAACAGGCTAGAGCTCTTTCATCTTTCTGCTCCTCCCCTCTCGATTTTAAATGAGTTTTAGACCACCATGAAGAGTCATGGAAACCACGGTCTTCTAATTTTATTGCAACCTACAAAGTATTCGATTTTAAGCAAATATCGATATTCTGTCGCCGCTCATCTGAGAGAGGTTGAGGATGGTTTTAATTAGTAATATTTGAGCTCTTATATTTACTTCCAACCAATTTTGATTTTATTCAAGGATTTTGTCATTGTTGTTTTTTAATTTTTCAGTCCTTTTTTATGTATCTAAGATTTTTTTGATGGGATTTTTTCTTCAACCAGACTAAAGAAAATTATGTGGACATGAAATAGGAAACGAAATTAGACAGCGCTGTTTTTTTGGGTTTTTTTTGCCAGTTTTGTAAATCTATAAAATACTGTTACTGGACATAATGAATGACGTTAGTTCCATGGTTAACTCGGTTTAGACACATTCTTTGGTTTTTATGATGTCTCTGATTGGAGTTTAAAAAAAAAATTCGCTCTACGCATGAACTTAACCTTTTTTTTATTCTAAACCCTTTGTGTGTCTTACTTTTCGTTCTTCATAATTATTCGATATTCGTTTGAACATTATTTATGGTCTACTGCATCTCATTCATGTGCTTGCTAATCATTATTTAGTCCTGAATTTCATTGTAATCTTGTCTTTCATAATAGACTCGAGTCTTTTCAATTCTTCCCATCCGTCTCTATTTTTTCACCTTTCCTTTTTCTCCATAACATCTTTTCGTTCTTCGGAATACTTTTTCTGTCTGATAATCCAAATAAAATTTCTATAATGTTCCTAGCCACACCACCTTTCCCATTCATATTCTTCTTTCTTACTTTAAAGAAATGATATTTCTCAGACCGATTGAGACTCAGACTCAAACGCGAGTTTCTCCTTTTTCGTTTACGTGGACGAACAAATAAAATTTATGGGTCTTGCCTTCTTTTTTCAGCTCTGGTTCTCGAGCTTCACACAATTATTGCTCCGTCTTGCCTCTGATAATTTCTTTCCATGGATTAGTACTGGTGCATTGATAAACACTCTAGTCCTGAGCAAGTGTTCCGGGTTTTGCGAATTCGATCCTAATCATAGTAAGATTTAAATTATTCTAGAGAAGCATATATGAATCAAAATTCCAGCGCAATGCAAACCATTCTGAAAGTAATATACAATGACAATGTATTTTAAAATGATCACAATACTGAGCACTAATTAGATTTGTTGCCTAATCTTTTGTCGAAAGAGGAGATCAGATAAGGGTATAGAGAGGGAATGTAGATGGTAGAGAGTATAGCATTTTTGTGGATCTGCGGTTATGTAAGGAAAATCATTACCAACTTTTTTAACAAGTCTATACTAAAAAAATACTTCATTATTTTGCTGTGATGCTATTTTATTGTACAGGGTCACATAAGCATCACATGAGAATGAAATGTCATGTCAGTCAGTTTTATAATGAACTTTTAACGACCACAAAAAGTGGCAAGTGGGCCGTAAGTTGTAAAAAATTAGATATCAAAGATCATTTAGGCTTTGTTATGCAGATGGACATAATGCCTTTTGATTTTGAAGTTGAACAATGAAAAATCAAAACTTAGAGGTTTAAAAAATTCCTTTGCAAGATAAGCGCGTCTTGAATCTTAGGCAAGAAAAGTGGAAGAGAATGAAGAAGTTGATTTGAGAGAAATGAATTTTTGTATTTAGACAAAACAGACATAGAAACGGATAGAAAGTCAGAGATAGACAGATAGATAAATAAATAGATAGACAGATAGATAGACAGATAGATAGATAGATAGATAGATAGTTTGAAGATAAGTTGGAATAATTGATAAGAGTGCTCAACTGTGGGAACATTTCTAGACAGATAGATAGATAGATAGATAGATAGATAGATAGATAGATAGATAGATAGAGAGAGAGAGAGAGAGAGAGAGAGAGAGAGAGAGAGAGAGAGAGAGAAACGGGTAAGTAAGAGAGAGAGAAAAAAAGAGAGGGAGAGGGAGAGTAATAAGAGATCGAGAAAGAATGACAGAGTGAGGGAGTTCTGAGATGTAAGAAGGACTGCGGGATTGAAATCACAATAACTGTTGCCTGACAACCTTTTAGTCATTTAACATAACAAAGTAAAGTTTGTTAATAATTAACGTTAAATTTTTGTTGTACAATGATTACAAAAATCTAATTATAAATTGACTCTGTCATACTATCGCATTAATGAGTGAGGAATAAGAATAGAAAAAAAAATTTCAACGAAAGAGAAGTGGGCCCACTTCAAAGTTTCAAAGGAATGAAAAAAAAAAGACAATAAAATTTTTTATTCAATATTTATTATTATAATTAGTTCTAAATATTTGGAATTTATGAAACCATTGGTTTTCTGTTTTCTTTTCTTTTTTTTTTTAGATAGACGAGTGAAGGTACTTTTAGACTCTTAATTTTCTAAAGGATAACATGTTTGCCATTTATGCTGGTAACTTTAATCGCGTGATTTTTTATCTCAAAAAAATTTCCTGTGTGGACAAACCTTTTCATGGAAAGGGATGTTCAGCTTGTGGTTTAAAGAGTGACAGGCGTGCTCCTCTGTGTTTCCTCTTATCTATTTCTCATTAGGTGCCTAGAGGCTGAACCCATAGGCACAGTAAACAATAATTCTCAGGTAAATCACTATAGACATTTGTTCCATCCGTTTGAATTAAACCCAAACAATTTATAAAGAAAGAATTATGTATATTCTCTTGGCATAACTGACATGCTCTAGACAAGACTAATCCAACGTTCCTGACATTTACAAGCTTTACTTCCTTGGTGATATTTCTTTCTCTAGACTGACTTTTATCTCTTTAAAAAAAAACTGCAAAGTTTTGTGGTAAAAGAAAATCTAAATCTAGATGTAATAAGATCTAAATAGCGGGGCCCAGTGATGCCGGTTAAACAATAAATGCGGTTTGTGCAATGCCGTTAAACACTTGTTGTGAAGTAGAGATTTTATAGTGCTCTGAAACATGAGCAAAATTGAATCAAGTTTAACTTAGAGGTGTTAAAGAAACGTTGAGAAGAGATGGGATAGATGGGGCAAACTATACAGCCTTGAGTCTGCTAGCTATTTAGGAAGACTAAAATTCTTTTCTTCCTCCCATCCCGCCTTTTTTTTTTCTTTTTTTTTTTGAGATCTTAGTCTAATGATCTGAGGGTTTATAAAGCCGTTTATTTTTAGAATTTTTTCTAATTATGATGACTTTTTTTGGTGTGCGATTCACAAAAGAAGGGAAAAAAAGCAAGAAAAAAAAAAATGAAACAAGAGATAATAATGCATCAACAGCCTCGAAGATTACATTTCTCTCTTTGTATTTTAATTATTTTCTAAGCATAACAGGCTGCTTGCTCTTGTCATGCGCAAAGAAAAGCAAAGTGAAATTTTCAAATTTTTTTCTTGGATTTGATTTAGGATTGTTTTAGTTAATCAGTTTCTGAATAAAGCGTATCCTAAATTTTCTCATGTCGTTTTAAATGCTTCATAGCTATGAAAATCAAAAGTATGAAACGAGAAGATGTGTCTATTTTTCAAAGTATTTTCATAATTAGCTCGTTAAATAGACAATTGATTTATATATATACTCATTACAAGAAATCACAATGTTGTGGAAAAAAATAAAACAGGTCGAATTGGGTTATTAGTTTCTTGCTTTTTTTTTTTTCAAGAATTATAAAAAATATATCTCTACCATTATCTATCCTGTCATTTCTGTTTCGTGTTGCTATTTGTTTTGTCTTGTTTTGTTTTTATTTTTGAGGAACTTGCGATCGAAATTTAGAGTTTTCTCATTTATGATAAATTGCATTTATATTTAGAATAGTTACAATTTGTTTTCTTTTAAATAGAAAGATGTGGGAAATGAAAATATGATAGAAAGAGTAAGAGAGTGTCATATAGGCGGACGAATTTAGAGCAAGAGAGGCAGAGAGAAAGGCTGAGTTTGATTGATAAACGCATACAAAGAAAGAGAGAGAGAGAGAGAGAGAGAGAGAGAGAGAGAGAGAGAGAACGTTAAAGAGATAAATAGACGGACAAAGAGAGAAATATATATATATATATATATATATATATATATATATATATATATATATATAAAATGTATTGCCTAGATTTAGTTCGCCATGACTCCAGAATTTCGAGCTCGTGCGGCTCTTGTCACCCACAGCTATCTGACGAGAGCCGCATGAGCTCGAAACTCTGTAGCCCTAGTAAGCTAAATCTAGCTAATCAATTTTATTACTATCATTATTAACGCTTCTCTTTGCAAAGCACTATTACACAATATTACAGCACGTATATATATATATATATATATATATATATATATATATATACACACACGCACGCACACACATAAATACATACATACACAGTTAAAGCAAACGTTCTTTTCGTAAAAATGTGCAGTAGCAAAATATGAATTAATTCCTTATCCCTAGTTCTATTATAGATCTGAATCCTACCATACAAATAAAAATAAGAAAACGCCATCAGCTCTGAAAATGTCAAATAAAATTGATTATGGATTTTGCTGAATTCAACAAGCAGAATACTTCATAGTTCACACCAGAACAAGTTATTTTTTTTTTACATTTCATTATAAGTTTAGTTGTTTGTTTAGCAAAAAAAAGAAGGCATGCCTTTTACTTTTGGGGGTTGTATCATTTTTATTAGTTTTTATCAATACAACAAAGCACATTGTATTTGTTTAGCACTCAGTATGTGCATGATTTGATCCGTGGACATATAACTGTATTAACTTATGAGATTGAATGAAGATAAAATACCATGTGAAATACTGCAGTTACCGTCTAATTGGTCATAAATAAAGCACCCATCTAACGTGGCAGAAGAAAAAAGGGAGGTGGAAAGTGGTAGCACTTTTACGCAAGAATTTTAAAAGATGGCTTCGACTACAACAGATAACAGTTAGATTTGCATGGAAACGAAACAAAAAGTCAACATTATCACATATAGAAAAAACAAAATAAAAATGAATGTTTAAGAAATATTATACTCGCCTTTTTAATCAAAGGTATAAGGTGGCTTTCCAGGGATATTGTTATTAGTTGGATAAACAAGAAAAGAAGAATGGCCAGTTCTACATTTCCTATTTGGAGATTTATTACTGTCCCTGTTCTATTACCTGTTCAATGCCAAAGCCGAGTCCACATCACATTTCATCACTTTTTTTTTAATTGTGAACAGGTGTGGGTACATTATAAACTGTTTTTCCAACTGTCATAGGTTGGTTTATAGATGTTTATCGAGTAGGCCGACGTGGAAGAAATGAAAAGAATTATTTTGCAGATAATAAAATTGAGGAATGAGGACAGTCATCTGCTCTTTTACATGCAGCAAAATTATTGTAATTATTGCGCAAGGAGTAATAGTGAAGGTTCAAAGCAGATATTAAATATATGTTCCTCTGGTAGCTCTAGGTCTATTGATTTATGTTTTCAAGGTGATCCTCTCACTTGCCGAGAATTTCGAAGTAAAGGATTCCCTCTTGAAATGCTTGTTTTCAAGTAATCATTTTGCCCATCTGAGATAAAGCTTTGCATTTGAGGTAATTTCAAAACAAAGATTTCTTTTGTATAAGTTCCTAAACTACATGCCTCAGAGTTTTACAAAATTTTTTATATCTTAGGTCAGACGAACCAGGATAACTTTCTGGTGTTTCTTAATCTTTGCAGTCAAGTGAGATAGGCTGAAAATTGGCAAAAGTTAAGTCTACTGACAAGAGTCTCAGACAGAGTCTTCACTAAAAGTAAATCTGTAGTCTTTGCGTGAAAGATCAGGCTAAAACGATTGACATCTGCTCTCATCACACCATAGTTTGTTTATCTTTCCATTGTCGCAAGGGTTGCTTTTCTTCTCTATCACCTTTCTCCTATGTATGAGTCTAAACTTATCTACTAATCAGACAACATGGAATAAAGGACACAATCAAATTATTCTTTTATTTAACCTCATTTGCCTTCCTAAAATATATGATTGTGTAGGGTATAAGATTTAGTTCTCAGAGGCAACATGCCCCTCTTTCCAAATTGAACTTTTGCGACATTTACTACCGAAGAGGTATTGTCAGTCAAGTTATAAGCTCAGCCTACAAAAACCGTAGGAGCGAAATAAAGAAGACAGAAGATAAGGAACGAGCGTAGAAAGTGTAAATTAATGATACCCCACACATACAAATAACGAATTAAAAAAACATTACGAAATTAGAATAAAATTTAAAACGAACGATAAATATTATCGTAACAAAAATAAAATTTTAAATTGTAAATATATTTCATGCAATACAATTTCTCTATACATAATAAATATAGTAGCTTAAACCCTCCTAATAGTTAAAACAAGTAAACTCTACTGATGTAAAAGATATTGACAAATATAAAACAGAGAAAGGAACACAAAACCAGACACTTCATCAGGCAAACAGCATGTCCAAGAAGACTTCTGATCCTCACAATCTTTTTAGGCTCATAATAGTCACAATCAGTCAATCAATGGCCTGCGAACTTTCGAATCATTCCTGAATTATTCTGTATTTGTTAAGGATGATATAACATGATGAAAATGAAAAAAAAGCAGTGATCATTGGCCTCCCTGTAATTCTCTCATTTGGCTTAGCAAACTATTTATAACATTCATGTGTTCATTTCTCCCTACTCTCTCTTTCGATTGCTTTTTGGTATGGAATCAGTTTGAAATAAAAAAAGAAAAAGAAACATGACTTTATCATTTATCTTAG
Source organism: Elysia crispata (assembly GCA_033675545.1). NCBI lineage: Eukaryota > Metazoa > Mollusca > Gastropoda > Plakobranchidae > Elysia > Elysia crispata. The sequence goes on along the minus strand of JAWDGP010002751.1, from coordinate 59,972 downwards.
AATTTCTCCTTTAAATTAATGAACTTGAATGTCAAGAGTTTCCATAATGTTATGCTAAGTTCGTCCTAAATGAATACTTGAAACATGAACATCAATTTGTATCAAATATATTTGTAATCATCTTCTGCTATTGAGGCAGATTGGATGTTCATTATATCTTTTTATCTCTGGAACAAATCTCTGACAGGCATCTTATACCCGCCCTGACTTCTGACAGTTTTTTCCCCTTGCAGTAATGACTTTCTTGTCTGTGAAGTAGCCTAGAACAAGCCTAGGCTCTCCTGGCGGTGCTGTAACGCAACCTGACCTAGTGATTAAGACTCAACCTGAGCTCCTTATTAGCAGCCCTGAACAGCCATCCCGTGTTACGGGAAGCAATGCTTGCCATTACTGTACCGCAAGCCGACAGCCTATCTTTTTTTATTGATCTTTCTAAAGTGCTTAACGTTTGGGAATTCCGTCAAAGGTATTTCCCGTCTACGGATATTTTACACTAACAACAACATGATAAAGGGAATTTCAATCGGTGTTTATTTTATTTTATTTTTTTTGATATATGAAATCAGTAGCAGTCATATAAAATTAATGCTTTTTCACTCTTTTTTCTGTTTCCACAACTTTGTATGTCAAACTATTTTTTTTCACATAAAAGAGATCTCCGTCGAGCCGAACAAAGCAGGAAAATCCTGATTCTGAAAGAAAAACAACAACGTGCTATTCGTACTCGCTCCCGAAGAGTTCTGAATAGATTTCTAATTCTTGTAAGGAGGAGCTGATTATGCCGTTGCCCTTGGCCACCTGCGCCTCTTTACCCTGTGAGAAACGCATCGATCAAAGGTCTCGACTCGTGTATTCTTGTGTCTTTGTCACTCTTGACTGAACTAGTAATATTTACGTAAAATTGTTGGTTCTAACAGGCATGGCTAAATAACAAAAAAATCAAGGCAAGTGTCCAATTATTTGTAAAATTTACGTAAATATATGCATGCTTTACATAAAGATATGCATGCTATCGGGATTTAACAGAAAAGGGATTAAGAAAATCAACTTGTTGCTTGATATTATGTTATCTATTGGCAATGCAAGTAACTATATCCTTCAGAATTTAAAACGTGAATCAGGTCGCTATTTCTTCGCTTGGTATCCAAATGTTTACACTCATTTTATGTCATATGCGTAGGTTCGCTCTTATGCTCGTTATTTTACAATAATGAAAACATTTTGAAAGAGAAAGCCATTTCATTGAAAGTGGTCAAGTTTGTTTTAATTCAATTAAAATTAAGTAATTTCATTAAACTAAATTAAATGATTTCCCTTCACTCTCTCTCTCTCTCTCTCTCTCTCTCTCTCTCTCTCTCTCTCTCTCTCTCTCTCTTTTCTCTTTAAGGATCTTTTGGGTTACGCAAAATGCACCATTCAGAAATCAACTTTATCTTTTTTTTTTTGGTCATTAATATTTTTGAAAAAAGAAAACCACAGGTTTTTTTTTTTTTTTTTTACTTTGAGAAATATTTACCTACAATTTTTATAGAAAGTGGGAATAATTTTGGAACCTTTATTGCTCTTGAAAAAAATTTAGGGAAAAACGAGAAAGTTGCATTTTTATAATATTTATATAGGATCTTAGATAATCGTTATGCTCAAAATTTATTGTCAGGTAGCATGGCCTAACTCCACCTATCTGCTTATGAAGTCAACAAAGGAACTCAGCGAAGTGTGTGTTCGGTAGTGTTCGTGATGACAAAACTAACAAGCACTGTATGTTTATTTGATTAAGTTAACTCTTTACATCAGCAATCCATTTTTCAATATTTCTACTTTTTTTTTGTTTCAATTTAATTGCCGGAAAATCAATTTAGTCATATTTTTTTCAGCGAACGCATTTTGATTGAAGGTAAACAGTGCGCTCCTTTTTTTTAACAATCGATCCCTAATTTAACTCTGTCCCAAGATGTTCGGTTTGCAGCACACTACGTGATTTTTGTTCTCTCGCTCAGATTTTTAAACTAATTTTGTTGTTTGCTTCCTCAAAGAGGCAGTTACAGCCTATCCAAGTCAATAAATCTGAAACGGGGAAAGACATTAAGTATAACTATTATATGCGATGTAAACAGTATCATAGGAATTGACTGAAACTGAATCTTTACAGAATGACTTTAAATTTTCAAATATTTGGCCGATGTTTTGAAGTTGGAGATATATGTATAAGATACATAGAGTGATAATAATAATAATAATAATAATAATAATAATAATAATAATAATAATAATAATAATAATAATAATAATAATAATAATAATAATAATAATAATAATAATAATAAGAAGAGGAAGAAGAAGAAGAAGAAGAAGAAGAAGAAGAAGAAGAAGAAGAAGAAGAAGAAGAAGAAGAAGAAGAAGAAGAAGAAGAAGAAGAACAAGAACAAGAACAAGAAAAGCAAGAACAAGAACAAGAACAAGAACAAGAAAAACAAGAACAAGCACAAGAAGAAGAGGAAGAAGAAGAAGAGGAAGAAGAAGAAGAAGAAGAAGAAGAAGAAGAAGAAGAAGAAGAAGAAGAAGAAGAAGAAGAAGAAGAAGAAGAAGAAGAAGAAGAAGAAGAAGAAGAAGAAGAAGAAGAAGAAGAAGAAGAAGAAGAAGAAGAAGAAGAAGAAGAAAAAGAAAAAGAAGAAGTTATGAATTATGTTTAAATGTTTCTTTTTCTAGATCTTTCGCTCATATTATTAAATTTTTTTTTCTCACTAAAAAAAATTAAATATTTTTATCTCATGCTTTCAAGTCTCTTTTCCATCGCAAATTGTAATGTGTGAAGTTGCTCAATTTGTTACATGATGCAAAAAAACAATGCAAAAAACTCTTTTGTCTTGACAATACAAAAAAATTTCAAAAAGCAAAACTCTTTGTTATATAATTTTCATAGCCTGCCCCTTCCATGGCATTTGCCAAAGCAAGTGATAGTGTATATACATTGGCCCATCAAGCTTTGATCTACTAGCACCCACTGCTCGATACTTGTGTTGCCTTCTGGCAGGCTGGTTTGGGTGTTGAACTTGTGCACGTTCAAGAAATACTTGAATTAGCTATTTGCCTATCTCAGACAGAGAGATGTATGCTAAATCTAATAACAAGGAATAGGTCACAGCCATGACTTAAGGATTTTTTTTCATTTCTTTAGTGACTGGAAAGCATTCAATTTTAAAAAATGCTTCAGGCGGTTTATTTTGTCTTATTTTCTATGAGAATGTGAAAAAAATTCCTAGCATGTAAACTTGTAGCTGACATTCAGTGTGTCATAAATCATTATCTGAGAGATTCAGGGTCGACTGAGCAGACAAATCTGTTTTATTGATCAACGACAACCTAAGAAAATTGTTTGCGTTTATTTGTTTGACCGTGAATCTATCGAGGTTTGCTTCTGGTCCAAGTGAAAATTGTCGTTAATTCTTACTTTTGTGTACATGTATTGAACGGAGACATGGTTATTTAAATGGCTATTATAAGATCAGCCTATATCGAGATTGCGGGATACTATTGCGTAAACTGAAGGGGCAATTTATAATCTTAAAGATTCTTTTACAAAAAAACAGTCACAAAAATACATGAAAATTATATATATATATATATATAAAAAAAAGAAAATATACACAGACAAGCAGAAAACTTAGCAAAATGAATTTCATAATCAGAATATAGAAACTAATGTGAAGAAAGTAAGACAGATACCAATATAGAGAGAAAGATAAAGGCAAATATATTAGCAGAAATAAGTAGGCAGAGACACAGGGAGAGAGAAAAAGAAAAACATACAGGGAGAGGAAGAGAGAGAGAAAGAAAGAAAGACACAGAAGAAAGGAAAAAAGACATAAAGAGAGGGAGAGAGAGAAGAGAGAGAGAGAAAGAGAGAGACAGACAGACAGACAGAGACAGAGACAGGGAGAGAGAGGAGCTCGCGGTTCCGTGGATGTGGGTGAATGTAAGTATACATTAAGTGAACTGCGGGTCTGTAAAGAAACAACAATTTAGATTGCGCGAGAGTCTGCGGAAGGAAATCTATGTGATTAAATTCTTGTACATCATTAAAACAAAACAAAAACAAAAAGCTGTAGGAGATAGGGCGGGGGAGATTGCAGGTGCTCCGGCTTTTGGAAGCTAAAATCGCGCGTGCCTCGCCAGCCGATGTGCCTATTCCTCTCTCGACGTGAGTGCTGAGGGAGGGACTCACCGAGGGCGAGGTAAGGCTCAGGAGCCACGGCACCTGACAAAACTGAGTTTCTTCCATCAGTTTAGCCCTATGAATCAGAAATGTTTACACTGAAATGAAGTGATTTGTGGGTTCAAATAAATAAATAAAGTGCAATCAAGTGATGTATAGTGGTGGCACCAGTGATTCACCATTAATAAAAATTAGCAGGTATTCAAGTGATCTGTGGCTTTAGTCTGTTCATGGGTGGATTCAAATTTTAGAAACAGAGTACATGAAATAAAGTGTTGTTGTCACCCACTCGCACTGAAGAAGCTCGGACATTGATATTTAATCGATTACTATATTTGTTTTAGTAACTCTGATTCAAGGTGAAAAATAAATTTTGCTGTGCATTTATCATTAGTGTCGCATGGATTTCAAATTTTAAAAATTTAAGTGGGTCATTTTTCTAGTTAGATTGTTTATCTGGTCAATCACACTCAAATTTTTTTTTTGTAGAACCTATGTTGGGTTTAGGCCTAACTTTTTTTTTGGCAACAACTTAAAGTTTGTAGGAAAAATAGTCAGAATTGACTTTAATTATAGTTCAAGGCTGTGATAACAGATAGATCAATAAACGATGTCGTTTTAGTTTAGTGACGTCGATTTTGATACACAAAGAGGAACATCGCCGCATTTTTTTCCTTTTCCTCATCTGCTTGCTTCTCACCTTCAAAATGTGTCACCAACATACCGGTGTAGGGTCATGTCTATTCCATCATTTCAGACTGATAGAATTAGAATAAAAAGGATTGCAGCATACATCGAATAGTTTGACCAATCAGCCTAAACTGTTTTAATTACATCTAAACTTCACTTCATTATCGCCTTTCTATCTACTCATTGTTTCTCACAGTATGTAATTCATATGCATATTTATCTATTTATCCTCGTATGCCTGTATGTAAGTATGTATGTATGTATGTATGTATGTATGTATGTATGTATGTATGTATGTATGTATGTATGTATGTATGTATGTATGTATGTATGTATGTATGTATGTATGTATGTATGTATGTATGTATGTATGTATGTATGTATGTATGTATGAGTGTATTAATCTAGGTATTGATATTTTCATGATTTTTTTATTAGCGTAAATTTTCTACCTTCGTATTTATATTTCTGCGCGCTAAAATTTCTTTCTGAGTTCTTTTCTGTCTAGGAATAAAAAAAAACTAATTGTAGAATTTGTATTTATCTTCATTATGCATATCTTGCATTCACAGCCCACCATCAGATAATGTTTTTGTTTGTCGTTTCATTCCAAACACGTTAAACGCAGGGTTGGGCAAAATGTGTTTTGAATTTTTGCCTTTCTTATGTCATCCAGTTTTGCATTTAACTTGTGGATCAAATATACTTTGCATTAGGGAATTCGAGTTTCATAACCTATTATACAGAACCGCTACACTTCTTTACAATGAATTGAGTGTAAGTACAACAGATCTCAAATCTGTCTTTTTCTCCATTAAAATCAAATAAGGACTCAAAGGATTACTTTCAGATTAATTTTGTTAACTGTTCTTAACTGCATGACTGCCTGCACAGATTTCTTAGAAGGGATTGCAGTTCGGTTTAATCAGAAGGAAAAAAGTACTTGATGTAAACCACAGGTCTGATACTGTCATATTATGTTTCTCAGGGAACACAGGCAGATTAATCCAATTAAAATTTCTCAGTATCTTGAAAACCAGTGCTTTGCGTGCTGCTCCATAGTATCGACTTTCGGGCGCACTCATGCTTTGTTCATCACGGCATTGATTGAATGAATAACGCCATACATATTTTGGCCTTACTTCATCTCACAGTTTCTGTCTTCCGTGATATTTACAAGATTCGCTCAGGTTTGATCACGTATTAGTAAAAGACTTGCGGCGCTTAGAACCTATGAATTATATCGCACTATTGATATAATTTAAATATCAAACGAAGCTGAAATTCGCAAAGTAACTTGCATTGATACGCCTTTCTCTTTTTTCTCCCTTTCGAAAACTAATTTTGTGAATGCCCTAGAGCATGTTGCTATTACACCTCATTGTATGATGTTGGTACAGCGGATTTCATTCGATTACTGAAAGATAAATCATTAGCTTAGATATGTTAGCTTTACTTTGCGCTTGAATATGAAAAGAATTGAAAAAAAAAATATTGAGTGTTTAGATGTGCCTAGTAAACTATATTTCAAGGTAGATTTGAGCTGATTTAAAAAAATGTTAATTTTCTCGTTATTTTTTTTGTCAATACTGTTAAATTAAGCCGAAGTCTCATAAATAATTTGATTTTTATTTCACACCGTTCGCAAGAAAAATTGTGTCTCTGGATTATTGTACTTCCTTTCATGGGAAAGATCATTTAATAACAGTAAATTTATCTATCTTTCTCCATGTTTTCTTGTGCTACAAAATCTTTATTTTGAATGATATGTCTGCCAAAGGAGATTTATAAAAAGTTAGATATGTCGATACTGTTTACTGAGGTAAGGACCCATTTGTCTGAAAGATATTTTTTTCACCTGTAGCCCAAAAACCAAGCTCAATTTTTTAAGGGCCAAGGACTGAGTATGTCTTTCCTAAATTTTCTAATTGTAACGCCCCATTATAACAGGACATAAACAGGTGGCATAACAAATTTTTAGGCATAAAAATATTCAGATGCTCTCTAAATTAGTAAGTAAGAATTGTAAAATTGATTCAACTAATACATAACTGTTGAATTCGGTACATATGCTATTTGACGAGCTTTATTTGTTGAGAAACGAAAAATCGTTGTTCTAGCTTTCACTAGTATTAGCTACAACAAAATGCGCATAACCTGTGCCTCTTGACATTGAACGCAGTTTTTCCTGGGCATTTATTTCAATATTATTTTCAGATATTGACTTTGGGACAGTTCAGGCTCGAGCATCCAATATACTCGACAAACGTTGACTTAATTCTTTTTTTTTTTGTTATTTTAATATGATGTCGTGTGTGCACTGCACCTCCTTACATTGTCCCTTTCATCCTCAATGTGACTCTAATAACGATGTGAGCGGGATAGATTTCTTGAGTTTTATCTGCCTGCGAAGCAACAGATCGTTCAAAAGATGCTCGGAGATCATTATGCGAAAACACAGAACATTGATTAAGATAACTGAGTTCTTTGCACTGAAGCTCATTCACTCACAAGAATCTTTTATTGTATCTCTGGCACGCGCTCATGATTTCAGCTGGATTCAAAGAGAGCTTGACTCTCTTCTTTTAACTGCCAAAAGATAAGTTTCGGAAAATATTGTAAAATGGAAACCTTGGTTTGTAAGATACAAAGTCAAAAAGTAATGTATTCCTAAATTGACAAACAAATTCTTTTGATTAAATACAAAGGAACTTTTGGTATCTTCATCTTCCCAAGACATTTTACCTTTCTAAGTTTTCGGTCTTCAATAACATAATGTACCATTGTTAGATTTTCACCCTAGACCTGAAATCTTCAGATCAACCCGCGATTAAAATAATTTCTTGTATTCGGGCCCACTTCTTCACTCCTGTCTGGTTCCTGAAAGCTTCTCCACTCGACCTGTTATGACTTATCTAGATCTAGATCTCTCCTTATCCTGTCCAAACGACTAATAGAGCTTTCCTTCTAGTTCTACTTCACCGCCAGTAGATCAACCGTTTAATATATATTATTGAGGTAAAGTCAATATTGCTCTTAGCGAGACTGGCATTACTAAAAGATATTGCTTTTTACCCCTCTCTCTTCCATTGTCTCAGTCCACTATTTTGATGGTTATTGTTTATATGGAGTATGCTCGTGTCTTGAAATCTTTCTTACCTGGGCATTCACGCTTATCAATCCAGTGCCATTTGCTGTTTACGTCTTGTGAGCTGGTGATCTGAAGATAATTATCGTCAAGAAACACTCTCATCTTTGTGGATAGCTTTGTAAAAATACTCTCGAGATTTAATTGTTTGGAGTACCGTTTGTTTGTTTGTACTGGGCACCACCCTATTTATCAATATGATCACCATTATCATTACTTTTATTGCCTTTGTCAAGATCATCACCATGGTGATGCTGATAATCATCATCGACATTATGTATTTTCACATTAATCATATCATTATCACGTTCTTTTGTATCAAGTGAGGTGGTTTTTTATTTATTTTTTTTTTAATACACGTGTCAAGTTGTGGAAAGACTAAAGATGTAGAATGTTTTCATCATCCTCTTCAATTTCATTGTCAGCCTGATTGAAATATCACAATTTCCTTTCCTTTATCGAAACACTGCAGACGGGGTCCTTTTTCCACGTATTTTTAAGTGAAATATCTTTTCATGTAGATTAATTCTTTTTTTTTCCTTTTTTTAATAATCTGTATTCTTCTCTGACATTAATCTTTTACATCCCACATCCAAAACAATTTAAACAAATTTATCTTTGTACGTCAAAAGAAAATGAGGTGCCATCCAATATGTATTTCAAGTTCCCATTTCATTTCACTTTGACGAATTTAACAAAGGACTTGGGCCCCTTAGGAAATAACCATTATCATGTACCCAACATTAGATGATAAACTGCGTCTCACAAGTATAGATGTACCTTAATCAAAAGTGAAATTTTAATATCCTGATTGAAAAATCACCAATTTTGGTAGCTGTGGTATATATCTTAGAAGTTTTGGAGTTACAAAGAACTTTCGTTTAGTAAAGAAATTTCGCCAGATCCATCTTCAATATCACTTTTATAACAATTTCTGTACCATGTATTTATAGAAAATTGCCTTTCACTCGAGCATGTACAAATGTGAAATTCATTTCTAGAAATCTAAGATAGTGATGCAGGTTTGGCACGAGTAGCAGTAACAAGTTCAGAAATGCTCTCATTAGGCCTTTCTCGAGGATGACAATATGCAGCGATCGATCGCGCTCTTCTAACAAAGATAAACTTAGTTTCAGACCTGCTTAAAGTTTGCAATAAGTATATATATATATATATATATATATATATATATATATATATATATATATATATATATATATCCCTCTCTCTCTTTCTCTCGCTCGCTCGATCGCTTTTTTCTGCTGTTTTCCCTCACTCCCAGTCTCTTTCTTCCAGGCTCGTCCTCTTTTTTCTGTTGTTAACTGTATCACCTCCTTTATGTTTCTGTCTGCCACTAAGGTGTTTTTTTTCCCTCTCAGTGTCTCATCCTCTCTCGCAAAATCACTTTCTTATCTCTCTGGAGCACACTAAGTATACCCTCGCAAGCGTTCAGTTTACTTTGAGTATGCAGATTTATTGTTGCTGAAAGATAAGTGGCAGTTTTTTAGCATCTAGTATTAAAGTTTTCTGCGAGTGCAATCAATAAGTAGATTAACAGTTGTTCAGAAAAAAATGGGTGATTGTAGAAATGGGGACGGGAAGATCTGCTAGGTTCAATTTAAAATACTTTGGTGCCTGTACTTTTCTTGTTGTGCTCTTCTTTTGTTATTGTTAGGCTCTGATTCTGTCTTTGTTCGATCGTATTTTGTCATCATTTTCGGTTAGGCCTACTTTCTTTTTGTCATTTTCTTATGTTGTAAACATACCCCAATATGTTTTTCATTCTTCTGATCGTAGGAATTCGTTCACTTTTCCTGTATCGATATGTACGAGGCAATTTGTTGTAAAATCTTCGAACAAAAGATATAATACATGGAGCAGAACCATTACTCACTCTAATAATGTTTCATTTTGTAAATTTAAAAAAAATGTCAATAATAATCTCTCAAATATTACCAACGATAAAATGCAATAATAGATTACAAGATGAGGTTGACTGCCTTTTTACCTTCTAAATGTAAAGGCAATCGTTTCGTGAAGGCTATATTGCAGTGACTCGGCGCAAGTTGTTCAACATATTATTATGACAAGAGGTGATCAGACACCCCTATGCGCCGCAGATCTGAATTTGTGTTCAAAGCAAAGTGAAAAGCTGAAAATGGAAGCAGGTGCCTTGCAATTGCTATGGTCTGGTTAAACAATGTTTAGATAAACAAAAACATTATAAGCTTTGTGACAGAGCGTGTTATGCTTCGAACTTCTGAACTTTCTTTGAGTGAGTGCTATCAAGATTGTCGAAATTGATACTATAAAGAAGAAAAGCTGACGCCATTCGAATTAGCTTCTGGAAGAAAGGTAGTGGTGCTTTTACCTGTCCGCGTTGCATTAAGTGAGCATGTTGTATACGCGTGCAATTTAAATGCCTGATACTTTTATGACTTGTGCCGTGTACAACTCTATAAAACTAGGCTTGTTTTGAATCTGTATACTGTAACTGAAGAGACTTGATATAATCATAGCGAATAACTACAGTGGGATGAAAATGTTAGGAAATATTGTACGTTCTTCTGTATTAATTTGGCAATTGCAAAGTGTTGTAATCAATCACGCAACTAAGTCCTTTTTACTTTAAAGCATCATTTAGTTTTATAATCAAATTTTTGTACATTTATACCGGACATAGCTCAATTTTTCTGACGAGATCATGATTCATAAAAATGAGCGGCAAGGGTAACAAGGGTCGTAATGGAGGTCAGACAGTTCCTAAAGAGGACCGGACAGTCGGCAACAGTTCGGGCTCTGCTGTCCTAGCAGACCTGGCATGTGAAGACTCCCCATCTGATGAAAATGACATTCATGCCTGCTTCCATAAAGATGAAGGCAATGCTGAGAGAAGCCGAGCAAATAAACCGCGTGACGTGAAAGCCATAGATCTGCCTCTAATCCACCCTAGATATAGGCGGCACAATAAGGGATTGTTTCCCTTCAAAGACAGAAAGATAAAGGAAATAGCCGCCAGTACAGACAGATACAACAGGCGTAGATCTGCTGTTGCCGAGGTAAGAATTAGCTTTTGTTTTCGCATTTTTTGTTTATTTCTCTGACTTAATCCGTTGTTTCCTTTTTGCAAATTACTCTTCTCTTCCGAATCATATTTACAAAATAATATTTATGAGGCAAAAGTGAGTTCCAAAATGTCAATGGAAGTCCTAGATTTCTATTACAAAGGACACACAGCTAAATCTTACTGTTTATGACACCTAATTTGGTTTCCATATCTTATGATACAGAGGATGCAAAAGATAGTACTAGGAAAAAATGGACTTTGGTTTATTTTCTTCAAATAGGAATTTAATGACGAGAGACATTAATTTGGTTGCGAGATCATGGGCACCGTAATTCATCAAAGTAGAAATTGAAAAAAAAAAGAAGAAACTTTCTCTGACTTTTTACAAAAACCTTAAACTGCGTTCACTATATTAGCATCAGGCTTGTTGATTTCATTCTGCTCGTAGAAATGAAATTTTTTTCTACATTCGTTTAAAAGATAAACCAATGTTGTCCTTGTCGGTCATGAAGAATAATGTCGCAATGTCAAAAGTTAAGTTACTTTCTCTCAGTCATAAGAAACAAAACAGAAACAAAAAAAAGCTTAGCACAGCCACCATTCTTGAAGGAATTTTTTTTTTCCTTTAGCAGTCAACCAATGAATCAACAGAAAGGAGGGCCTTTCATATAACCAAATATAATTCTTGAGGAAAGCTGTTCTTAGGCTAGTAACATGTCAGCTGAGTGAGTCTTTAATCTGGTTAAGATAAATCAAAGGAACCCATCAGGTCTGTTCCCAGATGGTTTATGTCTTTTTCATCCAATGGCAATGTTGCACGCAGAGGCAGATGAGCTAGGACGGGAGCCGTGCGAGTTGGTGCGTATGTGGAAAATCTGATTTAGTTTGAACCGTGGCGTGATGAAACTAAGAAGAGTCTCTAGTTTGCAACAGAGAGGAAGAAAAAAAATCTCATCAAATCGATTTGTACCGATATAAACATGTTTACTTCACTCCTATGGAGATATTTTAGGCAAATTGAAAATTACATGTGAGGGGGAATCCAGCTAAATAATTAATTTTTTGTTGAGTATATGAATAATGTATATATATATATATATATATATATATATATATATATATATATATATATATATATTGTGATAAATGTAATTATATATATATATATATATTTATTTTTTTATATATATATATATATATATATATATATATATATATGATTACCTGATGTTTTAAATTTTTTTATTTATCCTGGTTAGAGTCTCTTTTGCTGTAAATAGTTAAGATTTTATTTTAAACGGCAGGCAAATGTGAAATGATACCAGTCAATATTGGGCCGGAAAAAAACATGGAAAATGTGAAAATGATATACGAGAAAAGAAAAAGAAAAAAGCAGTCGCATAAATGTCGCATTTCAATAAAAGTTTGAAAGACACTTACGGTTTCTTTTTTTCCTTTATAGATCTCATATCAGTTCATGTTTGATGAAATATGGGAAAACAGCTTCTTCAGTACTTTCTATCTTTATTTGAAAATCCTTTTAGACGCTTATTAGAAGGCTATGGTCTGCCAAAGAAATTGTCTAAAGGTCCTTACCCTGTGGATCCTTATAGTGTGCACATTTTTTTTAAATATTTCATGTTTTAAAATATCTTTAAACAGATTTGGATCTGATTTTTTTTCTGTCTTTTTTTTTCCTCAATCAGTTTAAATAAGAGGAGCAATCATTTATTCATGCTCGGAAGATCTTCCCCCCCCCCCCCTTTTCCCACACACACACCTCTCCCTCTTTTGCTCCCGGAAAAAATCCCTATTTAAAAATACAAGAGTTTAAAGCTGGATGTTTTTTAATCTTTATTCGCCAAGTCATAGCGGAACTGTGGAATCACAACTGACTTTTTTTTTTATTAAAATGACAAACTACTATAAGAAGAAAAGGTGCAGTGTATTTTCTATGCTCGTTACCTAAGAATGTTAAAAGGCATTGTGAGCAACGTGAACTTTGTTAGGTATTCATGTGCAATGAATTTAGTGTACAGTTTGGTGAAATGGTGAAAGGAAATCTGAATGTTTTCTATGACATAAGAGAATTACCTTTTCCATAAAAAAATCAGATATGATTTTTTTGAAGGTATGAATTAATAAATGATTTTGTACAACAAAGCGAGCAAACAAATGTATGTATCGAAGTTCTCAAATGAAAAACACAGAATGATTCCAGAACATATTAAGAAAGTATAGCAAACATGTGAAAACCAATTTGTTCACAATAGTTACAAGTAACTACTCACTCGTTATAACATTATTGCTTACAAACTAATCTAGTTTGATAATAAAGGTGTTCGACTTTGCTTAGAGATAGCGTTATGTGTAACAACTGGAGGAGAAATTAAGAAATATCGCGCGATTTGCAGGAAAAGAAACGGCCAGAAATTTGTTTGATGGTGTAAGGTAGACGTGAACATTTTAAATACACTCATCTCTTCTTTGTTTTTTCCACGCTCGCACAGCCTCTGATCTCTCACCATCTATATAACTCCATAAGCTGCTTTGCAAAAGCTCTTCTGTATGTCAAAATCTATCTGAAGAACAAATCATTCAGAGATAGGTTTTTTTTTTAAATCGTATTTCTATTTGTTGTAACCATATAATTTTTTTCTAATTACATCTGAATCTTTATTGTATACGCCTGCGGTTTACTCTCTGCTCAATAAATGAGTTGAGATTTTTAGAAATAAACTTTAAAAAGAAAAGAAAAGAAAAAGAGAAGTTTCCTTTTATTCATTCGTAACTCAGATTTCATTGGTTGGTGAAGTAAAATTAGGCAGCTTTTTAATTTTTTTGAAATAAATGCAAGTCTGGAAAGACTAACCGAAATTGAATATACTACAAATGCCAAAAGTTTAGATTGATGGTTTTTTTAATGCACGTAGCTTGAATCGCTTTTTCTTCTTAGAGGGAGGTTGAGTTTTTAAAATCGCAAACATTGTTATTCGTATATTTATTATACTTTCTTTGTAATCCACCTATTGTAGTAGCTAAGTCGTGGAACAAAATTTTAATTTCTGTTGTAACAGAGTTTAAGTAAGCTGGAGTATCTTGTAAATGATATATTAGTCGTATCTTTAGTAAAGGATATCAGATTTTTCCTGTATTGTCGAAACGTAAGATGAATAGGAAGCAACTGATCATGGCAGCAATGGGAAAAGTGTAGCAGTTGGCAAGGCGACAGGAGAACGCCCTCATTGTCGATACGTCTAGTTCTTATCAATCAATAGGAATTACGAAACAACTCTTTTGTCTTAGATAACGTATTTGAAGATCATATGGCAAGTGTACAATCATGTTTTCACCTCTCTAACTGTGAGAAAGTTATAACCATGCCGAAAAGAGCTTTTTCCAAACGTTTTTTTTTTTTTAACTGAAGCGCTGATATGGGAAAGAATGTATAAATGAAAATCTTTTAAAGTCTGAAGCATGTATGCGTTAGATTTCACTTGTTTGAGAAGGAGAAGGACAGTGTTACATAGCAGCAGTGAAAAGTATAGGAAAAAACGAAAATAGTGTGTGAATTAAAATAGAGCATTGGAAAAATAAATATTAAGAGATTTAATGATTGAGGAATTGCAAGAGTGATTAGTATCGTGAAATATATTGATACACATCATAATTTGAGAGAGAGAGAGAGAGAGAGAGAGAGAGAGAGAGAGAGAGAGAGAGAAAGAGAGAGACGGATAGAGGCAGTGAGAGGAAGAGAGACAGAAAGGGAGATGAAATGGTTAGAAAGATAAAGATAGAGAAAGAGGGAGGGAGAGAGGAGAGTAGTCATTTTGTTTCAGTCCATTATTTTTTTTAAAGATTTTGAACTTAAAGAAACAAAATAAGGTCACCTACAGAAATCGAATCATTAGCTCTATCTGTAACCGCATGTAATTAGTAAAAATACACCAGACTTGATAGTGCTTAGCTTAGTGAAATGAATCCAAAATTACATTTTCTTGGATTCCTTTCGAAAGCTGCGCAGCTCCATCAGTTTTTGCCTTGGGACTCTCTTAAGCCATTTGTGGAAAAGCCCTGTCCTGCAAGAACGCTAATTAACTTACAGTAGTTACATGATATCAGATCAGTACAAATGAAATGTGACACTCTCTCTCCAGAGCATGCTATACGTCTAGCTCTACTGAGCAGGTTTCCATCTCACTCCGATACAAACTCCTGTTTTAGCCGACTTGGAGCCTCATGAGTCGGACAGACTTTTACTCATAGGATCAATGCTCAACGAGTTTGTGTTTTATCTTTAAGCTCATGCGGAATTGTTAAGATTTTCTTATCTTGTTAGAAAAATGAGTAGTTCGTTATCGAGTTTTTGAAATGGTGAAGCAACTCAAACTGTTCGTATCAGGTTTTGTAAAGAGCTTTGCTTCAAATCGAGAAAGTCTCCAGCGTTATTCAGAGAAAAAAATGTTAAGATAATTATTACGTTAGAGTGAGATGTGCATTATGTACATTATTTGTTTGTTTTGTGTGTGTGTGTATAATCTTCTGTTAGATAGTGGTAACAGTTATCAAGTTTCAGACAAAGTAGTTTTGTCTATCGTGGATTTCTCTTTACAGTTTTTTTTTTCCATCTTTGCATTCCTAAAAGTTATAAATATGACATGAATTTCCATTCGTGATAATCCTTTTTTTTAATAATCCAAGCACAATCGGGTATTCGTTTTGTGCGTCTGCTTGTCCAATGAATCAAATAGTTATGTTTTGTATTAAGCAGCATTTGGAATAAAGTGCGAGTTTGTTTCAGCAAAACCTTTATTTACTGTAGAAACCTTGAATTTATTTTGTGAGCAAAGAGCTTGGTTTAAGTTACAGTTCTTAATAAATGCTTGAAAGTGATAGCTGAATTCTCGTTAAACGCTTTAACACCCATTTTATCATTGATGCTAGTTTTCTATTTCTCCCCCCCCCCCTCCCCCCTCTCTGCCTTCACCCCGGAAAACACACACACACACACACCTACCATTTTTCCTTTTTGTCGCTCTTTCTTTCTCACACACTTCCTCTCTTAGCAAACCAGTGTAACTAAGGCTCTCTCTTTCTCTTTCTCTATCCCCTATTGCAGATTTTGTAATTATACTTTTGAAAAGATCTCTCGTTGACACTTAAGCACAATACGTGGTAAAAAAATACTGACAAATTTTCAGTATTATGTAGCACAATTAGTATTGGCTATCCATAAGTTTATATATATATATATATATATATATATATATATATATATATATATATATATATATATGTGTGTGTGTGTGTGTGCGTATACAATAAAGCAAACTGTTGATGGTGTACATGAATATTACCAATCAGAAGTCAGATTCTCACGCTTTTGATATTTCTCAGAAAAACAGCTAGAGAAAGTTATATACCGTTTAGCAGCTGTAGCTCATAGCAAGAGATTATTATTTTCAGAATTACTGGCTGTCAGGCTTTACTAAAAAGTTCTCTGTACTCCTGTGGAAATGATGTGCACATCAAGTCTTGTTAAATGTTTAGATTAAACGGAGAATTTTGTGAAGAAGCATTACAGGTGTTTATGAAGCTGGTTTGTGCATGTATATGTATGTATGCAAACTTAAGACAGTGGGGAAACTAGGAGAACGTAGAGCAAAGAAATTACGCATCAAGGTAAACGCATCACAGATTGCTAACATGCGTGTCGAGAGCAATTAATTTTATAATTCTGTGAGCTTTTCCTCCAGGTGCGATTAGACAGGAAGAAAGGATGGGTTTTAGCGCGTGGAAAGTTCGAAACATGATGATATAAACGTGTTTGGAGCCAGGGTGAGAGGCTTGTTTGTTATTAACTTGGAGAGAGTGTGCCTGCGGCAACACAGTAGATAAGTATTTTGGCACAGCTATCGTGATTCTGGACACGAAGGAGAGCCAACATGGGAAAGGGGAAAGAGAAAAGTTGATAAATGAAGAGAAGGGTGGAAGAAATTATGTGCATACATATGTCAACATGTATGGAGAAAATTTAGAGAATCGAAAAGAAATATAGAGGGTACAGTCAAATTAATATTAGGCTTAACAAGCTTTTAGACAGTCAGACACGATATGCAATCATATCATCTAAACAGACATAGGCTAGGCTAACCGAAAACGGGTGTTCTGTTTTGAACAACAATTATTCCTAGGGCTATGTGTGCAAAGCACGCAGTTTTATGCCCATACAGGAAATAAATCTGAAACAGACGAGTAGGAATTTGATTTCTCTGTTAAAGTTGTTTGAAAGTCTTTCGTGCTAATCGAATCGGGAAGTGTGAACTAAATATGCTTAACTTTGGTCAACTTCAGATCGTGATAGTAGGAAAATTGGAACTGCGATGAATAATTATATTCGTTTGATAGATGATATCATGTGTGTACTTTGATGAAAAGGTGAATTGAAGATAGAATGTGATGCAATAATAATGTGTTCTCAACGTGACTTTGTTTTTGTTAGTTATAGTGTGGAAAATCAGCCGAGAGAGTATTGTCTTATTAGATTCAGCAATGATTAAAGTAAATTCTCTGTCTTCTGCGTGACTGAGTAGGGGAAAATATGGCGCTGACGCTTACAGAGCTTCATACTCACCCATCAAATCCAACCTAGTCAGGCCTTACGAAATTAATAGAATTGATAGTATGCTGAGCAGGAGTGCATGAAACTGTGTGTGTGTGTGAGAGAGAGAGAGGCAGAGAGAGAAAGACAGACAGACAGTCAGATACAGACAGATATAGTGAGAGACAGAGACAAACAGAGAGAAAGAGAGAGGGAGAATGTTTTATGTTTGGAATATGAATTTCTTTCACCAATTGTGAAACATTTTTATGACATGGATTTAGCAAAAGCATTAAAAAAAAAGTTTGCCTTGTATATACAAGCATTATAAAACTCTTGAAACCTCTCTCCACATTCATACACTTATTGCCGCACACAGAAATGAAGAATAGTTGACATGGAAATGTGAGCTCATGCAAGGAAATGAAGACGCACTTATGAGGAAATGATATATTTCTCTTGCAAAGATCGGTTATTATTCAATCAAAGAAAGAAGATGATATATTTTCAACAAAGAGAAAATTGTCAAATAATGTGTACAGACCTAAGTTAAGATTGAAGATGGGCAGCGAATTGGATAAATACGTTACTCATCGTATTTGGATGCGTTTAATTATCTTATTTGTAGCATCTCTAGGTGTATAAAATTTAATCAGACAAACCAAAAATAGTAGATACATGCAGCATCATTTTAGCTGACACTATTAGAAGCGTCTGCGATTTGAAGACTACAGTGGGAACAACCTGTTCTATTTCAAGTATTTGCTTTTGATAGAGTTCCCATAGCTGTGCAAGGCTCGATTTTCCGCCCATCAACTTCAATTAGCATCGACACTTGGTTCATCAACTTGGGCAACTCGGGTGTGGGATTTTGCCGGCGGCCTGCAAGGTGGTTTCTGGAGAAGAAGAAACTTTATCTTCTTTAATGTTAACCGTATTCATTTTTTCGCTTTGTTCCTTAGATATTTCGATACTAAAATTGGAAAATGCATGGATGCGAGGTCTAAATAGAAAGCTCGAGAGAGAGAGAGAGAGAGAGAGAGAGAGAGAGAGAGAGAGAGAGAGAGAGAGAGAGAGAGAGGGTGAGAGAGAGAGGGAAAGAGAGAGAGAGAGGGGGTGAGAGAGAGAGAGAGAGAGAGAGAGAGAGAGACAGAGAGAGAGAGAGAGAGACAGACAGACAGAGACAGACAGACAGACAGAAAGTCAGACAGAGACAGAGGCGGACATAGAGAGAGGCACTTATTGCAAATAAACAGCGAAAGACATAGCTTCATACGAAGACAGAAATAGAGAAAATGGAGGAACATTAAAAAAGAGAGAGGAAGAGGAAGGATGTAAACAAGAGTGAGCCAGTGAGAATGTAGAGATAGAGAGTCGTTCATCATGCTTAGGAAGCCAGCGCATCCTTCGGCAGGATCGTACAACACTTGTCTTCACACGATTCATCTAGACATGCACTATGAAGATCAAAAGAAAGTTACCAGGGATAAATATATTTTTGTCTTTTTTCTTGTAAATAAAACATTGTTTTTATTGATGCTTTTTTAAACTACTTTTCAACCGTTTCTTGCATTCATGTGAATTACAGATTCGTATTAGTATAGGTAACCTATATTTTCTTTGTGTGTGGAAACGGTCAAGAAAATTAAAAGCAAATACAATATTCCTCAGTCAACAAATATATTTTTAAAATAGAAATGGCATGTGAGAATAAAAATGCAAAAAAAAAAAAATTACGTACAATGTTTTCAGAGGAAAAATATATATTTGACGCAGTTTTGCGTTTAATAGCGTATGTCTGTTGAAGTTGTTAAAAGATAACATGATGTGCGTCGTTGAAAACTGGTGCCGCAAAAAGTTTGAGCAATTTGGCTACTTCATAAAATTACTTTTTTAGTTTAGCAACTCTTCGTTTTGTGGGAAAACATTAGAGATAAGTATTTATATAATTTTTGTTTTTTCTTGCTAATTTTGTTTGCCAGTGTAGATGAATGAAATAATCATAATAAAAAAAGACTGATCGGAACTAATTAGAAAACTTACGTTTGGTTGTTTGTTGTTGATTACTCGATAAGAAATTGAGTGTGGGGTGATTCTAATAATGACAGACATGCCAGACTCCGTGCCCAGATAAATTTTATGTTTCCTCTATGTGTTGTTTACCTAATGGGAGCGCCAGATAGCTCACGTGGTAGAGCGTCTGGCTGACAATTCAGAAGTGTAGCAGTGGATCCCTGGCTTGAACTAGATCTGAGACCCCAATGAGAGTCAAAACCTTTCTAGCCAGCCCAACCCATGGCTTGACTGGAGTATCACAAACCCTGTTACTGTAGAGGCTGCAAAGCATCCTAGTCATCCATCGCTTATCGGTCTGCAAATGAAGAGTTCCAGTCTCTCCCTTCTTTATACACCAATGTTATATCATTAAAGCTAGCCACCCAAGTATGGAGCAGGATTGGTAAATAAGTCGAATCATGACTCGAATAGGCGCAATTTTTAAATTAAAAAAAAACAACAAAAAACAAAAAAATAAATTGAAACCCGCTTCTTTATACATGTTTCTTCACTCACCTGTCAATATATCCTTTATGGGCAGTTTAGAATTTTGTCAGTTTACTGGAGTGTCACAGCGGTGGTATTGGGAGGAATCCTGTTAGCAATTCTCTAATTTGTTTTAATATCCTTTTTTTAACATAACTGACTTTGTCTCCATGAATTCATTCATCTGCCGATTTCACGATTGGCCAGCTCAAGTTGCCTAAGGCTGCAGTCTTCTGATGAAATTAAGACTTTATAAATCCACTTAAAGTACCAGAAAAAGTAAGATTATAGAGACACAGAGAAGGATACATACAAACAGACAAATAGATAGGTAGATAGATAGATAGATAGATAGATAGATAGATAGATAGATAGATAGATAGATAGATAGATAGATAGATAGATAGATAGATAGATAGATAGATAGATAGATAGGTAGATAGATAGATAGATAGATAAATAGATAGATAGATAGATAGATAGATAGATAGATAGATAGATAGATAGATAGATAAATAGATAGATAGATAGATAGATAGATAGATAGATAGATAGATAGATAGATAGATAGATAGATAGATAGATAGATAGATAGATAGATAGATAGATAGATAGATAGATAGATAGATAGATAGATAGATAGATAGATAGATAAATAGATAGATAGATAGATAGATAGATAGATAGATAGATAGATAGATAGATAGATAGATAGATAGATAGATAGATAGATAGATAGATAGATAGATAGATAGATAGATAGATAGATAGATAGATAGATAGATAGATAGATAGATAGATAGATAAATTTACACGGACCAAGACAGACTGGGGGTCAGACAGGCAGAGGAAGGGACGGTGCGGAGAAAAATACGCAAACAAACAAGGGAGATCTTTATACAGTAAACCAAACGTTCAAATTTTGCTCAACTTTTGATTAAACGGGGTTTATATTTTGAGAACGCCCGAATAAATTTGATATGAAGTATTCTTATCAAGTTTTAGATTGAATAGCGTGTGCCCTTTCGATGCTTTTTTGTTTATGCCATAAGATAGCAGAGAAACCCTCAGAGGATCGTTGAAAAGCATATCAAACTTTTGATAACTGTCTGCACTCTGTGTAGCCTTACTGGAGGACGATGTTCTTGCTGTGGTTCGCTCGCATCAAAGGCAGACCGTTGGGAAACGTTCTTTCGTCTTATTTGTGGTGCTAAAAGCTTTCCAATTTTGTACTGTTTTTTTGAAAATTATTTATTTGTTTTTCATTTTCTGTGTAAGAATTCTTTTTCTGTCATATTTTTTTTTTCGTTTTCCTCGATCAGCGTGACCCTTTTTAATCCTAATTTGTCTTTCTTTGACTTCAATCTTTTGAAATAAGGTAGTTACCATAAATCTCAGAGGAAAGTAAATTGAAAAAAAAAAATACTATTATCGATGAAAATGAGGACACATTCCTTTAAGGCAATTGCTTATTTTTTGTTGTATTTATTGTTGTTGTTATTATTATTATTATTATTATTATTATTATTATTATTATTATTATTATTATTATTATTATTATTATTATTATTATTTTTTTTTTTTTTACTACTACTACTACTACTACTACTACTACTACTACTACTACTACTACTACTACTACTACTACTACTACTACTACTACTACTACTACTACTACTACTACTACTACTACTACTACTACTACTACTACTACTACTACTACTACTACTACTACTACTACTACTACTACTATTTTTGCGATTATTTGTAGTGATATTAGTATGATTACAAGCTAAAAAACCCGTCCTACGAACCATACCTTGGTGTCAATTTTCTATGGCTGGGGTGCTTGTAGGTATTAAATAGGTTAGGGGTCTTGATATCTACCCTTCTACATACGCCTCCACCTATCTATCCTTACTTAGAATCTAATCTAGATATCTCGATAATTCTTTTTCCTAAACACAAAACCTAGACCTACAACTAAAATCCTTTTGAAATTCTAAACCTAAAAGTACAATCTAGATCTACATCTCAATTTTTTTTTTATTTTAGCCTAGCTGATGTAAATACTCGCCCCTCGATCTAGAACATATGGACAAGTAACATTTTTAGATTTTTTACATGTTACACTACAAGATATAGATTGATTCCAGACGTCTTTATATCTTCCGCCGCTTACATCGTATGCGCACTTATAGTTTACTTCCTGCCATCTCTGTTAAACTGTGCTTACAGGAAGTAATTTGCACATTCGCCTTTTTCTTTTAAGAAAATAATAATCACATTTTGGCCTTTGATTTTCCAAAAACACTATTTTGTTGAAAAATAATATTACCACTTCAATCTGTAGGGTAATTTACAACCTAATGCCAAATCTGACTTTCATAGGTGGTCCAGAAATTAATGTTCGGTTAGATGGTCCTCATTTTTCGCCTATCTCCAATATTTATAGATTATTATTTTAAATATTACAATTATTTACCCCACTTGGCTTAATTCTCATTCTCATAATTTTCTTATTGTCCTTATCAGGTATTATCTCTCGGTGCGGAGGTTCTTCCAGAATACAAACTCCAGTCACAGAGGATCCACAAGTGCACTCTTCTCCATTACTCACCTTTCAAGGTAAGACCTTAGCACCAAATCCTCCAAAATAAAAGAAGAAAAAGAGGGAAAGAGAAAAAAACTTCGTGGACTTCATTTTTTAAACAAAGTCGTACCTTTTTTTTCCCCTTTAAAAAAACTTAAGATGTAAAACTAGAGAGAGAGAGAGAGAGAGAGAGAGAGAGAGAGAGAGAGAGAGAGAGAGAGAGAGAGAGAGAGAGAGAGAGAGAGAGAGAGAGAGAGAGAGAGAGAGAGAGAGAGAGAGAGAGAGAGAGAGAGAGAGAGAGAGAGAGAGAGAGAGAAAGAAAGAGAGATAGATGATAGAGAGAGAGAAAGAAAGAGAGATAGATGATAGAGAGAGAGGCTTTAGTGATTTCTGAATGAAAAAGGCTCAATCTCAAGATTACAGTTAACACAAAACAAAAATCAATCAAATCACAAATACACATAAGTGTCAAGTAGGATGTATCCGATCTTGGCTGCAGAAATCTTAACTGTTACGCTAATAGTTCCACCTTAGAAACAGCCACTACTAATCAAAGAAGCAAGATAGTTTTGATTTATACATCAATAGTGAAAGAAGGCTTTAAATCATTCGTTTTGCCTTTCATTCAGTCAACCATTTTTTTTAAAAGCAGTATCCAAAGTAGAGTATAACAAATCTTTAGAAATTATGTCTGACTTGAAAGATAGAAGGCGAAACCTTTGCTTGTTTTCTAACTTTTAATTATAGGCATAGATAAATCAATTTTGGTATAAATGGCAGCAATCAGATATCGATTCCAACTATTCCTGAAAAATATTAAATATAAAAACCAATTCCTTTGTTTATGTGTGTCACCTGGATATACTGTGAGTTCTACTACTATGGTCAATATACCTTAAGAGCAATCCCATATTGTCTGAGAGATTAGGAAAAGCATTTACATATAGTCTACAGATTTATTCACATTATAGGTGAAATATACTAGAATAAAGCAGCTAACCTGCCCTATTATTTCCTGTTCCTGGTAGGCTGTGTGGGATTGGATCATTCTGTTACTTGTGATCTACACGGCCGTGTTTACCCCATACGCCGCCGCCTTCTTGCTGAGCGAGGAGAAGAAAAAGGAGCGTCAAGCAACGATAGAGGAAAGATACTCAGAGCCTCTCACCATCATTGATCTCATCGTAGACATCATGTTCATCATCGATATTTTCATCAACTTCAGAACGACGTAAGTTTGTGTTACATTGCTTTGGTTTTCTTAAGAGATTATTGAATAGGTCGAGGAGATGGAGTTTCATGATAATTATTTTGTTTACCGTGAGGCAAAGGTATAGAGCATGTTCGAGACGGATTATTTTTGGTATGAGAAAATGCATTATACTGCGACAGTAGATGTAGAAGACAACTTTGGGCTTCTTCAAAAATAGCTTCGTAATGCTCATCGCAATGCCTCAACTTTGCCCAAAAAATTACTGTCTTGGCTCTTGAGACGTGTTTTTGGTGTAATCTTTTCATATTCCAAGGCAATCAGATAAAAAGAGAGCCAAAACTGCAAACTTTGGAAAAATACTTGTTTTTTAATCAGATCAATATGATTTGTTATGAGGTGTGTCACTGCACACCATTATCTTTCCTTTACGATTCTTGTTCGAAACACAGTTGACAGTTTAAAAGGTATGTGTTTTGATATAGGAATATATATATACATATACATATATATATATATATATATATATATATATATACACACATTTATTTTTTATTTTTTAACTAGAAAAAAAGAACAACGCAGGATTTGTCTTTATATGTTTATATTTATTTATTATTTTGTTTTTTAACTAAAAAAAAGAACAACGCAGACGCAGAAAAAGAAAGTTACAAGTGAAAATATATTTTGATTGTTCTTTAGGTTCATGCTTTGCATCATAATAGCAATAAGTTAACACAGAATACAATCTCATCGAGCTCGAGATCAAAGAATTTTGCAGTTCTGTAAAAGATAAAAACAGTTATAAGGTTCGCAATATAGAAAAAATTGTAAGACACTCTTAAAAGCATTACATTTATCGTCGGTAAACTTTTCATGGAGGCCATGCCACTAAATAATTATACTGGATGTCTAAAGTCTAAAATATTAATAATATTAGTTTAGGCGTCTATAGATTAGCCTTTTCATGCTATGTAGCGTCTGATTTAGCGCTTATACCGTCAGACTATTTATTTAAAGTTTTTCGAGGTTTCCAAAAACTACACTGCGCCTCTGATCATATGAATTATGCTTCGCCTCTTTATCTTTACGATATTGATATTCTATTGAAACGTATTACAGATCTCTATTGTGCGCTTTATTTAAGGGCAAATTTCGAAAATTTACTCAGAAATACTTTGCTTTATGTCTTACAAAAACTGTTATACTCTCCAAAATTAATGTCGATGATTTCTCAGTACACGCATTAAAATAAAATACTCAAATTATCATTGAAAAGTAGAGGGATAACTATGATCAGCAGTTTAAATTAGTCTTTGACATTGGCTGCACAATGACTAAGCAACCCATGTGAATAACATAAGGGTCAATTTTTTTTTCAAATATTTCCTATTCTAGCTTGATTCATATTTTAAAGTCTGCGCATAAATGAAAAAGTTATAAAATTTGGTTTACCCTTAAGATTATTGTAAATTGTAGATAAAGAAGTAGAATAAGAAATATATTTTTAGAGAAAAAGATTTCAAAACACGATGAAAGGGCGAGGCGAATGCAGATGTTCCTGTTATGAATTTCTATTTAAGCACTCACGAATATTTTCGAGACTTTTTGCTCGACAAATTAGCCTTCTGTCCTTCATTTCCGCGTTCAAAAGTAAAGGCCACCAAGTCGAAAGTGAGTAAGCATATAGAATCATATATTTGGTCTTATGATGTGACAATACAAGGTAAAATGAAATCCGATCTGAACAGAAAAATACATAAGCTCAGGAAACAATAATCATGTAGGAAGCTTTACACATGTTTAATTTGTCGACTATGCAATTAGCCGAGTCTGCATCCTAGAACAACCTGCGGGAGAAAAATAGGCGTAGAAATAAAGACATGAAAGAATGGGTGAACAGATATTAATTTAGTCTTCTTTCGCGAAAAGGCTGTTTTCGCACATTAAATTTTGACGGCCTTTGATTCACTAAGCTGACGGACAAAGTTTTACTAATTTAAATGCAGATATTCGGATGAAGTATCTTTCTGCCCTTAATTAATCGCCCGACTGTGTCCTTCAATGAAATAGAGGTTTGAGTGACGCGATATCAGCCGTCCGTGTATTTAGTAAAAATGTTGATAATCTCAAAGTTATGCCAGAATATTTCTGTCGTTCTGCCACTCTCTGTGACTCTGGCAATCAGATTTTCTCTAATTTTCCTGGTCTGCTCTCCACTGTTCCATATTACAGCACCCCAACCAGATAGGCCCAGAGTATTTGCCTCTTAATTTCTTCTTTGGATAGAGACCACCTGTATTGTGCGCTTTCCTAACCTTAGTATTAACTCCTTTGCTGCCCATTATAATCTAATACTTTTCCCCCAAAAGCATTGTCTGTTTTACATCGTTCTTTCTAAATGATCAAGATTTTATCATTACGAGATAAGCGTTAAGAAAAGAGTCATACAACCTTCATGGTAATTGAATTTCTTTTCAAACATTCACAGATATGTGAATAAGAATGACGAAGTGGTGAGTCACCCTGGCAAGATAGCAGTGCACTACTTCAAAGGATGGTTCCTCATTGACGTTGTGGCAGCTATTCCCTTTGACCTGCTATTGTTTGGCTCGGAGACTGATGAGGTACTGTACACTTTTCTTGCCCAAAATTATGAAATCAAATCTTAATTTATCACAATATCTTTGCAAGATAGAAAAGCAGTAGTGCAAATGTTAATGCGGAATATGCCTCATACCATTATTTTAATAATTAATTCTTAGAAAATAATAAAAGGTCAATTTAGTCATTACGTGATTCTTTCAAACAAATGAAAATAAGCATAACTTTCTACATACAGCCACCAAATGTTGCTGTTTTTGACATCTTGGTTCAGTTTTTCATTGATTTTCAAAACACATTTTACAATACTTATATAAGTGAATGGAATGACAGTGAAAGAAGTATGAAATACGTGAATGTAAGATTTGGCAATGAGAAGTTCATGAACTTAAGATAATAGAGAGTTTGTAAAGGAAAGTAAAATTAAGGCAGTGAAATTATTTTACCTGGGACAATTATAGAAACAGAGAGTGTAGTCTTGACAATAGAAGTTAAAGCATGTTAAAGCATCTAGAAAAGTGACATACCTTAACCAATCTGCCGGATCCAAATTATGAACTTTTCATAGCATATGACTTCTCTCTCTCTCTCTCTCTCTCTCTCTCTCTCTCTCTCTCTCTCTCTCTCTCTCTCTCTCTCTCTCTCTCTCTCTATCTATCTATCTATCTATCTATCTATCTATCTATCTATCTATCTATCTATCTATCTCTCTGTCTCTCTGTCTCTGTCTCTGTCTCTCTCTCTCTCTTCTTGCTGGCATTTTTCCTGCCACTTCTTAAGATATATTATTTGATGTAAATATCTCTCCAATGATATTTTGCCTTCAATAAAGTTTTTTTTTAAATGACAGTTTTACTTCGAACTATTATCCTGTCGTTCTAGCATTACAAGAGGAAACATTGTCACTTGGAATTAAACTCACCTACAACTAACGTTACGTTTCATGAAACCAAACAAAATTTGCAGTACTTCGGTGGTTTAGTTTTAATTTATCATGTTTCATTCATATCATTGTGTGGCGTCTTTAACGGTTTCCTAAAGGGGCATCCTAAATATGGACGTCCAGACCTCAACTTTCGCCCCCGCCCCCCCCTTCTTTCTTCCTACCTTTTTTTTAACGCACCTTTAGGTACATTATTTTTCTTTATGTCCTTCCTGATTTCCTGCCCAGTTTTTGCTGTTGCATATGCAGATCAAGTAATAGATTGTCTTGTTTCTATTTTGAAGACAACCACTCTCATTGGTCTGCTCAAGACGGCGCGATTACTTCGTCTGGTCCGCGTAGCTCGGAAGCTGGACCGCTATTCCGAGTACGGGGCAGGCGTGCTCCTGTTGCTTATGGCAACCTTCGCTCTCATCGCCCATTGGCTGGCTTGCATTTGGTACGCCATCGGTAATATGGAGCGGAAGTTGGATCAGCAGGTTCGCTTTGGCTGGCTAGACGAGTTGGCAAAGCAGACCCACCAATTCTACAACGAGAGTGACGAGAACAGTGGACCGACCATCAAGTCCAAATACGTGACGGCCCTGTACTTCACCTTTTCCAGCCTCACCAGTGTCGGCTTCGGCAATGTCTCACCCAACACAAACTCAGAGAAGATTTTCTCCATTCTCATCATGTTAATAGGCTGTAAGCTTTTCTCTTTTTAAATAATCTCAGATTCAAAATAATATTTTTATATACGCTTAGCAATGAGGATAGTAATGCAGTCTCGGTCAGGAGTGCTTCACCACATAAGTTCTGGAAACATATAAGAGCTTAAAGATGTATCAGATCCATTGAGAACAAAAGCAACGGTTTGTTTTTTAAATTAGCTTGAAACAAATACAAGATATTCTGTCTTCCGATAGGACTCACACATCTCTTGGATTAACCAAAGTTGGACTTAATGAAAAGAAATTCTTAAAATTCATTTTTTAAAGGACACTTGTATGCAAAATCTGACACTATTTTTATAACTATTGCTGAATATGTTCACATTATCATCCATTTTCTTTTCATTGGCGATCGCCCCACAGCCTTGATGTATGCCAGTATCTTCGGTAACGTTTCCGCCATCATCCAGAGGCTCTACTCGGGCACTTCCCGTTACCATACACAGATGCTAAGGATAAAAGAGTTTATTCGCTTTCATCAAATTCCCAATCCTCTTCGGCAACGTTTAGAGGAATACTTCCAACACGCCTGGTCATATACCAACGGCATTGACATGAATATGGTAGGTGATTTTGTTTAGGACATAAAATGTCATACTTTAACTTCTTTATTAAGCTTGCAACAACACTTCGATTTGTCATTGATAAATACGATAAATTTTGTCTTCTACTTTTATTTTTAAAGCAGTCTGGGATCGATAATGTTTTTATTGAAACAAATTTAGTTAAATGTTACTCTTTTTTATCCAAATCAACTATCTTGTTTATATTTCATACTTTATAACTGTTGTTTCCTACAGGTGCTCAAAAGTTTCCCAGAATGTATCCAGGCAGATGTCTGTTTACATCTTAACAGAAACCTTCTTCAAAATTGTCCAGCTTTTAAAAGTAAGCAATTGTTTTTTCGTTTTTTTTTAAGTAGTACATGAGGAATTTTCTAAGATAAGACTTAAAGCGTAACGCACATAATTTAGCCTTTTTTGCTCTTATTGGAAAGATAATAAACTAGCTTATAAACTTAAGTGTCAAGCACAGTTTTTATCATGTAATCCATTCTGCAGATTAATTTAACATCTGCTACATTATTATTATTATTATTCCAGGTGCCAGCCCTGGCTGCCTACGAACACTTTCCATGAAGTTCAAAACCACTCACGTTCCGCCCGGCGATACTCTGGTGCACAGAGGAGATGTTCTTTCAGCTCTCTACTTCATTTCCAGGGGATCCATAGAGATCCTCAAAGATGACATCGTTGTGGCTATCTTAGGTGAGATCCTCTTTGATAGTGTTAATCTTTTGCAGATTTTATGTTTTCAGTAGAGGCTTTTTTTATCTGATAACATTAATTTAACTGACTAATAAATTCAGCAGTTATGACAAGATTAGACTGGATATTCATATTTTTCGTGCAAACTAGACAACCATTGAAAATAATTGGTGGCTTAAAAATGTTTTTTTTTTACTTTGAAGTTATTGTTTTGCCTGTAAAAATTACATGAAAATGGAACTTAATTAAAGAAAATGAAGGAATCAATCATGCACCTCAGAGTATAAAATAAAATATACTTGATTTGCTATTATGATGAACCTTATCACAAAACATTGACCCTCCACCCCTGATATTGATTGGGTAAGTTCCATCACATTCAACATTGGCAGTTTCTGAACGTTACTTTATCATACTTTAGGCAAGGAAGATGTGTTCGGCGAGAATATATGTAAGCACGAGACTGTTGGTAAGTCAAGCTGTAATGTGAGAGCATTGACCTACTGTGACCTTCACAAGATCCACCGCAATGATCTGCTTGAGATTCTAGAGATGTATCCAGAGTTTGCCGAAGAGTTCCGAAAGAACCTGGAAGTGACATTTGACCTGAGAGATGTGAGTGATGTAATGGATAGTCTATTTTATGCTTTTTC
The DNA here is from genome assembly GCA_033675545.1 of Elysia crispata. Lineage (NCBI taxonomy): Eukaryota > Metazoa > Mollusca > Gastropoda > Plakobranchidae > Elysia > Elysia crispata. The sequence goes on along the minus strand of JAWDGP010002751.1, from coordinate 29,728 downwards.
CCCATTAAAGCTTAATTTCAAACATGGTAGTAACATTGTCATTTCAACTTTGTTGCTCTTTGAAGATACTTTTATCCTGATCATCATACCTTGTCAAAATTTTCTGTGTCTCTGTCATTATTATCTCTCTCTCTCTCTCTCTCTCTCTCTCTCTCTCTCTCTCTCTCTCTCTCTCTCTCTCTCTCTCTCTCTCTCTCTCTCTCTCTCTCTTTCTCTCTCTCTCTCTCTTTCTCTCACTGACTCTCGCTCCCTTCTACTTTCCTTTGTTTAACTCCCATATTTTTATGCTACCTCTTTTAGTTCCTATATTATATCTTGTCAGGGAAGAGTATTTTCTGAGACAGTAGCTATGAATGCTAATCTTTGCTAGTCGCTGTATTTCTCCTCCCAGGAGCACTGTATTGTGAGAGCACCTGTGGATGGGTTGAGCTCACGCAGAAGTTCTAGGCTCAGGCGATCACTTAAGTCAACACCATGCCTCACAGCACTTCGTACGGAGTCCCAAGGTAAACACTAAACATTCTTTTGATCAACATACATTAATTTTTCAAATGCATGAACGGATACAGTTGAAGTAATACATTGCATGAGGTTGGTGGTGGCGGTGATCTTTTCAGACTTGAGTTTACTACTTTGCTTAGCCAATTGTGCATGATCTGAGAAAATTATGAATCTCCTGGTGCCATAATTACTTAATCATTTCTCCCGACAAGTCCTACAACAATGGACACATTTATGCTTCGTTATTCTGTCATTTAGCATTCCATGAAACGCATGTATTTTAAGTGCCGATAAACATGGCTTATTCCAAAATATTTATATTTTTATTATGAGCAATGTTCTATGTGAAAATATTCTATGATACTATGTGTACGAGGATTTATTTAGTGTGTGTGGGGAAGGGGTTATTTGCGGATTTATCTATGTCACGGTTTGTTTCATGCGTTTTGTCAAGATCATTATAATAGGATATATACTTGAAACATAAAAACTGTAGCAGCAGAACTTAAGTACCAATACAAATCAACCATACTAAGGAAGTTATGCCGAGGTTAGCAAGCCATTTTATAAAATGAATAAATCAATTTTGCCCTTAGAGTTGTAAAGTAATAATGATGAGTGTATCTTGAGCATTGAAACTCTCCCATCACATCTTAGAATCTGAAGCAGATATTCCGGTGATTGACACAGCAGGTGAGAGTTTCCCTTCTTATTACCCTGTAGGTAGAATTTGCCTTCACCCCTAATACGCACTATATTATTCCTAGAAATTAGATACACTTTTCATAAAACACGTGATAGATTAAATGGTGACATTTATACATTTTAAATTAATCATGTCATGTATATTATATGGTCCTAAAGGAAGAAAGGGAGTCTTAAAACATTTAGAGGGCCTTCAGTCTGAAAAATGGGGATACACTATTTTCCTTTATGAATAAGCATTGAACACTAAATGTCTGTTGGCAGCTATATATATTTATAAATTTTATCATTCCATTGCAATTTTACAATCAGATTTCTCTCTTTTCTTTGTATATCCTTGGGCAATAAAAATATTGATGTTCTTTTAATTTTCTCTGCATTCATCTGATTTAAATCTTTTCTCTCCTCATTTATTACCCCACAAAATAAAAATTAACCATCTCGTTTTCATCATACAGCCTCTGTAAGATCATAGCACAACTTCATCTAAGTTGACAACAAAACATCTTCACATGCTTGAAGTTATTTGCTTACTTGTTTCATTTTCTATGGAGCAATGTTTATGTTTGTGTTTCGTAGATTACAGATAATTATCTCAAAGGCTCTCTGCGGTGGCTGCGAGGGCTGCGGCATTTAATCAAAGTGTTAGAAGTCTGCTTTAATCAATATTTTCCATTGTCAAAGATTTTTCCACGGCAAATGGTATACCTAAACATAACGCAATAACACGCTGACACAGACATTGACTGTTTATATTAAGGTAGCCTTTGCATTGCCATGTATAGATTTTGAGCCTCTCTCATATTATTTGCTACCTGAAGTCACAATAGCTAAACTTAACCGGCATTTAGTCTATTCCAATGTTGAAACCAATGTGGCAAATTAAAATGAAAAAAGCTTTTCAGTATGATAGTATCAAAAGCAGAAGAGAATGCTCAGTAAATTATGCACAATATCTCGTTTTCAGTGCATTTGCTTAAAGTAGGACATGTATAATAGTTATCCTAAAAGTCTTTCCGAATAGATTATGAATTATTATTTCATTTGGATTGACTTCGTCTTTTATAGTGATTAGTTACTTTAGAAAATGGCGATACTTGAGTTTAAGTACAAATAGAAAAACCAATTTAAAGTTTTAATTTGTCAATACGAAGTCTCTTCATTGTTGTAAATTCCATTTCATTCAATCATAAACTTAACATAAGGGTCATCGTTATGTTTACTATCTTCGCATGTTAAGGAGGATAATTGGTACCGCTTTATGTTGTGTTTTAGTCAAGAGTTTGGTGGTATGAATAGCTAACTGCAGTAGAAATATGCTCAATAGCAACTGTCTGTTAAAGCCAACAGACTGATGTTCCATATTTACTTCGTGATTTTAAATCTTTTGCACAATTAAAGATTATTGTATGTGACTAACTCAAGTAAGTGGTGCAACTTTACAAAATCATGTATGTGCTCCTGCTTCATTTTCAACAATTTTATGTCGGGCATCATATCTTGAGATCAGATTTGAGGTTGATAAGTTTACTTAAACGATTGGAGCAATAAGCGCAGAATCTTTTGAATGTTTAGGAAGTAGTAATTCATTTTTATGAATGATACACAACAAAATATACAATGATTACTACTACTACTACTACTACTACTACTACTACTACTACTACTACTACTACTACTACTACTACTACTACTACTACTACTACTACTACTACTACTACTACTACTACTACTACTACTACTACTACTACCACTACCACCACCACCACCACTACTATATTACTACTACTACTACTACTACTACTACTACTACTACTACTACTACTACTGCTGCTGCTGCTGCTGCTGCGACTACCACCACCACCACCACTACTACGAACTACTATTACTACTACTACTACTACTACTGCTGCTGCTGCTACTGATGACGATGATAATGATGATAATGCTAGCCTTTATATTAATAATAATAATAATAATAATAATAATAATAATAATAATAATAATAATAATAATAATAATAATAATAACGATGAAACACTAGACACTTTGGTCGACCTTTAACATATTTCCTATCCTTGTCTTCGAAGAAGGCCTAAAATATTTAAAAATATTTTGGTCAACTTGCAATAATTTACACTTTTTACTTAATGTGATGGTATCAAACCGTATTGCTTCACTTGAATGGCTCATAGTTGTGATGTCTGAATTGAAAGTCTGTCCCTGTTCTTGCAGTTGAAGACGGTCCAGATCTAAATTTGTTCCGTTCGTCGAGGCTCCAGGGTCGACCATCTAGAGAGGAGGCTACCCTGGACACTGTTGAGTATCCGAGTGATGAAGATGTCAGAGAAAGTGGAGCGGGCATCCTTGAGTTCACCCCTGCCAAAGCAGGCTTAGATATGACTCCTGCCAATTATGATTTTGAAACAAAAGATGATAAGAAACGAAATGCTACAGGTCTTTCAAACTTTGCAGGTAAGAGGACTTTCAAAAAGGTGTAGAAACTTTGAAATCAATTAGATAAATAATATTATTAGGAATGAAAATATCTTCACACACATGATCAGTATATTTGATAGTTAAAAATTTTTTTACCTGACTCATATATTTTTAGCTTCCATATCAATAAAAAATTTCACAGTTGAAAATGTCACATAATTTGAACATTTAAAAGAAACATTGTTTTTAAACGATTCTTTTTTTGGCTTTTGATGAGTTTATATGATAAAGATTGCAGAAACACTTATAGTTTCTATTTTGGAATCCGTCGTTTACAAAAGTGATTTATAAAAGATGATTCCAATGCTATCCTTTTTTTTTGTTTGCTCCAGAATAATACAATTATTATTTTGAATTGTGCTCAATCCATATTCAACCCAAAGATTTAACAAAATTTTCCTATCTTGCCTTTGTCAAACCCTATGCCATTTTTAAGTAGAAATGGTACATTATACTGAGCTGTTGGTCAAACATAATATCTTTCTGGATAGGGAGAGCAAATAATCTAATAGTCTTTTCTTTAGATTTGGATTAAACCTGGTATCATGAAGTATGAAAGTTAATAAATAATTTAGTCATTTATGTATCATGGATTGTTCTCGCTACACATCATTAGTCAAATTCATTACTTAGAATTAATCTGACCTGCAAGTGCTGGATGGAAAGAAAATTTCGTGGATCATGTCGAGACTTTTCTTTTGGTCAGTACATAATTATGTACCTTGCTGTAAGTCTGTCAAACTCTTTTTCAGTTGGAGCCCTCTCTAGTGTCTCAAACACTCTGATGCATGTTGTCTCTAAGAGCTATGAAGGCAACAAGAGGAGCCAGGAGACAGCACCTTTACTTCAAGACCAAAACGCTAGTCCAGAGGCTCATGTAAGAGCCCAAGTATTAGATAATGATGCAATTCAACCTAGTCCTATATTTAATAGTATTGGTGCTGGAAATTGTTGGTTATGTTCAGATATATTCCTTTTTTTTGTGTGTGTATTATTGCTTTAAATCATGAAAACAATGATTTCTAAGAAATATTCTGTACATTTTTATTTGTCTTTTAAATGCAAAAACCATGTGTGAAAAACTCAAAGAAGAAAATTAAGAAAGAGTGTGTGATGAGCATGTTCAACCGATTTTAAATGAAAATGACTTTTGGAGAGTGAATCTATGATATAAACAGTGTTGGCCACATCAAGACATGAAGAGACTTCTGCTTTACATCAATAACATCTATTTTCTGTAAGTCTAGAAAGTCTTGTCCTACCCTTTAAGGGCTATTGGTCTTTGATTTTTTTTTTAAATCACAAGTAATTTAGTTAAGAAATACTCCAATTATAATATTTTAAGTTCCAAGTCACAAGCTATCTCGTACAAAATTTCACTGCAACACTCTCCAGGCAAAAACTACACCAGTGTCCTCTGTGCCCAAGTCAACATCAAGCATAACTCTACCTGTCTCCAGCACATCCAGTTATTACTCACAGTTTGAAGATCAGCATGGTGGATATGGTGTTGGTGGTCACACAAATATGGTGGCTACTGTCCATCCTTTCTCACAAACAGAAGCCCCACAAACAATTCCCTCTTCACCTCTACAGGTGGAGCGGAGACTTAATGAGCTCTCAAAGTAAGTGCACTCATTCAAGTAAAGCAAATTGGGTTTGTCAAGTCAAGTGCTTTTAAATGTACATTTTTATTCGACTGTTTTTGTGTTTAATAGAACCTGCATGCTTGTGTTAGGAGGGAATGAGGTGTATGCAAGGCTTTTTCTTTTTTATGTCAATAGAATATTGTTGTTTTGATCAGAATCAGATGCATATTGAATTTGTTTTAAGGGTCACAGCTCTTAAAAGATTGATACTTCTGGTGCTGATTGTCAATATCACAAATAACATGAATGAGATAAGACTTCCTAACTTGTGCTGGTTGTATAAATTTGTTTCATCCCTCCTGAAATGTGTCTGCCCTAAAATCTGCACTACATAAACTTGATGCAAAATCAAAGAGTGTTCACCAATTAAAGATTGCAGCCTTATACTGCCACAAAGGCAACATGAGAAAAGAATTTAAAAATATAATATAATGGTGTGGCAATATGAAAATAACAAGTAACCATTTTATTGTTATTTGCCGTCTTCTGAATAGTTAGGAATAATTCTCTTAATTTTCGAGAATTTTCCCGTCTCTTTTCTCCCAAAACTTAAGAACACGAGGTGAATGATCCCTTATCAGACACAATGAATGGTTTTTTTTTTGTACAAAGTATAATATTCCAACTGTTACTTGAATTACTACTGCCTCTATTCTAACTATCATCAGCCCAAAACCCATTGCTACAAGCGAATACCACTATCTCCACTGCCTCTGCTATTGATACCAATTCAGCACAGTTGCAGTGACTTTCTTGTTTGTGGGTTAATTATTATTTGAAAATTTTCTTGTGGAGTAGTTATTTAAAATTATTGCTACTATTATTTGTCAATTTTTTGGCCATGTACACTAGCATTCATTGAATATTGGGTTAATCCTTTGAAAACGTTGAGGTCTTGTTTCATTTTTCCTGGAATTTCCCGAGCACCAAATAAAAGTGTTTTAGAAAGTACCATTCTAAGTTCTTATGCTGTAAGAAAAAAAAATCAAGTGAAGATTGAATCTCCATCGCAAAAGACTTTCTAATGTAAATAATATAGGAAAGATTGTTATAAACCCTTCAATAGCACCTCAATACCTACTTATACTCAGCTATCATTCAATGAGAAACCCCCATGGGCATTTTTGATTCCATACATAATGAGTTTGGGCAGTTTTAGCTTTTAATTTTGCATCTCTCTGCGATTAGGTAAATTATTTTTTTTACAACTGTAATCGCTTTATAAAATTTTCTTTGCCTCCAGCTGGTCTTGGTAAAAAGCTTTATTAAAGCTCTGGTCAGCACTCAAAATTTGTTTCTCAAGATTATAAGTTCTTCTTCTTCTATTTGATGAGTTAGGTGATATTTTGAATTAGTATGACTTGACATTAAAAGAGTTTATTTTCGCAACCTAAAGAAAGGAGGTGAGAGGCAACTAATTTTTGTCCAGTTGTTGCTATGGCTTAACTGGTTCTTGCTTTTTTGCATTTTTTTCAGGCAACTTACTCGACTAGAGCACAAGATGAGTTCAGATATAGCTCTCATCCTTCATGTCCTGCAGGCACAGGGCAGCAGTCATGTGACCTCACCCTCTACTCCGCCGCCTCCGCCACCCCGTATGGTTGAGGGTGACACATTCCCTGGTTCTTCAGGAGAGTACAGTAATGTGTATGACTACCCTCCTCCACCCTCACACCTTCCTCCACCTCCTTCATCAGAAGTAGGTTCCTTTTTTTTATTTCAGTATCAAAAAAATATTTCTACTCCTAGACATGCACACTTAAGTCTGTATGATAATAGCTAATAAGTGACTGTATGATCACTTGTTTTTAAGAAATGATTTGAGTTCTGTAAAATGAGTTTTGACCAAGAAAACTTCACACATTCATCTGTATAACCAAAGTAATTCCACAATTTTTTTTCACCTCAGGCCATGTCTACAATTGACTCAGATTTGACATGGTTGCCTCATGAGTCAAGTCAAGACCCAAATTCACCTCCACCTTATCCTGCATCCAGCTATCATTCCGCAAGCCACACTTCACCTCGTGCGATGAGCCCCGTATCCCCACTCAGGACACCTGCTGTTCCGCCTCAACCTGGTCAGGCCCCACCTATCTCATCTTGCCCACCCATAACTAGCCACCAGTTGCCTGTAGACAGCCAAACACACACAATTTCACAATCAGAGGGTCATCCCTCCAACATTACCCCATCAGTACCATTGCAGGATGCTGTAGACATGGTAGGCTTTGCACCATCAGATGAACAATTGGGACTAAGGGATAATCAAGCAGTTTACCGTGGTGAGTATGAGCCCATGATTCTTGGCTCTGGAGAAGAAGATAGTCTACTCCAAGCAGAGCAAGGAACCTACAGAGGCCATTCAGGAGATCCTGATGAAGTCAGTGATACATTAGTGTGACATCAGGAGTTAAATACACCAGATATTTGTTCATATCTTGAAATGAAAAAATGAAAGAATGCCAGACAAAATTATACGCCTTTGTATATACCACATTTGGTTATGATAATTGAAAGGAGTTGTGTTTGTCATTTATGGTTAAAAGATCTGTAAATTTTCATCGAGCCTGATGTGTGGAATAGTAAATGGAGGAAAGAAACAGAAAGATATAAAATAGAAAAATATAGTGACTGTATACAGGTGGGTTTTTTGAATGGAAGTATTTCTTTTTGTGTTCTTCAAAATTATAAACTTTGCTATTGTTTCCTCCAGCCTGTTCTAAATATTATAATTTGTCAACTAATGAATTTTTTAGCTGAAGATGTGAGATCTGGTATGTGCGTGAGTTACACATTATTATGTCACTCAGGTAAGCTGTGGTTATGGTCCTTTAAGTCGAACGGTGTGAAGCAAAATTAAATTCAATATGTGTGTACAGGAAGGCAGCAGAGACATGATCATGTTTAAAGTATTTTGTTGCGTATTATATGCCTAATCACAATAAAAATTATAGGCATTTCGAATGTGGTTTGCTACCAATTTTCTGATTTTGTGACACCTCCTTTACAACAAGGGAAAGTTCTCAAACATTCAACCTTGAAGTTTGATATAAAGTATTTATGATAATCTTTCTTATTACAGGCTGTTAGAGATTATAAGAAAATAGCTAATTAACAAAAATAAGTTAAGAGTAATGATCTTACATTTCTGAGTTATTTATGCCACATGCTTTACTCTGAAATTTTCACAAAAATTCTGATGCGTCAGTTTTATAAAATGCACAACTTAGGGGGCAATCTATCATGAAATACTGTAAACATGAGAAACTTAGCAGTTCAGTTTTAACCTTCTTCCTATATTTTTGTAAATCCTCTTCCCAAAATGCCTCCTTCACCTTCCCTTTGCTTTGCACTCATCAACTAATTTTTTGAAGATATAGGAATTCTTATTAAGCCTCTAAGCACCTGGAGTTGCCATCTAAATATTTTTTGCGGTAAGAATGGAACTTCCTCTTGTTTTAATTTTGGGAAGTCTCTGTGAAAATTTTATGCGAATGAAGTGGTTTTTAAATGGGATCATAGGTTTCATCTGATTTTCCCCTATAAATCTAAATAAGTTAGAAAAATGAATTTACAGACTTTGGGTTTCTGTATATTTTATGTTTATCCATGATGCTCACAACCTACATCATTAATACATCAAAGAAACCTTGGTGGTTTAGGTTGAGGTCTTGATTTACATCTAGTGTTATTACAAATGATTGTTGGGAAATTGAATTCAACTTGTTCAACAATAGATTTGTTGTATTCACTTGCACTTACTTGCTTAGATTTTAGAACTAGATGTGCAATAAATATATGTATAATTATCATGTCCAAATCTATTATCATTTCATCCTATCTTCTTTTTGCAGAGAATTGTATTTACTAGTCGTTTACAGTCAAAAGTTTTATTCTCGAAAAAGAAACTTTTAAACTTTATTTTAAAAAAATGTTTTAGTAGACTACAGGTGACAAGAATAGTCATTTCCAATCCTTTCCATATGGCATTTTCAGTCTCAAATCATCATCTCTGATTAAGTAGAAATTAAATTAAACAGAGTCTTAACAGTTCTATTTAAACTTTAAATTTTTTTTCTTTTTGTCATTCAATGGTCGGAATTTGTCTAACTTTAAGATTCTTTAAAAGACTTAAGAAATAGGACAAAATTTGTGAGCATATGAGGATTATTTATTTAAATTAAAACAGATATTCAACTCTCAGCAAAGTTAGTAATCTAGAGCTGTACAAAATCAAAGTGCATGTACAATATATTAAATCTCAGGGTAAATTTTACTCTTCTGAAACCCAACCAAATTAATAGCTGCATGTATTATGAAGTTTCTGAAGTTTTCCAGCAAACTTTGTTTAGGTTTTGTTTTGTTAAGTACATTCCTAGTGTGAGTCTTATCAGTTGAAAACCATAATTTGGCATCTTTTGTTTTACAAAAAAAATATTTTCAGAAAAATTATTGTCACAATTTCACTTGAGATCAACAAAAGACTGTGTCAGTTTCACTTTAGTTGCTGCGTCACTTGAAGTGATTGCATACTCTGCACATGACTGTGCTGTTTACCTAAAAAATCATTTGAAAATATATTAATATTAGTTACTTTCTACAATTTTTTCATTTAAGATAGCAAATTCCAAAATCGTTTCTGCAACTTACAAAGTGATAACTTTTGGTACTATTTCTGAAATCGGGTCGTATTTATTCATGTATGCATATTTTTATTTATATGGTGTTATACATCGGCGATAATGCAAATACTTTTTTCACATACACTCTATTTCGTTGTAGTAATAATACTTGTATATACTTAAAAACATAATTCTCAATTACTTTAAATCAATCTCATTATTTGAACCAAAAATTAAAGAAATACTTCAATGATAATACATATAATGACCTTGTTGGAAATGTTATTCTTACTTGTGAAGTATGTGTATTACAGTATGGACATTTGATACCAAATATAGGCATATTCATTCCTGGAAATTACGCAACACAAAATATTTAATTATTAAAAAAATATGATTTTGTGACACTTTCTTTTGAATATTCTATTGATAGAAATGCTTGAAGAAGGATACATATTCCTTTGGACTTGATCTTTATGTGTATAGTAGTTTTTCAAGTATGCTTGGATGCCTGTATGAGCCAAATTATGAATAAAAGAGATAGACAGATATGTTTTTAAAACCTAACAAAATATAGCAATTTTAAGGACTCTACTTCATTAAACAGTTCAACAAATGCAACATTTTATTTATGCAGACTTGGCTATCTTAATTTTCCACACACTTTAGAGAAGACTGAGAATTTTTTTTCCTTTTCTCTGTTTTTTACAAAGATAATAATCTTATGGCTTTTTTTTTTTTTGCCAAATTTTCATGTAATTCATAGAGTTAATTTGGTTGCACTGCCACATGCCTTTTCATTGAAAAGAACATAAATAGCGAATTTACTGGCTCATTTTAACTTGCAAAGAACATCTGTTGATACTCTTCAAAATGTTCATGGTTTTGAAAACATATATAATTTTCATAGACCTCATCTTTTGCAGTTTGGAAATTATGAGATAATGTATGATTCATTAAATATCCTAATAATATTTATTTCTTAATATATTTTTTTCTCTGTGTAGCATCAATTTAAAAAAAATGTGAATGTGTTGTTTACAAATAAAAAACAAGTATATCATCACTGCTGAGCACTATCTAAATCTTAATCTTTACTATTCTTATGAAGAATGCAAGTTGCAAAGATATAAAAACAATTTAAAATATTATATTGTTCATAGATATCTAGCAGAAATAAGTAACCCAATCTCTACAAATTACAAATTTTGTCTATATGAACAAGTGCAACAGTTACAGACAGTCAAGCATGCTATTGAATGAAGGTCTAAATGTACAGTTTATAAAGTAATTAAGAGCTTCTAATTCTTTAGTAATAATGCTATACTTTTAATGTGTGGTTAGAACTCGCCTTATTGAACTGCCAATGCAATGCTACTGTTCAAAGAATATAATATCAGTGCTCTTTTCATCTGTGCATATTTAATGTCTAGCTCTTTCTTCATTTGTTATTTATAAATATCTCCTTTTATTTCAACTGAAATTTCATAAATTAAACAGAGTCATATGTATTGTAGCTACTCATAATGTACTTATTAGCCCATCATTCTTGATTTCATGAGTTGATGTAAGAAACAATGTTGTGTATTTTTTAATAGCTTTATACAATGAATGATTTTTTAAATGTTTCATAAGTATGACATTTTTTTAAATGATGTAAATTGAAAAGTGTGTTACAATCAATTTAATATTATTCTTTGAAGTGAATGTTGCAATGAAAACACATGATCAGAATCATTAGTGACGAATTATTTTGCAAAAGATCATAATTTCCAGTAGTACATATAATATGGTTTCATTTTGCACCAGCAGTTGTTCTCTAAGCAATAGATTTGCCTAATCTTACACTTTTTTTTGTAAACAGAGACTAATTTTCATCTTCTTACAAAGCCTAACAGCTAATTTTCTTTTTCTGAAAATGCTGTGGAAGCAAAGGGTAAAAAAGTAATATTTCATTACCTCCTGACTATACAATAAAATATACTTCTCTACCCTCTGCCTACTTCAATAGTGAAAGGAAAAATGATATTGATCATAAATTTTACTTTTCTCACACACAAAAATTTAATTTCTTTTTCTTCCTTTTTTTTTTTATACAATTACATATTATTTATACAGAACTTTTATGTCTTTGCAAGATTGTCACACATAAAAGCTAACTAAAATTTAAAATGGTGTCAAATTACATCTCAAAGTAAGTTTATAATCCAGTTGTACAGTCTGTGGTCAAGATGCCATAATAGTATCTGTATTCACCTAATTTCGTAAAAATAAATTCATTTTAGTGAAATATTGCTAAAACATCATCAGATATGTTTTGAATTAAAGAAATAATTATTTTAATATGAGCCCTAATGCCATTTAGAGCAGTAAAGGTTCAATTATAAGGAATAAGCAGAAGAAAAACTAGAGATGCAAGGATTATCAAACTTGCTTGACAATGTGATATACAGGTTAATATCTTACAAGAGAAACTGATACATTAGATGTTAATTAGCCCTATCAAGCAAATGAATTATATAATATTGTGTTTTTACAGTGTGATGATTTTTTTTGCTATTGGTGTATGGTTTACATACGTAAAAGAAAACTCATTTGTACATGTGCATGCTATTGAAAGTAAATTTTGTGTTAAAACAGACAGAACTAGAAAATTAACTCAAGTCGCCTAGAAAGCATGTAGTGTTAGAGAACTTCAAAGAATAGACTGCTGCCAACTCTTAACAAAACAACAAAGAGTTGGCCCTATGGACATAGGATTAGGAGGTAGGTAAGCCTTGTCCTAAAGTCTCAATGGTTTGGTCATATAGAATACTTGAAATAGAGAGGTGATAATATTGTCCCTAAGACTGGTAATAGCATCACATAGGACACTGATTATATTATAAATAGTGGGATTAATCTGAGACATGAGGAAATAAGTGGTGTTAAAGGCTTTCAGTCTCAGCAATAGCATAAATAAATGCAAGTAAAGAGTGAAAATTGTAATGAAAGCAGGATTGTTATAAGCTAGGTGTATGTGTGTCAAGATGTGGGATCTAAATCTATCTTCTGAAAACAGTAAAAAGGTTATTCCTCTTTTAATGTCAAGCATGGAATGGCTACAAAAAAACCTTCCGCTAAAATGGAGTTTTATAGGAATTATTTTTTGGTCTATTTGTCGTCAATCATGGAAGACGGGAAGAATAGTGGGTAAAAAAGTAAAATCATTGATCGTAAACATAATATTAACAGGAGCAAGATAAAAAGAAAAAAGTCCCCGAACATTAACGGTATTAAATGATTTTTACACAGTCATAATTCTTATAACTTGAGCATTATATATATATATATATATATATATATATATATATATATATATATATATATATATATATACATTAACTACTGTATTTACATTTATCATATGATTCAAATTTTATAAGTATATCTCTCTAAGGTCTCTGAAATATGAGATCATTTATTATTCTAAATTGGGCTTTTTCAAATTTAGCAATATTTGTGGTAAGAATTTATTATTTATTTAAAAAAAAAAAAACTAAAGAAAACAAAGGCATAGCAGTATGATGTAAGAAAGAACCGAAAGATATAAAAGTGATAGACTTGTGCATCAAAGTAGTTTCAAAACAGCTGCTTGTTTTAAGAGAGTTCTGAACAAAAGCTTTAAACATGCATGTATTTTTTTTATAGGGATTATTATTTAAAAGTTTTATATGTCAAAGTATCAAAAAAAAAAAAAGTATATCATATTAATGAAAATTTATTTGAAATAAGAAAAAAGAAACCTGTAGCCAAAATTTATGTATATTTCCATTGCATTCAATAACCATTATTTTGATTTGCTGCAGTCTTTGTGGTACCTTAGCTTATGACAAGATGCTCATTTTACCTTTGAAATTCAGAGATAGTGACAGCGCATGACACTAAAAATTTTACCCTTGCACTTGAGATTGGAATTTGTTTCCTTGTATTTTGGTTTTTGCATTGTCTTCCCACAATCTATATCTATGAAATATGTGGAGTCTGCGGCACATTTGGTAATCTTGATATATTTTCTTTTCTGTAATAGTTATAGTAGTATATTATGGCAAGGTGGCCTATTTTAAAAACATTTGTTGAAAAAGAGCAATACAAATGTGTAATAAATATTCTATATGAAATCAGTTTAAATTCAATTATTCAGAATAAACATTGATACAATATCTCAATATCTTAGATTTTCCTATGCAAGATAACACTGTTCAGTTCTATTCATAATCATGATGTAAATAAGCCATGATTTCAAAGGGTTTTTGGGCACATTTTTAGGCTACAAATTGATGTACTTTAATTACATTTTGTTATGTTGAACTTATGATGTATTGGTGCAATTGAACGATGTTCTTTCTCATGCACTTGTTGATAAGGTGTAACTCGATAGTGATGATGTTCATAATAATTATTACATTTTGTCATAAATTGTTTTTAAGGAACAAATAAAAAATCGATCCATTTTTACTTGGAAGTTTTGTTTACAAATTCTTTTATGTGGCACATCTTTAGGCTCCAATAAAATAAAGAACTAATATGAACCAGCCCAGAGTTTGCTTAAAACAGAGCAAAAAAACAGCAATTCTATTTATTATTCAACAAATTTGCTTTTATTGTGGTTCCTGTAAAATCGAAGCAATCAGTGATGAAGCAAATTAAATGCAATACATGCTCTGTTTAATTTTTAGTTGTATATTTTTCTTTTCTTTTAACTGCTTTTAGTTTACCTCCTAAGCTTCTTTTTTCATATTGTTATTAATATTGTTTGCATACTTATATAACGAGACCCCCTTTTGGGATTTTTTATTACTTGGGAGTTTTACTTTAAGTGTTATGATTTAAATTTTTCAACTGAATTGTCCTAGATTGAAAAATACTTAACAGGTCAAATTAGAATCACTACTTATAAATAAAAGCTACACACTAGTTTTTGTATATTCTTGTGTCGAAAAAAAAGGCATTTTTAAGTAATGCAATATAAAACATTACACATTCAAACTTACTAAGCAATCAATGAACCATCCCTTGTGGAAAAGGCATTCTCTAGAAGCTATCTAAATATACAAGTAAAGTAAAATCAGTGCAAGCAAACTTTTTGAGTAAACAATATCAAGCATGTTTTTAAGCTCTTCAATGTTGAATTTACATACATCTATTGAAAATTAAGAAAAAGGAGCGTGAAATTATCTTTCAAGGTGTCAATCACAAAAATGCAATTTATATTCATGAATTTAAGCAACTTTCAACAATGTTAGAAGTAAGATTATGAAACTAGAGTAGTCACATTGTCTTAAAATAAGACCAGTATTAAATGAAAAATGAAAAAGGGGACTGAATTTTTTTTTTCAAATGATGAATTTATATAAGAACAAAATACTTCTTATGTATTTTTGAAACAAACTTACTGCCATAAGTAGTTAATTTTGCGTTACCTGATAATCTTTCTCCTGTTTCTACATAATTTGGAATCACCTTAAAAAGAATAAAGCAGTATAAGCACAAATATATCCTATATACATGTATACAAAATAAAAGAGCGACACATGTATTGCCTTATAATTTAAACGACACACACATCTAATAATAGGTAAAGAGGCACCACTCATCTGGGATAAAATACAGAGCAGAAAGCAAAATTGCAGGAGATGTTCAAAGAAAAAAAGCCCTTTATTGCAAAAATTTTGGATTAAAACTGGTGAGATTCAAAGGAGGCAGAGCCAACTTATGTCATAACTCCTTAGTGTCTCTTTACTACTACATGTGATCAGTCTTATTTTTTTTTCTTTTGCCTGGCTTTAAATTGTAGCTGGCTGAATCAATGAACTGGTTACTTATCCATATTTTTTTAGATGACTAGAAAATCTTCAATCTTTGTAATTTAATAAGATCTGCTTTTAGCTCTGTCCATCAGCATTATTAAGAGTTGGTTTTCATTCTTTTTCAAGAGGTGGCTCAAATTATGGTTGATTCTCCTACCGGGTACTCAAATCTTTGGTCAATTTTATTTTCAGCATTAGTGTCTTTCTTCCTGCATTCTATTTAAAGACCTCTTACATTTAAATTGAATGAAAGAGAGATGGATTAATTACAATATAGGCCTTATTGCGGTCATTGCGTTTGATTCAGGATAATTGATCCATTCTCGATCTGCTGAAACTTCTTAGCCATCACAATCATCCAGTAGTTTGTTGATTTTTTTTACATCGTCTTAAACGATCTTCAGTGGCATGGCTTGGTACATTCTGTGATCTTTACAAACCAGAACATTATTGATGTGTAAATGGAAGTATAAAAGGGTTGATGTAATAGACCTAGCTACCTCTCTCTCTCTGTCTGTCTTTCTCTCTCTCTCTCTCTCTGTCTTTCTCTCTCTCTCTCTCTCTCTCTCTCTCTCTCTCTCTCTCTCTCTGTTTGTCTGCCTGTCTGTCTCTCTTTCTCTCTCTGACACACACGCACACTCTCTCATCTCCATAACTAAGCAAAAAACAATAGACTTCTTTCATGCGTTTGTTCAAAGATCATTCACTTCAAAGGGTTGAAGTTTTTTTTTTTCATATAAATTAAACAATATGAAGGAACTAAATTGAGAGCGAATGCTCCATGAATGTAGCTTAATTCTAGGCTTCTTACATATTTCAATAGAAAGTGGAAATAGGCAACTGACAAATATTTGATTCCCACTAAAGATGGGCCCGACAGGGTTCCTCTGTGAGTGAATTTTAAAGTAAATTTGACCGTTCTGTTTTCAGAATACCATAATAAGGACTTCAGCAACTTTCTGTACCGACATTGTAAAGCGAGGAACTAGTACCTGTAATATCATATTTTTAACTGTGTCAGCAATTATTTCTGTCAATAAAATGTAAAACTAATTATAATTGAACATATGGTTTAATGACATTTATTGTTTTTGAACATCATTTCCTACGTTAAAGCTGCAGAATATTAAGAATTTCAAACAAATGTTCTCATTCTGACTGACATAATCTAATATGTGTCTGAAGCAAGTTATGTAGATAAATTGTACACAAAGTTAGTACTTTTATTCCATACTCAACAGATTGATAAAGTTTGTTGATTAGTATCCAGCCTGAGAGATGCTCACGATCAAGAAAAAAAAATTAAAACTGCACATGAGTGAAATCCTTGCACACTGAAACTTCTGGTACTTAAAAATAAAACTAACTGCAACGTGTTCCATTTAGATTAAACAAAGGGTATCATCACAGAGAACAGAATGACTTATTTAACCCCAATGTGAATTAAGTTTTCCTTTGTATGAACATGTTTAGGTGCAGAATTTTTTTTTCTGTTAGATAGATACAGCTGCAAGTCATTTATTGATAACTAAGATTGTTTAGGCTTTTCATAGGAAGAAACACTCATACAGAATTTTATCCTTTGCATTGTTTAAATATGTATAACTATGAGTAAGAATACTGAGTGTGCATATTTGCATCTACCAATGATCCATATATCCATCCATCTAGATATCAATCGACACATTTTATAGATTATTTACAAGTTTTCTACTTCTATCTAACAGCTAAGGTATTATTTTTTTTCTACTTTCCACTTTAGCTGTATATTCTACATCCAGCCTAGAGTTTTACTTCTCTTAAGGTTTTCCTGCTGTCTTTAGCTCTCAAAGCCGAAGAATTCTCATACCAAGATCAGGAACAGCAATAACTCTCTTGAAAATGAGACTTTTTTAAAATTCTTTTTTTTTTTCCTTATTAAAGCTTTTTCAAAAATAACTGTTATCACGAGACTTAGCAAAAAATCTATCCTTGAAATAATGAAAACTTTTACCCACAGGGCTTAAAATGTTTTCATTCCTCTCATATAAAATGCACCATTCACGCTAGCATGCACAAACTGTGATATTGGCATTATTGTTTATCATAGTCTTAGACTCACCAGTGAGCTGATGATAGCATATTCCATAATGAAAATAAATCTTCATTTAAAATAGAATAAAAATGCCTTACAGTTTTGTTATGAGTTGCATCCATCAGGCATACAAAATCACTGATCCCATCCTAAACCAACAGCCTATACATACCTTAAAATGAGAGTTTGAAAAAACAGTGATTTCTTTTTCCTAATTATAACTTGATTGATCAAAACTTAAATTTCTTTGTTTTATTCACATAGCTGGAGTGGTCTTATATAATCTAAAATGTTATAAACTTTGTGTGAACTATATGATTTATAATAATTTTTTTCTTTATCGAGGCTATACAGTGGAATCCGTTTGAAGTCAACTCTCGCTTGCAGTCAACACCACAGTGCGGTGCCGTTTTTTTTTCCTTTTTGTTTAAGAAACTGATTTTCTGATAAAGTCAATGGGTTGGGAATATTTTCGCTTAAAGTAAACACCGCGTACTGTATGGGAAAATGTAAAACTGATAAGAGCGGGGGTGATAAGAAATGCGTGGGTGGGACATACTCTTTGACTGTAAATCCAATACAGTAAGTAAGTCCCTGTTTATTAAGTTAATAGCATCCTTAACAAGGCCTAGCTAAATGGTCTTCACGGTTGTGACAGTGACAAAGAAGGGTTCGAAGGGCGTGGACGGGATGGAGGCTGTGTGTGTCTAAATCTAGATTTAACTTATTGTGGGCTCGCATCATTTGAGGCAAATAGTCCATTGTTTTCTCCCCACCGCCGCTAGCCTCAACCAATAGCAGCCTTTACATAGCCTCCAATAATACTAAAACATTTTTTTTAAATCAAGCCATTTTCAAAAAGCAACGAAAATAATGATGGTCCCCAGACGTTAAAAGAGGATAAAGCTGAAAAAAAAATAGCAAGAACTGTAGGTATACACGCATATTTTGTGTTTTTGTCTGTATTACAGAAAGTTGTTTAGAGTCTTATCTTCTTATTCTTTTTCAAATTTTCCTTATTTTTACCTTTTCTAACTCACTTGCTTTTTCACTGTCTCACTACTTCTGCATAATTATTGTTCTCATACCTCCCCCCCCTCAAGATTGAATATCTTCAGTGTCCTCTCTCTCTCTCTCTCTCTCTCTCTCTCTCTCTCTCTCTCTTTCTATCTGTCTATCTATCTGTCTGTCTGTCTGTCTGTCTCTCTCTCTCTCTCTCTCTCTCTCTCTCTCTCTCTCTCTCTCTCTCTCTCTCTCTCTCTCGCTCCTTATCATAACTTTCTATTATTATCATCTAATGTTTGTCTGTCTCTCCTTCGGTAAATGTCCCTATCATGTACTGTTTGTCTATCTTGTAGAATAGGAGGAAAATGTTCACCCCAGAAGACACTTAATTATTATTTTGAGCCCGGTACAATGGTAATAAAGATGTTAAATACATGAGCATATTGGTAGATGATCAGTAAAACCAAGGATTAATTTTTTTTTTTTTACAAACGATCCAGAGCAGCTTTGGACTTTTGTTTAGTTAAGACTATATCCACAAAAGCAGTGGAAGTACCTCCTTTAGACTCCATCTTTAAATTGATGAACTTGAATGAGTTTTTTTTTTTTCAATTTTATAGCATGTTTCTAGTCTGGAAATATTTTTGTTGATAAAGGAAGGAAAAGAAAATTATAATGGTTGACACGCCATTTTAATCTTTTGAGAAGCCTTTGTTACTTTGCGTGTCCGCTTCAGTGACAGTTATGAGGCATGTTCTGTCATTTTATTCCTTAGTTTGACAAGTGTGTCGAATCTCTTATATTGTCCAGAATATGTAATATATTAGCCAATGGAAAGTGAATTCAGGCCAACCTTTTTATATAATAATTATCTGGAAGTAGCTGTTTAAGGTGCAGGAAGCGAGGTCTTTTTTTCCCACGTTTAGCATAGATTTGGCATCTGCAGTAAAAATTTGAATCTTTTAAAAGTGTGATTTACTTTTTTTTCTAACATATGATCTTTCTACGGTTATATAACTATTTATTTACTTAAAACTATCCTGAAGGTCACTTATTATTAAAAAAATGTCGAAACATGAATCTTCTTGCCACTTTTTGTTTCAGGAGAATGATTAAAGCATTGACTTATTTTGTGTGTGGTTCTCTCTGTTCAGAATGACAAGTTGGTCTCAGGTGGACCCCGTCCACAGAACTGGCAACACAGACCACTAGGCCGTGATGAAAGTCAGAGTAAGTGAAGCCAATTTCTATTGTAACTCGGTCTCTGCGTCCTGTTTTGTTTTGTTTACTTAATACATGACTGAGAAGGTTTTTGATTTTTCAAGATTTTAATCTTTTTAGCGATCAGATTATCATAAGTGATATAGATGCTTTGTCAAGTCTTTAAATTTTTTTTTTCATGAAACCATGCAGAGAATTGGTCTCTGAAAAATGCTGGGTGGTTTTTGTTTTTTGTTTTTTGTTGTTTTTTTTTTTGTTTTTTTGTTTTTTTGCTTTTTTTGCCATCGTCATTAGATGTATTTTTCATTGTGTAATTTGCCTTAGTCATACAAAAAACTGAGGGATAAGTTCAAACAAAATTTTTGCAGGAAAACATTTTTTTGTTTGTTGAGGTTGTTTTTTATTTTATTTTATTTACCTAGTGTCATGAAAGGGTAAGATAGGCAGGAGTTGAGTTGACCCACGACCCTCTGTTATTGCAGAGGGCTGTGGTTGACCAGTGTGGGAGAGGGGATAGAAATCCTAAATCTTTTACTTGATGACACACACTTCCTTTTTGCACGGATTATCGTGTTGGATTTAATCCACCCTTTAACTTTTTATCAGGTATTTCAAGATTTGACTAGTAATCACTGTTTCCGATGGACACAATTGTAAAAAAAATGACATACATAAGCCGATTATGTATAGTTTTAAAGAACTTGTTTTTAAACATATCGACACACACACGTAAAGCGAACAGCTCAGCCGCTCTGCTGCCCGCTAAACATTCGAGATATTCAGGAACATCTTTGTTATGAACGATTTATTTAACGTTGGTTCTGTCTTGCTGATACTGTGTAGAGTTTTATCTTTATGCGTACATTGGTGTGTCCATTCAATTGGACAACTCGTCACAAGCACGAGAAGTTCGGATTTACATGTAATATCAATAAATAAAGAGAAACTGAGGTTTTTCGTCAGAGTGATTCATTTTCATTTTGCAGCCGAAACTGAGCAGATGAACAGTCTCCTACTAGGGACACAACAGGCCTACAGATACCTCGGTAAGTCATTCAGTGTTATTGCAACAATTAATACGACTATAGTTATAACCATTCTCTTCATCTTCATGTACTTGTCACTAACCGTCATGGCCATCATCTTCATCTTTGTCTTCATTACCTTATTATTCTTATCTTCATCATCATGACTATGACCATGACCATGACCATCATCATCATCAGAATCATCAACATTATCATCACCATCATCATTTATAATTATTGCTATAATTATTACTACTTCTATTTTTGCTGCTGATGATGCCACGTTTATTTCTACTCCCCTGACGGACGCGCACACGATAATTCTAAATTCACCCTGTGTGGTTCATTTTAGGACAATAAGAACTTAAAATTGGATAAGATTAGGCCTATATAATTGAAACTCGTCTTACATTCCATAATCATAATTGTGGCTTCACTTGAGGAACTTAAACGATATCTTTTATCTTACTGCATAGGTTTCATGCTATACCAAAGCCAGCTGGAAGTGTGGAGTTTGGGAAGTAGCCTGTGCTAAGAACGAAACCATCCATACCGAAAATATTTTTCAGGACGGCCCAAAGAGACAACGCAGCATCTTTACTCTACATCTGCCTGAAAAGCTAACTTTTATACTATATTCATGGCTTCTCAATAACCGTACTTTTTAAATTGGGAGGTTGCTCTATACATATTAGCATCGTAAAAATCTAAATTTTATAAACATTTTTCCGTGTAAAGATAGTTTCCTAAACTCAACAATATGTATCTTTTTTTTTTCTTCGCTCATCATTTTAAGATAGTATAAATGTGAACTATTATTATAATACGGTTTTGTTTTTTGTTTTTGTTGTAAATATCGCTCCTGTTTTTTCCCCAAACTGGTTGTAGAGTATCCCATCAACGATCCACCCACAATAATATTGACTATAATGATCAATTAGTTCACTTTGTTAAACTTTGTATTTTTCTCATGGAATTATTGTGGATAAAAATACTGATGTCAAGCTTAGGTCCACTGATATCAATCTTGGGTTTGGACCCTCATTTTATGTCTTTCTAACTTCAGCTGTCTACAATTTTTTCAACCCTTTATTTTTTTTCTTATTGCTTTTCCGCCTGGCACATAAAAAAGGTGCCACATTCTGAAGTCTATCTGAGAGAAGTAAAACTCCGTTTTTTTACGCATTCTTATACACCACACATCGTCGACTGTTTGAGCGCAGTACGTTTCCCCTACAAATTTCCAATTTTGGTGACGCAACGGTTATCTGTATACGTTTCCCCTATTAATTGCTAAGTCGATTACTGTCGAAACAAAATCGAATTTTCGATTGTTTAAGCACATTTGCCCTCTGCATTTTTATGGGCTTGGGACCATCACACAATTATCTCAAAACATTGTGTGGCCGCATTACAAATGTGTCTTTGATATTTTAGTGGCTAAAAACTATACACACATTTTGGAGTGTCATAAAGAACATTATGAGGGAGCTTTAAGCAGGGCTAAACAGAACCTCGGACCCTCAACTCCATTTAAAACAGCTTATAAGACATCTTATTTACATATTCAATTCTCGAAATTCTGGCTTCTCTGAATTCTTGCATGGCTTTCTCCCATCTCTCTCTCTCTGGCATCTATCACGTTTTCTTGTTTTTGCGTTTTCTCCTTTGCTGATGGCAGAGCATTTCATGAGTGTCAACTGTTGCACATCTCCAAGTCTGTTTATTAAAGTGAAAATGTTCGGATTGGAGTTCTGGAACTCTGCTTTCAAAGTCCAGATTAATTCTTGATGGACTGAAGATTAAACCTCTTTTTTGGTATTCGTCTATAAGTAATCCCAACATAACTTCATATGTTTCTTGTTTCTTGTTTGGCAGCAAAAAGTAAAACATGGTCATGTAGTAGCCTAATCTTTCAACGTGAATAATGTAAAGCTGGAAAAAAAATTGAGGACTGCACTTGAAAGTTCCATCGCCGAATAATGGAGAATCATTGGTGAAATATTGATAGTTCTTCTCAAATGTCATCATCACGACTTTGTTCTTAGTTGCATAAGTGAAGTCGTCTGGCTTATCAAAGTTTCCTTCTTCCAAAACATGAATCGTCTCATCTATGTCTCTCGGGAGCTTTGGTTTTACTGATCGCCTGGCGATATAAATTGCCTTTCTGATAGAGGAGTACTCCCTTGGAACAATATCTACTTTATCTGCCTGTAATTCCTAATTATGACTTTCGCTGGTCTTTCATCCGTATTATGTAGACTTCTCTTTTTGCACCGGTTTTGCAAATCTTGTTTGGCTATACTGTGACAGGGTGGCTGCGTATGATTGTGGTCTGACTTCAAGTCGAAAATCGTTGTTAGAGAGTGGTCTGTCAAACATCGCGCAGGACACTTCTCTTTCCAATTTATGGTTGCAGAATTTTTCCTATTAAGAATAAATTTAAATCCTTCAATCAATGGGGCTGAATTTCCAAATTTTGTAGTATATTTTGAGAGAATGGGAGAAGCCATCTTAACGAGCTGATAGTCGTCGCTAAAATGAATAAAGTGAACGAATTGAGCCTAACGTCGAAACACTTACACGAGCAAAGGTTGTTTAATGTGCTTACACCGGGCAGCCCACCGTGAGTAGATGTCACAATCTCTATATAATCCATTGTAATTTGACGGGGCCGGCTCCGTCATTTTAAACGGTTTGCTAAGTGTTGAAAGATCCGTCTCGGTATTGAGTAGTTGATAGTATTCGATAATATTCGATAGTACGAGTAGTAGGGGAAACGTAGATTTGGGATTTTTGGTTTTACAACCCAATTACGTAAGTAAGGGAAAGGTACAACCCCCGACTGTTTGTAATTCCCTCTGTCCTTATCCGTATCACTCTCCTACCTCCGAACAGCTTTTCAGTCAGCGCTCGATTGGTCGTCGTCTCGGATTAACCCATGTAACATTTAACTTTGCGATGGAAACAACGTGAAATAATGGTGTGTGTGTGTGTGTGTGTGTGTTGGAAAGAGAAGGAAGATTGGTTGGTCGTAGAGCATTTGTATTCTAGATTGTTTTATGTGCTTTGTTATTACATATTTGAAAACTATGAGCTCTGCACGTTTTGCCTAGGAAATCACAATATCTGCGAAGAATTTAAATAGTTCATAATTATAGGCATTGCAAGTCAACGTGCACGTAGGGAAATATTTAATTTAAAACTTGTGCTATGGACGGCTTTTAAAAGCTGACTTTTTATGAGTTCATGACGTAACTACGAAGCATAAATCTTTAGAAAATACATGGACTAAAATATGTGCGAACCTGGTGACGTTGAAATCAATTTGTGCCTTCTCGTTGTTCTTAACTTGACCTCCGGAGGGTGAAGCTAACTTGACATGACAAAAATGATATCTAGTCTTTGTGGATTGCAAGTCATTGCTGGCTTACTTTCTCATCAAAGGGTTTATCTTTCAAAACAATTGTATCAACGATGAAATTTTGGAAAAGGCTATCAACTATGATAGCAATCAAACTTTGACAAAATCTCGATTCCTTGCTATCGTCAAAATGCCAAATGCTTGGAATAAAAATTTGAGTAAAAAGCATCACTGCAAAGAATGCGCTGTGGGATTTCAAAAATTATGCACGAAGACCACTAGTTATATTGGTTGTAACTTCCAACTCCAAGTCAGACGGTCTAGGTCATTCATCCTAGTGATTGGATTCAAACTCCCACGTTTTTGAATGTTCCACTTTTCCGCCAAACACAATGGGTCTCAATCGAATATTCATTCATTCATCATGAATGCCGAGTTCCTATTCCCATGTTTCATGTTTGCCTATAATTAATCTTACACTTTGAATTGAAACTGCTGTGTTTCACTCAGTCATTTATCCTAAACACTGAATATCAAGCGCTATGGTTTAGTCTCTCTTCTTAAGCGCTAGTTTTCAAATGATCTAGTGCATCATTAACCAAGGCAATGTCCAAAATCTAGCCCTCGTGCCAAATGCGCCCCGTGTTCAACTTTACACTGGCTCGCAGCTTCTGTCATAAAACAAATAATTAAAATTAACCGTTCAAAGAATGTCAGGCTGAATGATCGGCTCCCAACAAACTTGACCCTCTTTGCAAAACATTTGAACACCCTGAAATAGATGAGCTCCGTCTTTGTAACAATTATTTTGCATTTATATCCTTTATATATCCAATTTTATTTCATAATTGTGACTTTTTTCCTCTGTCTAAAGGTGTCGACTTGAATAGCGGCAGGAGCTTTTTTTCCCTCTTGCATTTCATGTGCAGCATTTTTGTTTGTATTAATCTCGTTTGCCACATTTTCTCTTTACAGTGCGAAACGTTAATTGGGTTGATGTTCATGCCAAGTGACTCCATTTTCAGGAAACGTGGAACTTAGATTTCTTGCAGAGGTCAAGATTTTTGTCTGTTAACTAATTTATTTTTATAGATTCAAATCATTATTTTGTTTCCTCAGTGTCAGAACTCCTGAAAAGATGTCGACCCAGCAGTCCTCAGTCAAGCAGCTTGGCTATAACATTTCATCCCTAGTATTCACATTTCTTTATTCTTTACAGATGATGTTTGCCTAAAGTTGTTGATCTTGGAATTTTACGCATTTTTGTGTAATTTTTATGTAATTTGCATATAATTGGTCATTTGCTTCTTGAAAATAATGTTTAATGTTTATTTGATTATTCATATGCGCTGCTTCAACGGCTAACAATTTATGTGTTGAACATAGAACAAAACAGAATTGCACCTGGAATATCTTATTTCATCTTGTCTTATTGTGTTATAAACTTTTCAAACTGGGAAATTTTAGTCTTAACTCGGAAAAAAAATTCAGCTCCGGAGTGACATTACATTACTTAGGACACAAAATGCTCAGTCTTGAGAATCTCACCTATTCTAATCCACCGTTACGCCTTCATAATGATATCGCACCTACAATTCTACAGGTGTAGAATACTATTTCCCTCGCTCTGTTACTTTTAGGTGAAATAGATTCAGAGTTGAAAGCAACAGAGGCAAAAAATGTAAACACGAGAGAGCTGAAACTTTTCCCAACGTTTGATGTACTCATGATAATTATTAAAACAAAAATTATGGGTTATTCTGAGGTCACGCACTTGGAATTACTTTGACAGACTATCTGTCATCACATTTATGGTTATGTGAATTGCATTTCACAGGAATCAAAACATTTAGTTATCAATAAAGGCTTTAGTCGGAGTACTTTGCATAGGATCGAAATGATCTTTGCTTACTACTCGAAAAACAAATGAATAAACAAAAAATGGTGTGAAAGAATCAACAAAATTATGTGCAAAATTAGCGGATAGGTATACCTCTCAAAACAAAATAAAAATAATCTGCCTTATTTCAGAGCAGTGTGGGTTAAGTTGGGTACGTTCAGTGCCTAGCCCTGAGCTAGATGGAATTCGCGCATCAGTGAAAAGTGCTTTGAGAAATATTCGTACATTGAAAGCCTGAGTTTGAACTCTTTCCTGTATATCATCATGGGTTCCAACTCACGTTTCACTTTAAAAGGAGACATGAATGTTTCCAGACATGTTTAGTCATAATTTGTGCCGCATGTTCTAACAATAATATTGGTTCCTCGCTCTTGTTTTGGTGAGTGCTTTGATCACAACTCTGCTGTTTAAATCAGATTCATCTCTTCCTCTTTGCTTGATAAGTATCTTACCAAACTGTTCGACCTTGAACAACCTGTTTCTCTGCAACTTATCTTCTTTCATGGTTAACACGTCTGACCTTTCTTTCATTACTTGGAACATTCCTATATTGTCAAATAATCTTTGTGTCCTTTCATCCTGTTACTTCTATCTTCTATTTGCTCAAAATTCAGTATTGTTCATTTGTTTTATTATCCATCGAACACATCCACATTTTATTTCGGAACAATACAGATAACAGTGACGTCATCGACAAGCCGACAAAATATCCAAACTGAATACACTTTTGCATTGTGCATGGTTTATTATTTCATTTTACCAATACAGCCAAATTTCCCCTCTGTGTTTTAACAGGCTTGGCACAAAGATGGAAACACACTTGGCTGCATTAGAAATGTTGGTTTTTATGAAAATGACGTAAACTTTATCCTCTAAAATGGTTATTTATGAACAATGTTCATCTGGACTATTAAAATGGGTAAATAAATATTAATAAAAATGTCAACCTACGAATTGGCTGGTAGCATTTGATATGCGAGTTTTGTGATAACTCTAGTTGTCATCTGCCATTGTGATAGTTTTTCATGATCTCTTGGCGTTTTGCGTCACTGGAGTAAACCCTCTTGTTTTTACTTGTACCTTTGCTTCGCTTTTTCAGCACAATATGTATGCTGTTGCTGGCTGTAGGCGATCCAAGAAACAAATATTGGGATGGGATGCTTGAAACAGTTCATGAGCATGTGTCAAATGTTAACTTTCTCAAGCATTGGTTGTTCTTCCGGTGTACTTTTCACGGCCCAAAAGTTTGGTACAAATTTTGAATTCATTGACATAGTTTGAAAGGCTTTCATGGCTGTAATTTTTAGATGGTGAACAAATTTAACTGTGCATATAACTCCTTTTATACAGACCTTAAGCATTCTTTGGCAGGTCTTTTCAAGCCAAAGGACATAAAACGCAAGGGAAATACTGGTCATGTAGACAAGGGTGCTATGCAGTTGAAAAAATGTGTTGGGCACATTTTAAAAGTTCCATCTGCTTACATTCTATCTGCTCTTGAAAAGTCAGTTTCTATGAGCAGTAAAACCTTCACAGATTTGTTAGCATGTACAAGGAAGGGGTGGTTAACTCTACAAGGCACGAAACGTTTCGGCTCTGCTTCCTGGGATGGCTGTTCGCAACTTTGGTAGAGACGCTTGGCATCTTCAACATCAAAAGGAGGATAAGAGGCAACTCGCCTTCGCTGGCTTGTTAAGCTGTCGTAAAGATTTTCGCTGGCTCTGTAGTTCCAAATGGTGCTCTCTATATTGAAGCACCATGATTGCATCACATTTTTCACAATTTACTCTGCATCAAAGTAGAAATCGTTACATCCGTCCTGTCACGGGCAGGGCAACTGTGTGATGCATCTCCATGTAATACTTGTTTCCCACTTTGGGTCTTTTCCAAACTTAAAACCATTGAGGATTCCAGTTGCTCCTCTCCCGGTAGTGAAACGTTTCGTGTTAAAAATCGGCGTAAAATCAAAGAAAAAGAAACATCTACATGTATTTTCTTCCTTTGTCTAATGCGAAATGATTGTCACAGTGAGTCGAGAAATGAACATAAAACATTTTTTTTTATCTTATTTCACTAAACACTCGCATTGTACAGCAAAGAAACAACAAAAAGGTGATTGTTTGCATAGTAGAAAATAAGAATAACACATGTAACGCATAATACACATTAACAGAATGAAAGAAAATGACTGTCTACACGTGCAAGGTAACTCAACTCTGTTAAACTCAAGGAGCCAACAACGTGATTTTGATTTCACACCACGCTCCAATCATACAGGCAACACAAACACACACACATACTCCTTCGCTACCAGTTTGTGGACCGTATCGACTTCAATTGAATGGATTACAACGCTCCACGATACTTGTGTACAAACTGAGCGCACATGGATTCCCAAAGGAATAAAAATTAGTGCGCTCAGTTGTCGTGCACTTGGTTTGTTTGTTTTGTTTTTTTTTTCGATGGCTTCCATTCTGCCTCTAGTTGATCTCCCACGTATTCAACCTGAAACTCAATTTTTCCATTCTCCGTTGTCTTTCATCTCCTATTTTCCACTTTCCATTGCCATCTAGATCCTCTCTTGCCCTAAACTATTCCTTTGTCCAATCCGCTTCGCTTAAGTATATTTTAATTTTTTATGGGTTTTTTTTTAAACTCTCATCTACCTCTTTTCTCATATACATTGGTTTCCATTTTTTTTTCTCCACATTATTTAGCATTTCCTGTCGTTTCTTTCAAACTCTCTCTATCATTAGTTTCCCACTTTTCTTCTTCCTCTTTCCTCTCATCCGACTTCCATTCCTTCTCATCTCTTCTCCTATCCGAGGCGCAAGAAAGCTCTGTGGGTAGAGCGTCGGCCTGATAAAACGGGGGTATGGCGTTTTCATCCTGCCTTGAGCGATCTTGCGTTGGGAGACTTGGTTTGTAGAGGTTGCAATGACATTGCACGTAGTCCCTGCCTTTGAGTTTGCAGCTGAACACACAAGTTGCGGCCCTAACTAGGGGGAAGGATCACGGCCACCACCCTGTGACTTCCAACATTTTCCTTTTCTCTCTCGTCTGTTCTTTTGAGCACTTTTCTTCTTTCCTCCCCGGCGTTTTCAGCCCTTCTTTCTTTTTCTTCTTTCCAGTTTTTTCTTTATTTCTCGTGCCCCATCCCGTTCCCCAGAGTTCTCTTCCTTTTTCATCTTATCCCATAGCCTTCAGTTTTATCTCCCTCTTTCACTTCCAGTGACTTCATGCCCCTCTCTGCACTTTGTGTCCTTTACGAGGGCCTCTAGCCTTTTTTTTTTCTTCCATTCGTTGAC
>JAWDGP010002750.1:0-15681 GCA_033675545.1 Elysia crispata | reverse complement strand
TACTACTACTAAATACAACTACTACTACTACTACTACTACTACTACTACTACTACTACTACTACTACTACTACTACTACTGCTGCTGCTGCTGCTGCTGCTGCTGCTGCTTCTGCTGCTGCTGCTTGGCAGCAGCAGCAGCAGCAGCAGCAGCTGTAGCAGCAGCGCTTGCTACTACTACTACTACTACTACTATTAATACTAATAATACTACTACTACTACTACTACTACTACTACTACTACTACTACTACTACTACTACTACTACTACTACTACTACTACTACAAAGTAAGAATTACTAAAGGTAGTGCTGGGAAGTGCATAGGATAAAGCTGGAAGAGGAAATGACCGAAACAATCTTGAATTTGTGGAATTAGAATCATGGATTTATAAATTTTTCGTCACCTATCGCCATGCACTCAAAAAGAACAAAGATTGTACCAATACGCCACTACGTTCCCTAAAAAGATAGGTTCTTAGCGAAGGTATTTACTAAGCCTCCCTGAGCGACTTGCAATCTTGATTGGGAAGATCAAAATCGCACCAAAGACAACCATTGAATCCGTAAGAATCAACACCTGCCATTGGACGCACAAACATCTAGGACGAATGATAACAATATGTATGCCTCAAATGTAAAGTAATTTGAAATTTAGATGTAAAGGAAGCAAACCACTGGGTTAATTATAACTAAGAATAAAAGACTTCTAGGTAGTATTCAGCCGTGGCTAGGATAGATAAAGCTGTGAAAGTGAAGATGATTATTCTGTTCGTTCTTTTCATCTTCTCACAGCTTCTATAAGTAACGGTAGTTGTTTGATGAACAGTTTTTTTATGCAAAAACATTTGAAATTTTTTAGTTCCATGAAAATTGGGTTTACCATGTCAGACCATGGCGTGCTAGTGTTAGTCAAAGAACAACGCCAGAAATGTTTAGAGGTCACCGATATCATTTGATAGAAAACCGCTATCCTTCATATGTATATGGATTGAATTCTTTTGCCTGAACAAAACAGCGATATTATTTGTTTGCTGCTCTAAAAAGATAAAAGATAAAGGTATTATCACATCACTGACAAATGGCATCGAACGATATCAAAACCTGACCCAACTGATGTTTGCTTAAAATTGGACATTATGAGACCTTACATACTAGGTTATTAATATAGTCTCTATTTCTTCATACCAAATTCCGTATCTTCCTTCTTTATTTTTTGCATCTCTTCACAAAGTTGTTTAACAATTTTAAAATTTGAGATGTTTGCAGATGGATCCAAAGAATTTAATTTGAAAAATGGACTTGATGGGAAAAGTGAGTGAATAGAATGGTTGTTTGGCAATGGTAGGTAGCGATTGATGGATACTACATAGAATCTCATATCTAAAAAATATCTAAGACAAAGTAAAAAATCCTTATTCATTGTTAAGATTTAATTTCTAAACAACAAAGTTAACAGGTGTTGTTCCATAACATTTTCATTTCTTTACAAAGATGTATAATTAAAAAAAAAAAAAAAGAATTTGAGGGATGGACATAACTTGAAACAAATACATTAAATTCAAAATTGGTTCAAATGGGATAACCTTGTAGTTATTAGATTTTATTTGTATTTATAGGCAAAATTAAAAGGCATTATATAGATTCTTATTTGTTAATTTAAAGTGAGCACGAGGTGAGGTAAAAAAAAAAACTTTAAACATCTCTCAATGGTGAATTTGAAGTTTGGATGGATTTTTACAAAACATCTTACACAACATAAGGTATATTTATTAAAGAGTCTACTGTTTTATAGATGTGAAAATAGAACCTTATGCTCTTGAAAATACTTTTTTTCTGGACATTATGAAATTTTAAATGTCATAAATATAGCAATTTTCAATCATTATTTTGGTCACTTCACTCTGTATATTAGTAACAAATTTAGTGCGAAAATGTACAATATGTTTTAAAATTTGGCCCTTTTAAAAGATTTAAATTAATATGCATGTTTTTAGTTGTTACTTAAAACACATTGTAGCAGGAATAGTCCAATTTCTTACATCTTAAACAATTATTTAACATTCTAAACACACCACTAAACATACACCAAGTCTCTTTACAATAGCTTGTATCTATTTTAAATCTTAAGCAGAACAAACCGGGACAATAATCAGATGGACTGTTTAAATCGCCATAGCTTGAATATTTATTATTAAAAACCAAAATTCTCCCTTAAAACGGAAATAACGAATTGATTTATTGCGATGAGGGATTAAAGTACATTTGGTTTAAATTATGTTATTAGAACAAGGAAGGCCGTTTTCCTGAACAAGATCAGCAAATAACATTTTCGTAGATTGTCCGGTCGGAAATCTTCCGTGAAAAGTCATCAATCAATGTCATTCAATATCTCTCTCTCTCCCCCTTCTCTCTGACTCACTCATTCTTTCGCTCTCTCTCTCTCTCTCTCTCTCTCTCTCTCTCTCTCTCTCTCTCTCTCTCTCTCTCTCTCTCTCTCTCTCTCTCTCTCTCTCTCTCTCTCTCTCTCTCTCTCTCTCTCTCTGTCTTTATCAAAGCCTCTTTTCTTCATCCAAATTTGTATTAATCGCTCAATCTTTTCTGCTCTCCATAATCCTCTTCTCAATGTTTTTCATTTCCCTATCTATTTTTTGTCTTTGTAATCCACAAATGGTATCGCGCCCCGTCTCTACCCAATTGTCTTTTTGTTTTGTCTTCTTCAACGTGCTTTATCTCTCTAGTTCATGTCACAATCATGATCTTTACAGAGCATTATGTAATGCATTTTTACGTCTCTTTTGGATAATGAAAAACTAGCAAATTTTTTCTACGACCTATGCTACTTTATGGGTGTTAAATCATTCAATTCTCATCGGTCACAACACTATAACAATCAAAATGCATACAAGAATCGGCAATAACAATCAAAATACATACAAGAATCGGCAAAAACAATCAAAATACATACAAGAATCGGCAATAACAATCAAAATACATACAAGAATCGGCAATAACAATCAAAATACATACAAGAATCGGCAATAACAATCAAAATACATACAAGAATCGGCAATAACAATCAAAATACATACAAGAATCGGCAATAACAATCAAAATACATACAAGAATCGGCAATAACAATCAAAATACATACAAGAATCGGCAATAACAATCAAAATGCATACAAGAATCGGCAATAACAATCAAAATGCATACAAGAATCGGCAATAACAATCAAAATGCATACAAGAATCGGCAATAACAATCAAAATACATACAAGAATCGGCAATAACAATCAAAATACATACAAGAATCGGCAATAACAATCAAAATACATACAAGAATCGGCAATAACAATCAAAATGCATACAAGAATCGGCAATAACAATCAAAATGCATACAAGAATCGGCAAAAACAATCAAAATAGAATTGAAACGGGATAACTGAAACTAAAAAAAACAAAAAAAAAACAAAAAACAAAAAAAAAAAAACAACAAACAATTAAAAAAAAATGAGCGGAACAAGTGGGTCTCTATTTTGGGTTGGGGTTGAAAACCGTCGGTTCTTTTCAAGGAATAAATCGCTTTAACGCTTTATTTGTTCACTTTTTTTCTAAGAATAAAAGATTTTGCTGATAGATATTGATCGAATTGTCCATGTGGTTAAAAGACAAGTCATTGGGTGCAATTGCTACAGGAGACCTGAAAGCAACACA
The DNA here is from genome assembly GCA_033675545.1 of Elysia crispata. Lineage (NCBI taxonomy): Eukaryota > Metazoa > Mollusca > Gastropoda > Plakobranchidae > Elysia > Elysia crispata. Next base: position 11,966 of record JAWDGP010002750.1, on the reverse strand, counting down.
AATAATTTGAATGCGTAAAAGGTGAAATGATCGAATGCAATGAAAAAGTTGTCGACATGTCGCATTCATGTCGCATTCATGTCGCATTCATGAAGAATAGAAAAACGTCTCAAGCTGCAACAATATTAGTTTGGTTACTGTTGTAGTTGCGAAATGCTCACGCAGAATCCAAACAGCTAAGCCAACAGATACACTTCATCTGTTAAAAGCCGTGTTTTGAATTTAAAATTAACAAACTTGACACTTTGTGTAAACTCATAGAGTTGAGAAACATACACTCAACAAAGGACAATATGAAGTTCAATTGTCGGTTTATGATCTATGCTATTTCTACGGCCTTAGTTTTAACGTCTAGTGCTGGACTTATGTTTGATATTCACCTTATTGAGACATCTCGCAACTCTACCATACAAGACAGGCACTGTAAAGATCTAGGGTATGACGGTCTGGCAGTCATCAGTACCCCAGAAACTTTCCTATATGCCTTAAAACTCACAGAGTACACCAGGTGAAAATTTAAGCATTTATTTTACAGCTAATTCTTTCTTTATATACTTTTAGAAATCCTCTGCTTGGTGTAAAAGGTGCGGCAGATCATTAGTAGGAAGACTTGGTTTCTTTTACTTTAGATATTTTGAACCACCAGGTATGGTAATAATTCTCTCTGAGAATATTTTAATCGACAGTGTGCTAAATCAATGTCATTTCAATTTTTGAACCACCAGGTATGGTAATAATTCTCTCTGTGAATGTTTTAATCGACAGTGTGCTAAATCAATGTCATTTCAATTTTTGAACCACCAGGTATGGTAATAATTCTCTCTGAGAATGTTTTAACCGACAGTGTGCTAAATCAATGTCATTTCAATTCCATGATAAATGAAATAGATGAGTTGATACTAATACGCACATTTCGTTCGATTTTACTTAAGTGAATACACAGACCACTTTACAGCATCTAGAACTGCTGGACAAGTTGGTTACATATTTATAAAACAACTGAAACTACTATTTCTCTCTCATCGATCGGTTGCAAAGGTAAAGATTCTGGTAGATGCGGTGAAAAAAGAGCAATCATTATCACCTTATCTTAATCGCTTTTCATTATGTATATATGACAGGATATATGTATGTATGTATGTATATATGTATATATGTGTGTGTGTTTATATTATATATATTTATATGCATGTATGTAGGTATGTATGTATATATAGTACATTAACATTTTACTTTTTAATTTTCTTTTTATTTCTTGGACTCTTGAAAAAGGTTGAACAAGAGATATTGGAAATGGGTTTATTAAAAAAAAAACAACAGCAAGTACTTCTACTGAGATTATTGGTTTTTGTGAGGTTCGAAAGAGACATTATAGATTAATGATTAAAAATCAGCTGCAAAAAAACCCCAAAGGTATTCAAACCCAATATACAGAAAAAAAAAACTTCCAAAACTAAATTATTTAGAAAGCAGGAATGTAAGGAGTTGATTCTAGTTAATCATCAAAGATTTTCATAAACAATTCCAAAGGAAGGCAATAAAACTAATTTTGATTTACTGATTTGAATGAACTATTCATCTTATTCTTAGTTTAAGCTTCAAGGTTTAGGAAAGAGTTGAAAAGAAAAGTTAAGAAAAAAATAAATCATTGCCTTAAACTCAAAACATTTCCTTTACATTAAATCTTAAAGTCAAGGGAGGAGACAAAAAGAGGCAGAAATTATTTCATAACTTAAAAAGACTATACTTATAGAGTTCAAAAGCAGAAAAGAGGCTTGATCATAAAAATAAAATAAAATAAAAAATCCAAAAAAGAATGAAAACAAACAGATTATGAACCATAACAATGAGAGCCGTTTAGATGTAAATATAATAAACTATTGTGTTCAATGAAACAGCGGTATTTCGTTTTATCAGATATAATTCTTTTTTTTCAATCACCAATGAAATTTGAGAAATTTGACCCTTCAAATTCTTATAAAATCTAGCGTTTAAACTAACGACAAATGTTTGTAACAGAAACGTACTGAACCAGGGCGCCTATATTGGCGCTCACTATCGGCCCGATGTAGGATTCACCATGTGGGATGACGATACGATCCCCACGACGGACGCTCCATTCGCTAACAAACCCCCAAAAGCTGACCCCACCACACCTTATGGCCGTCTGCACGAAGGAGGACATATAATAATGGCAGATGGTATCAGAAAAAGATACGCATTATGCGGACACTGTGAGTCATGAGATCGATTGTCACGAGAGAAACCGCACTAGATTCCTCTCTTTTTTTTGTGTGTGCATGTTTAATATGCTTTATAAATACTTTTATTTTATTTTTACACAAACGGCTCAAAAGTTTGAGCGAAGCACATCACATTATTAAGTTTTCAAGGGCAAAGTCTGAACGTTAAAAAGGGGTCAGAAAACTTGTGAAACGGATATTTTTTTTAACTTTTGGCCTTCAAAAAGTAGATTAATAATAAAAAAAATACACATTCCATGATGATTGGTGATTTACTAAATAGTCTTTTCTCTATCTCCTTTGGACTTCCTTTTTCTCAAACTTGTTGGTATAATCGTTATTGTTATTATTATTATTATTATTATTATTATTATTATTATTATTATTATTATTATTATTATTATTATTATTATTATTATTATTATTATTATTATTATTAGTAGTAGTAGTAGTAGTAGTAGTAGTATTAGTATTATAATTATTATTATTGTATTTGTTGTTGTTGTTGTTGTTGTTGTTGTTGTTGTTGTTGTTATCATTATTATCATAAATATTATTATCAATCTCATTATGATAACTGTCATAATTTTTCTTCTTCTCCTTCTTCTTCTTCTTCTTCTTCTTCTTCTCCTCCTCCTCCTCCTCCTCCTCCTTCTTCTTCTTCTTCTTCTTCTTCTTCTTCTTCTTCTTCTTCTTCTTCTTCTTCTTCTTCTTCTTCTTCTTCTTCTTCTTCTTCTTCTTCTTCTTCTTCTTCTTCTTCTTCTTTTTCTTCTTTTCTTCTTCTTCTTCTTCTTTTTCTTTAGGTTGTTCCATCGTTTGTTTTAAACGTAGATGATTATAAAGAAGTGAGCAATAGGTTGCATATTTGGTGTACCATTAACTTTTTTTGTTTTGTTTCTTATTTTGTTTTGTTTTCCCTGTAGATAAGAGCTCCGCCAGTGAGAGTTCTGGCAACACATTGGAAGGTCACCTTCAGACAATAATGAAAACAATTCTCTCTGTGAGCAAAGTTTTCTCTTATATGGAGTGTGCTGTGCTCTGCGGAATGGTTCTAGAGTGTCGAGCTGCTGAGTTCAACTCTGACCTTTTGACCTGCACAGTAATCGGAGATTATACGTCTTCCGGATACATAGCCAATGCCAAGGTCAAGACCTACGTCAGGCGCAACTTTTGATCAGTGGATGAAGCCACCTCCTGAACAGTGCTACTGACTTTTGGAAGAAAAACTTGTCGTAGAATTTAGATATTGATCGGATACTGGCCCCTTTTCCCACGTATTCAAGCATGAGAAGATTGGCCTCATAATATTAAATATATATATATATATATATATATATATATATATATATATATATATATAATTTTAAAAACGCAAAATCATTTTTGAAAATGGCGCGAGAAACACATTTGGTGACCAGAAGAAACGACAAAGAAATTAACATCGATTTGATTTTTTTAAAAGAAGAATTTATTTTAAACCATAACATACAGAAAAAAAAGTTTGTCATTTAGGCTCTAAAATATCTTGGTAATAGCTATCGTGCTTCCTCAGGCTCGATTTCCCGCAAAAGTTCTCCACCAAGCGACTATCAACCAAGCGCCCAATGATTGTTTTGATGTAGCGAGTTCTCGAACCACCTTCCTCTGAATAATAGGTAAGTTATGAAATGATTAGAGCCAGGAAAAAAATGTTAAAAAATTAAAAAGACATAATGACTACTTCTTCCTATAAGAGAGGCCACTATATAGAGGAAGACATCTAAGTTATTGATGCAGCTGAATATCTGTTCTAAGCATTACAATCAGAAAAAAAGCATAAGTTATGAAGATTATACCATTTTTTTTATTTCAGGAGTTCTTTTATATGAGTGATGTTTACTGTTATGGAGGATTCTTGACGCGATGAATTGAAATAAACTGGCAAAAACAATTTCTCTTCTAAGTGTCTCTGGTTTTTGCTATATCTTGTTTGCAGTAATATAACATCTAAGTGTGTCTGGTTTTTGCTAATTTTGTTTGCAGTAATATAAGATCTTCTAAATGTGTCTGGTTTTTGCTAATCTTGTTTGCAAAAATATAAGATCTTCTAAGTGTGTCTGGTTTTTGCTATATGTTGTTTGCAGTAATAAATGATCTTCTAAGTGTGTCTCGTTTTTGCTATATGTTGTTTGCAGTAATATAAGATCTTCTAAGTGTCTCTGGTTTTTGCTTATCTTGTTTGCAGTAATATAAGATCTTCTAAGTGTGTCTGGTTTTTGCTAATCTTGTTTGCAGTATAGTAATATAAGATCTTCTAAGTGTGTCTGGTTTTTGCTATATGTTGTTTGCAGTAATAAAAGATCTTCTAAGTGTGTCTCGTTTTTGCTATATGTTGTTTGCAGTAATATAAGATCTTCTAAGTGTGTCTGGTTTTTGCTAATCTTGTTTGCAGTAATATAAGATCTTCTAAGTGTGTCTGGTTTTTGCTAATCTTGTTTGCAGTATACTAATATAAGATCTTTTAAGTATGTCTGGTTTTTGCTAATCTTGTTGGCAGTCATATAAGATCTTCTAAGTGTGTCTGGTTTTTGCTAATCTTGTTTGCAGTAATATAAGATCTTCTAAGTGTGTCTGGTTTTTGCTCTATCTTGTTTGCAGTAATATAAGATCTTCTAAGTATGTCTGGTTTTTTCTCTATCTTGTTTGCAGTAATATCAGATCTTCTAAGTGTCTCTGGTTTTTGCTATATGTTGTTTGCAGTAATATAAGATCTTCTAAGTGTGTCTGGTTTTTGCTCTATCTTGTTTGCAGTAATATAAGATCTTCTACGTGTGTCTGGTTTTTGCTCTATCTTGTTTGCAGTAATATAAGATCTTCTAAGTGTGTCTGGTTTTTTGCTCTATCTTGTTTGAAGTAATATAAGATCTTCTAAGTGTCTCTGGTTTTTGCTCTATCTTGCTTGCAGTAATATAAGATCTTCTAAGTGTGTCTGGTTTTTGCTCTATCTTGTTTGCAGTAATATAAGATCTTGTGCTGAAATTGAAAGGACTATGGTGAAAAGCTCCCAAAGGCGACCATTTTGGGAGCGCGCAATGCTATTGATTTCATGTTATTTCAACATAATTTATAATGTATATATATGCCGTAAGGTAAGAAAGAGCGAGATTCTATCATGATCTAACCTAGAATGATCTTAGATTTGTAGACCTAAAATGTCTGATCAGCCTTGATCTTGATATTAATTGTCATAGGCTGTTTGCACTAGTCATTAATAGTTACTAGTTTGATGATTAAAAAGGGGTCACTGGTGTTGTAAATAGATTTCTATCGAGATTTTATAAAATTCCTGCGATAGTTGCAAAAGGGCTGAATGATGGTGTAGCATCTATATGTAGTGTCTGTCCAAATAGTCTACGATCCGTATGTAGTGTTGGTCCTAACGGGGAAGCATCGGTGTATACAGTCATTCCTAACGGTGAAGCATCTATGTAAATGTAGGCCCTAGCTCTGTATCCATTTGATCCTAACGGTGTAGCAGCTGTATATGGTGTCGGTGTAGCTTCTGTGTATAGTGCGGGTCCTGAAGGTGTAGCTTCTGTGTATAGTGCGGGTCCTGACATTGTAGGATTCCTGTATAGTATCCATTTGATCCTAACGGTGTAGCAGCTGTATGTGGTGTCGGTGTAGCTTGTGTGGATAGTGCGGGTCCTGACGGTGTAGCTTCTGTGTATAGATCTAGTGCGGGTCATGACATTGTAGGATTCCTGTATAGCATCCATTTGATCCTAACGGTGTAGCAGCTGTATGTGGTGTCGGTTTAGCTTCTGTGTATAGTGCGGGTCCTGACGGTGTAGCTTCTGTGTATAGTGCAAGTCCTGTCGGTGTAGCATCTGTGTATAGTGCGGGTCCTGACATTGTAGGATTCCTGTATAGTATCCAATTGATCCTAACGGTGTAGCACTAGCAGCTGTATGTGGTGTCGGTGTAGCATCTGTGAATAGTGTGGGTCCTGTCGGTGTAGCATCTGTGTATAGTGCGGGTCCTGACATTGTAGGATTCCTGTATAGTATCCAATTGATCCTAACGGTGTAGCAGCTGTATGTGGTGTCGGTGTAGCATCTGTGTATAGTGCGGGTTGTGACATTGTAGGATTCCTGTATAGTATCCAATTGATCCTAACGGTGTAGCACTAGCAGCTGTATGTGGTGTCGGTGTAGCATCTGTGTATAGTGTGGGTCCTGTCGGTGTAGCATCTGTTTATAGTGCGGGTCCTGTCGGTGTAGCATCTGTGTATAGTGCGGGTCCTAACGGTGTAGCATCTGTGTATAGTGCGGGTCCTAACGGTATAGCTTCTGTGTATAGTGCGGGTCCTGTCGGTGTAGCATCTGTGTATAGTGCGGGTCCTGTCGGTGTAGCATCTGTTAATGGTGCGGGTCCTAACGGTATAGCTTCTGTGTATAGTGTGGGTCCTGTCGGTGTAGCATCTGTTTATAGTGCGGGTCCTGTCGGTGTAGCATCTGTGTATAGTGCGGGTCCTAACGGTGTAGCATCTGTGTATAGTGCGGGTCCTAACGGTATAGCTTCTGTGTATAGTGCGGGTCCTGTCGGTGTAGCATCTGTGTATAGTGCGGGTCCTGTCGGTGTAGCATCTGTTAATGGTGCGGGTCCTAACGGTATAGCTTCTGTGTATAGTGTGGGTCCTGTCGGTGTAGCATCTGTTTATAGTGCGGGTCCTGTCGGTGTAGCATCTGTGTATAGTGCGGGTCCTAACGGTGTAGCTTCTGTGTATAGTGCGGGTCCTGACATTGTAGGATTCCTGTATAATGTCGGTGCCATCTATGTATCATCCGTGTGAAGTTTCGGCTCTGACGGTGTAGCATCCACGTGGAGTGTAGCATCTGTTTATAGTGTAGGTCTTTACACTGTATATTTCCTGTATGTTGCCAGTCGTGACGGTGTAGCATCCACGTGGAGTGTAGCATCTGTTTATAGTGTAGGTCTTTACACTGTATATTTCCTGTATGTTGCCAGTCGTGACGGTGTAGCATCCTTGTGGAGTGTAGCATCTGTTTATAATGTAGGTCTTTACACTGTATATCTCCTGTATGTTGCCAGTCGTGACGGTGTAGCATTTGTTTATAGTGTAGGTCTTTACACTGTATATTTCCTGTATATTGACAGTCGTGACGGTGTAGCATTTGTTTATAGTGTAGGTCTTTACACTGTATATTTCCTGTATAATGCCAGTCGTGACGGTGTAGCATCCACGTGGAGTGTAGCATCTGTTTATAGTGTAGGTTTTTACACTGTATATTTCCTGTATGTTGACAGTCGTGACGGTGTAGCATCTGTTTATAGTGTAGGTCTTTACACTGTATATTTCCTGTAGTTGATAGTCTTGACGGTGTAGCATCTGTGTATAGTGCGGGTCCTGTCGGTGTAACATCTGTGTATAGTGCGGGTCCTAACGGTATAGCTTCTGTGTATAGTGCGGGTCCTGACATTGTAGGATTCCTGTATAATGTCGGTGCCATCTATGTATCATCCGTGTGAAGTTTCGGCTCTGACGGTGTAGCATCCACGTGGAGTGTAGCATCTGTTTATAGTGTAGGTTTTTACACTGTATATTTCCTGTATGTTGACAGTCGTGACGGTGTAGCATCTGTTTATAGTGTAGGTCTTTACACTGTATATTTCCTGTAGTTGATAGTCTTGACGGTGTAGCATCCACGTGGAGTGTACCATCTGTTTATAGTGTAGGTCTTTACACTGTATATTTCCTGTTTGTTACCAGTCGTGACGGTGTAGCATCCACGTGGAGTGTAGCATATGTTTATAGTGTAGGTCTTTACACTGTATATTTCCTGTATGTTGACAGTCGTGACGGTGTAGCATCTGTTTATAGTGTAGGTCTTTACACTGTATATTTCCTGTATGTTGCCAGTCGTGACGGTGTAGCATTTGTTTATAGTGTAGGTCTTTACACTGTATATTTTTTGTATGTTGCCAGTCGTGACGGTGTAGCATCTGTTTATAATGTAGGTCTTTACACTGTTTATTTTTTGTATGTTGCCAGTCGTGACGGTGTAGCATCCACGTGGAGTGTAGCATCTGTTTATTGTGTAGGTCTTTACACTGTATATTTCCTGTATGTTGACATTCGTGACGGTGTAGCATGTGTTTATAGTGTAGGTCTTTTCACTGTATATTTCCTGTATGTTGCCAGTCGTGACGGTGTAGCATTTGTTTATAGTGTATGTCTTTACACTGTATATTTCCTGTATGTTGACAGTCGTGACGGTGTAGCATCTGTTTATAGTGTAGGTCTTTACACTGTATATTTCCTGTATGTTGACAGTCGTGACGGTGTAGCTTCTGTTTATAGTGTAGGTATTTACACTGTAGCATTCCTGTTTGTTGCCGGTCGTGACGGTGTAGCATCGGTTTATAGTGTAGGTATTTACACAATAGCATTCCTGTAAGTTGCCGGTCGTGACGGTGTAGCATCAACTTACAATGTAGGTCTTAACACTGTAGCATTCCTGTATAGTGTCGGTCGTGATGGTGCAGTATCTGTATAGTATATGTATTTATACTGTAGCATTCCGGTCGTGACGGTGCAGCATCTGTTTACAGTGTAGGTCTTTACAGTGTAGCATTCCTGTATGGTGTCGGTCGTGACTATGTAGCATCCATGTATATTATCGTTCGTGACGGTGTAAGTAGGTATAAAATATCAGCCGTGAGGGTGTAGCTTAAGTTTATACTGTCGGTCATGCGGATATAGCATCTGTATATTGTGTCAGTTATTACGGTGTAGCATCGATGTGTAGTGGCGGTCATGGTGGTATAATCCATTTAAAGTTCTGGTCATAACGGTGTAGCATCCATGTGAAGTGTCGGTTATGAAAGTGTAGCATTTATGTATGGTGTCGGTCGTGACAGTGACTTAACCGTGTATAGTTTCGGTAATGGCAGTGTAGTATCCATATATAGTGTTGGTAATGGCAGTGTAGTATCCATGTATATTGTCGGTAATGACAGTGTAGTATCCATGTATATTGTCGGTAATGACAGTGTAGTATCCATGTATAGTGTCGGTAATGGCAATGTAGTATCCATGTATAGTGCCAGTCATGAAAATGTAGTATCGGTATATAGTGTAGGTCAGGACAGTGTAGTATCCATGTATACTGTGGATCATGACGGTGTAGTGCTCGTGTATAGTGTCGGTCATAAAAATGTTGTTCCCGTGTATAGTGCAGACCATGACAGTGTAACGTCCATGTAAAGTGTCGGTTATGAAAGTGTTGCATTTATGCACAGTGTCGGTCATGAAGGTGTAGTATCCTTGTATAGTGTTGGTAATGACAGTGTAGTATCCATGTATAGTGTTGGTTATGACAGTGTAGTATCCTTGTATAGTGTTGGTAATGGCAGTGTAGTATCCTTGTATAGTGTTGGTAATGGCAGTGTAGTATCCTTTTATAGTGTTGGTAATGGCAGTGTAGTATCCATGTATAGTGTTGGTTATGGCAGTGTAGTATCCTTGTATAGTGTTGGTAATGACAGTATAGTATCCTTGTATAGTGTTGGTTATGACAGTATAGTATCCTTGTATAGTGTTGGTAATGGCAGTGTAGTATCCTTTTATAGTGTTGGTTATGACAGTGTAGTATCCTTGTATAGTGTTGGTTATGACAGTGTAGTATCCTTGTATAGTGTTGGTAATGGCAGTGTAGTATCCTTGTATAGTGTTGGTAATGGCAGTGTAGTATCCTTTTATAGTGTTGGTAATGGCAGTGTAGTATCCATGTATAGTGTTGGTTATGGCAGTGTAGTATCCTTGTATAGTGTTGGTAATGACAGTATAGTATCCTTGTATAGTGTTGGTTATGACAGTATAGTATCCTTGTATAGTGTTGGTAATGGCAGTGTAGTATCCGTGTATAGTGTTGGTTATGACAGTGTAGTATCCTTTTATAGTGTTGGTTATGACAGTGTAGTATCCTTGTATAGTGTTGGTTATGACAGTGTAGTATCCTTGTATAGTGTTGGTAATGGCAGTGTAGTATCCTTGTATAGTTTTGGTTATGACAGTGTAGTATCCTTGTATAGTGTTGGTAATGGCAGTGTAGTATCCTTGTATAGTGTTGGTAATGGCAGTGTAGTATCCTTGTATAGTGTTGGTTATGACAGTGTAGTATCCTTGTATAGTGTTGGTAATGGCAGTGTAGTATCCTTGTATAGTTTTGGTTATGACAGTGTAGTATCCTTGTATAGTGTTGGTAATGGCAGTGTAGTATCCTTGTATAGTGTTGGTAATGGCAGTGTAGTATCCGTGTATAGTGTCGGTCATGACAGTGTTGTATCTGTGTATAGTTGGTCCTGGTAGTTTTTACTACTTGTTATTACTATGTTAAAAATATTTATTTATTATATCTGTTTATATCTCTCCACAAACTTAATCATTCAATTATTTAAACCTTTGTATTCACCTATAAACTTAAGTACTGTGCTTTGGTGAGTTTGAAGATCTAAAAAATAAAAAAGGGAAAAAGAGGGAGTTGGAGGCGGGGGTCAACATATATACTTTCTCTCTCATTTCTTCCTTTCTTTTCACCTTTAATTCCTCTCTCTCTCAATCTCTCTCTCTCTCTCTCTCTCTCTCTCTCTCTCTCTCTCTCTCTCTCTCTCTCTCTCTCTCATCGGCCTGTCTATCCCTTTCTCGTCTCTGGAATCTGGCCAATATCTTTTTCTTAATTTTGATCTCTTATTGTCCTTGGATCATCATGCTTTGCTTTAAATATTACGTTTTGGATGGTCGACTGTTTCTGAGTTACAATAAATCTCAAAATACAGAAACTAGGTAAATCTTTAAGAATGACTGATTCTTAGATATTCTTAATAGAGATCGCAGCACTTGACCAGCTCCCGCCGTTCGCGCCAGTTGAATGAATCTACATGTACATGAATCATTTTCTAAAATTAACAAGAGAAATCGGCAACAAAAGCAAATATAAAAAATACCATATATACCAACAACAAACAACTAAATTAACCAGTAATATAAGTTCGGACCTACTTATTAGTGATGTGATGAAAACATTATTCAAGCGGACAAAATTTCACAAACTCATAGCAGTTTATGATTTACTCAGGTCTCAACGTGGCAAAGTTAGGGTATTTCTTGGATAATTTTGGAATTGAAACAATTCGAATTTAAAAAAATGTTATAAACAACAACAAATGCATCGAGATTTGAATCGGAAGCTTTCCACAATAGGAGTTTCCGTGAGCAAATTTCACACAAGTTGCTTAGAAATGACCGTATGAAAGATATAGGAATGGATTGTCCGAAACGTATGTGGTTTGAACTTAAGGAAGACCAATCCCAAAGACATTGAAGTTGAACATGGAAAGGTAATCGGTAAACAGAAATTTTCCTCCAATACCATAGCAAGGCTCGTAGGTAGAAGGGATAGAGGCATTGATGCGTGACACCGTAAGGAGGAGAAACGAGAAGGAATGGGATATAACCCGTATCATCTATGAAAACTAAAAACTAGATATGTGTAAGTATAGCGTTAATTATTAACAGTTCTAATTTTGTGGAACGTATAACAAGGCTTTTTAAAAGTTATAGCAATAAAGAGAAAAATATAATTGATAAAGTCTTTGCCTTTAAACCTTAATGTAAAAAGCTAGGGAAAGGGAAAAAAAAAGAATAGAACATACTACTAC
>JAWDGP010002749.1:0-7500 GCA_033675545.1 Elysia crispata | reverse complement strand
TCGATCACGCAGAATTGTCTCTCTGGGGTCTTCCCCTTTAAACCCATTTGCGAACTGCACAGTCTGAAATGCACATTTCACCATAAACTGTCTTCATTCTTGCATGAATGTTTGCAGCAGAACATCCCTCAGCTGCCAAAAACTCGATAACAGAGCGCTGTTTGATGAGAAGGTCATTGGAAGTCGCCATTGTCTCATAAACATGGCTACCACATCATGTGTTGCGCGTCACTGCATTATGAGCACGAATGACGTCACACAAACTTGTTGTTATAGTTAAGTCTAGAAAAATGGTTCGAAAGTATATGTATGAAATTTTAGGTCGATGTGACGAAAATTGACCTAGTTATTAGCAAACGGAACTTAATTATCAGCCTGCCCTCGTATTAGAAACAGATAACTAATTTAAATTTTTTTTTACATCCAACTCTGTTTGCAGATTTTTTTTTAAACATTCATAATCATGTACGAGTAAATACCTACGCGGCTAAAAATTCCCGCAAGTTAGTTCACGTTTATGCACTTAACTTAATGCGAAAATTCACAGCTTCTTAATCAGCGTTTAAGAGGATCTAAAAACAGATTGGGAAAGGACAGACTTAGCCGATTTCTCTCATTGAAACTAAGATCAGTTTGAAATAAAAAAAAAACTAGAAAACTAACTAGAATTGAAAGCATAACACTTTTCTTTGAGTCGCAATGAATGATATGATATAAAGTAAGTAAAGAATAAATATCTCCAGTTCCTCAGATACTAATAAACAACTGAACTTACAAAAACTCAAAACATGTAAACAATCTGAGACGACGGGTAAAGGATGGAGATATGAGCCAAACCTTACAAACTCACAAAGTTTAGGACACTAAGTAAATAATTCGACTTCATTTACAATGGCCCACAATTCTCAAATCAAGTGAATAATATAGGCAATTTGTGATGACGAGTGACGAGATCCGAGGAAAAATATACGATGACAAGCCTTACACTAGTGAGGCAGGGTAGAGGAAAGATAGAATCCCTGGCAGAAAGAAGACTACCATAGAAACAAGACAATGCAAGCTGCTTTTATATGACCATGCATTGCAGTCAAAAAGTCTCCCTAAAACTGTTTCACAAAAAAGAATTAGAAATAAAAATCGTTTCGAAGCAGACAAAGGAGGAAGAGATGGAGAAGGGGCAGAGATAAAATCCTCGAGTGGACATACATATTCTTTCTTTTGACACCCTTCGTAACCCTTCTCCCGCCTCCCTCCGCCCTTTCCGTTAACGAAAGCTTCGTTCCATTAAACACACACACACTTATATATTTATATATATATATATATAATTAAAAATTACTGTTCACATAATGCTGAAATGTAATGCAAAATATACGCTTTCTCATTTAAGATATCCGTATATTTTGCATAACATATATATGTTATGCAAAATATACGGATATCTCAAATGAGAAAGCGTATATTTTGCATTTTTCTATAGGTCCATCTTTATTTACAAAGTGTGAGAACAAATTGCAAAACCAATATCTCTTTTCTCTTAAGGACAGAGGCGTATTTTATGTAAGATGTTTTGCCATATTGACACAAACGAATTCACCCAATTTGCGTAAGTTGAAACTTAATTTACCACTCTCTTCTCTGGAATCGATTTCTTTGTCATCGGTAGGTTTTTATTTCGTTCCTTTTCGCGATTGATTACTTTTTTTTTAACTTACTCCATAGCGCCTGAGTATCCTAAGCCTATAGCGGACTCGTCTTTCGTTTATCTCCTATCTCTTTTCCCCATCAGCCCCCCCACCTCCCCCGTAAACACACACCCTTTCTTTCAACCCTCTTTTCTCTGTTATCTTCCTTCCCTCAGATTCCCCACTCAATTTCCCCTTATCCTATAGTTTCTTCTTTTAAGCATTATTTCAGCCTGTTTCAAAATTTACTGCGACCCTAAAAGCTTTTCAACCGAACCCTTTTCTCCCATTCATACATATACGTATACACACATCCCCTCATCCAATACATCATATCAGGGGACTGTAGCAACCATAAAAAATAACCGAACAGCACCACAAACTACAACCATCGGGATAGCAACCAACCACCTCTCATCATTAAGTACCTGTCCTAAAGTATCGAAATACGCCTGTCTAATTCAATATTTATTTAATTCAAGAAAGCAGCAAAACCATATGAAGCCATCCTAAAAGAAAACGGATACAAGCAAAAAAAAAGCTTTATGAAATATACAAAAACCGGAAAGTTACAAAAGAGTGGTATTCAAAAGAATAAGAAAAAAAATAAGAAAAAACATAATCTGGTTCAACCCTCACCATACAGTATGAATGACTACTAAGACTGGGAAAAAAATTTCTGTGTTAAATTGTGTTTTTCAACAGACAACAAGCTGCAAAAAATAATAAACAAGAACAGCGTAAAGCTTAACTATTCAGAACATAAAGAAAATTATCAATAACCATAACAAGAGAGCTCAATTAATGCTAAAGAAAAACGACAAAAAGAAAGTGCAATTGTAAGGACGAAAAACTTATGCCCACTAAAAGGCCAGGGCCTTCAAAAAGGATATTATGATTATATATATATACAGAGAGAGAGAGAGAGAGAGAGAGAGAGAGAGAGAGAGAGAGAGAGAGAGAGAGAGAGAGAGAGAGAGAGAGAGAGAGAGAGTTGTGTGTCGAATAACATAATAAAAACAGTGCTCGACAAATAAGGAGCGTGGTGCTACAGTTAGGCACGAAACTTAGTCGTGGGAACTAGGTAGGACAATTTTTCTAAATATTTATATATAGATATATATAGATAGATAGATAGATAGATAGATATAGAAGATCTTTCATTTAATTTTCTACATACGACACTTCATAATTACCTTGGATCTAAAGACATCTATCTGATTTTGATCCTTTGATGCGGGAACAGTGACAGGATCTGCATTCCAATGTTCCCAAATCCAGTATAAGCTTTTAGAAATAAGAATTATTACTGGCTGGCCTTAAAAAAGGATTTGAACTCATGTTCTCTGAAACAAACATTTGATTTTCCTGTAAGTTCGGTGATGTCCCCTGAGACTTTCATGTACAATCCATTATTTTTTTCTCCAGGTCGCCATGATCAGCGATGCAAGAACCATCGATTTATAAATGCTTCAGCACCTCATCGCCTTGCCGCTGTGGAACATGGCTCATACTACACACGCCACTAGACGCGCCCTAAAAAGAAAGCGTTCATGGCGAAGGTATTACTAAGCGTCCCTCTGAGTGACCTTCATCTAATTTTAGGGGAGCGTGGTGGCGTATTAATATGAGCTTTCTTCTAGTTTGAGTGGCAAGGTGATGGGTGTCGAAGCATCTATGAATCGATGGTTCTAATTCCACCAATTCAAGCATTTTTCGGACATTTTATTGAAACCAAGTTATCGTAAGCTACTTCGCTGAGATCTTTCACCTAAATATCTAGCTCATATTTATCTCACATACAACTATTTTTCACTATTGATAAGAAATAGAGTATTATTGCATTACGATACAATTACCAATACTAATTAATAATACTTACTACTACAACTACTACTGTTACCACATTAACATTCAATTACTGTTAACACACACACACACACACACACACAGCACATATTAATATTACTACTACACACTACACAATAATAATTCTACTACTACTACTACTACTACTACTACTACTACTACTTTTACAGTCATTGCTGCTACTACTACTAAGTAATAAAAGCAAAGTAGTAAGTGAAATGCGTTGTGTTGTGTTGTGTTGGAAAGAAAAGTAGTAATAGTAATTAAGCAGCAGCTAAGCAGCAGCAGCAGTAGTAGTAGTAGTAATATTGTTCATTATTGGTTAACTATACCAAGAAGCATTTTCATTTATTGATTAATAATTACATTTAATTGCTCGTTGGCTACTTCATTGTTGTTCACATTGTTACTATTATTGTTCAATTATTGGGTTGTTGATAGGCTAAAGGTTGTTGCCAAGTGGCCAAATTTTCATGGGTTAATGTGCAGCAGTAGCAGTCATGCTGCTGCTACTACTAAGTAATAATAGTAGCTAGTAGTAGATGTAGGAGTAACAGTAGCAGTAGAAAAAGGTAGTAGTAGTAGTAGTAGTAGTAGTAGTAGTAGTAGTAGTAGTAGTAGTAGTAGTAAAAGTAGTAGAAGTAATAGTAGTAGAAGTAATAATACTAGTAATAGAAGAAAAATGAGTAGTAGCAAGAGTAGTAGTAGTAATAGTAGTAGTAGTAGTAGTAGTAGTAGTAGTAGTAGTAGTAGTAGTAGTAGTAGTAGTAGTAGTAGTAGTAGTAGTAGTAGTAGTAGTAGTAATACTAGAAGTGTTAATAGATACTTTATAGAGGGAAACGGAGGAGGGAAAAGACTTTAGTGGAGAAAGAGAGAGAAAGAATGTAAAAGAATAAAAAACGAGCCCAAATGGAGGTTGAATAGGAGGGACAAAATGTAAAAAAAAAATGCAAGAAAGTAGAGGAAATTGTAAAGGGAAATCCAAGTGAAGAAGAAAGAAGAAGAAGAAGAAGAAGAAGAAGAAGAAGAAGAAGAAGAAGAAGAAGAAGAAGAAGAAGAAGAAGAAGAAGAAGAAGAAGAGAAGAAGAAGAAGAAGAAGAAGAAGAAAAAAAGAACAAGAACAAGAACATGAACATGAACAAGAACAAGAACCAGAACTAAAACATGAACAAGATGTAGAGGAAGAAGAAGAAGAAGAAGAAGAAGATGAAGAAGAAGAAGAAGAAGAAGAAGAAGAAGAAGAAGAAGAAGAAGAAGGAGAAGAACAAGATCCAAGAAGGAGAAGAAGAAGAAGAAGAAGAAGAAGAAGAAGAAGAAGAAGAAGAAGAAGAAGAAGAAGAAGAAGAAGAAGAAGAAGAAGAAGAAGAAGAAGAAGAAGAAGAAGAAGAAGAAGAAGAAGAAGATCCAAGAAGGAGAAGAAGAAGAAGAAGAAGAAGAGAAGAAGAAGGAAGAAGAAGAAGAAGAAGAAGAAGAAGAAGAAGAAGAAGAAGAAGAAGAGAAGAAGAAGAAGAAGAAGGAAGAAGAAGAAGAAGAAGAAAGAACGCTTGAAAGGAAAGGAAATAACAAGGATAATAGTAATAAATATTGTTTTCAACCTTTTTTTTCTTTAATTTGCGTTATAGCAAAAAAGGTACACCCGTGAATCAAAAAGAGTGTAATGGTGCTGTGGATCACTGAAGCTAGACCGATTGTTTGCCGTCGTCATGGGCCACACAATACCTAAAAGCTTACGCGGGGTAAAGTGCAGCGTTAAAAAAACAGATTGTCCTGCATCTTACAAGAGAAAGCACGAACTCATCGCGTCAGAAAACAATCATGAAAAGTCTTTTCCAGAACTAGCAGGTCCTTACTTTAATACTGTCTGGACAGAACACTGTTTGTTTTGTATTGGAGGATGGGAAGAGAAAAGAGACAAATAAGGAAATGTTGATGAACAGACTGACAGCGAGAAATGTATTTGCAAAAACGCAAGGGCCAATGAAACTCTGCTTTTTTGCACTTGTTTTTTTCTTGAACAAAAAGAGGAAGTGATTAGTATCATGCGGCACGAGAGAGCATCCTAAGTTTGAAGTGAGCTGCACACGGGACGAGAAATGGAAAGAAAGGTGGTGCGGAAAAAGCTTAGGATAATGGCAAAAAAATATGTTGCGTAACTGACCCCCGTCAGGAAATATTTCCAAATCACTATGTGACGTTTAATAAGAAATCAGATACAATTATTGCCTAAATCTCTGAGGTCATTTTTACACTCCTAATAGAGTATGTGGTGAAAAAGAAAAAGAGCAAAAACTAACCGCAAAGAGCCAGTCAAGCCATAGCCCCTTAACTGCTAGAATTCGGTGAACCCACTTAACAAAGACAGCTCAGCGTCCGGTCCCAAGATCATAGTGTTCAGCTCTTTTTTGCACCAATGAAGGTTAGGTGAGCCGCAGTCCCTGCTCATATCACATTTGGGTCTCGAGATCTAGTAAACTTTCTTAACATGTTTGTTCCACATAATAAACAAGCCATGCGAATTGTCAAGCACCGCTGCATTTGATTTAGGTAGCTTGCAAAACTTAAATAGATTTTATAGTGAAAACAGTTTCAGATTAAGGCGGGCTAAGGGATGTACCATTGTGGCTGGGGGCTAAGGCATGTACCATTGTGGCTAAGACATGTGTCATTGTGGCTAAGGCATGTACCATTGTGGCTGCGGGTTAATGCATGTGCCCGCTGCTTGTGGTTGCGGCCTAAGGCATGTGCCATTGTGGCTAAGAGCATGAGCCATTGTGGCCGGCGAGCTTAAGGAATGAGCCATTGTAGCATAAGGCATGAGGCCATTGTGGCTGGAAGAACATGTGCCAATGTGGTCGCAGGTAAGGCATGGGCTATTGTGGCCAAAACATGTTGCCATTGGTGGCTGCTGGATAAGGCATGTGCCATTGTGGCTAAGGCAAGAGCCATTGTGGCTAAGCCATGGAGCCCAGAATTTTGTGGCTGCGTGCTAAGGCATGGTACATTGTGAATAAGGCATGGGCCATTGTGGCTAAGAGCATGGGTCATTGTGGCCGCGGCTTGAAGGCATGGGCTGCCTGAAGACTTAAGAGCATGGACCATTGTGGCTCAGGCATTTGGCCATTGTGGCTGAGGCACTTGGGCCAGTGTGGCTAAAGAGCATGGTGTGGTCGCGGGCTAAGGCATGGGCCATTGCCCTGCTAAAAGGCATGGAGCCTCTGCTTTTTCTCATTCTTCTTTTTCTCTTCTTTTTTCCTCTTTTTCCTTCTTCAAGTTTTTTTTTCTTTTTTTTTTTTTTTTTCGTATCCTTCTCAGCCTTTTTAACTTTCGCTGAGCTACCTTTAATTATTAATTTTCGTTGTCTTACTGCTGCTTTTTATTTTTAGCATGAAATATTATAGAACAGTCTCTGTCCAGAATTGTATTTCTTTTTGCTATACCATATAAAGACTTTTATATATTTCCGCTGTAGTTTACTATACTGTAGCACAACATCTTTTTCGTATCAAGAAGATCAGTAATGATGATATTTCTTGCACTAATTAGCAGAATTATCTTTATGTCTTTTTGCACTTCCCAATTATTACTCAACTGTAGGAGTTAGAAGCTATGTCTAGTCTCTTGTTAAATTTTGATCCTTATCGAAAGTCTACGATTAGCCTTATGAAACGAAAGATTATCCTGAGAAAACTTGCTGATATTTGCTTACGAAAAAGTTTTTAAAATCACGACTGTTCACATCTTCTCCATTCTCTACATTACACTTTTTTACCATTCAACCTCACAGGATCTCCAAAAAAATAGTAAGTGATCTTTTATTTTGGAACTAAAATTCTTATCGCTTAGATATTCTGTTTTCTATATCAATTTCAGACTTCCAAGAAGATCCTAAAAGACTGGAATTCCCGTTGAAAATAGCATCAAATAACTAGAAGTACGTGTGTACATG
>JAWDGP010002748.1:245000-258553 GCA_033675545.1 Elysia crispata | reverse complement strand
TTATTAAATTTATTTATTTGCAATCTGTGTTGAACGCATATCCTACTGACTTCAGATTAATTTAACTATATCCAATACCTTGAAACTACCTTCACTCCATTGTGTTGTAGTAATTGGTCTACCAAACGCATAATTTAGACTTACCAAATCAAAAGCGTTTTAAGTATATGTTTCTGCATTTTTAGATTTATTTTTAGAACACCTAACCTCTTCAATATTTTAAATAATCAGGATAATAAAGTTCCATTTTCCGTTTTTTCTGTTATTTTTAGGTCAGTATAAGCTATTTTCTCATTAACTATCAATGTTTTCTTTAGACATTAACAATGTCGTATTATATTTTAATGTAAGAATATTTCTTACGGTTGTCCAACTCACTGTGTAACAAAAATGTTTTCGATAATTGTTTAAGGCTGTACGTGTGAGTTTAAACTAAAATTTTTATTAGTTTGTCCAAAAATAGAAATTCAAATAGCTTATGTTTTCAATATTTAGCATTCGTAATTCACCTGCTTTAAATGGGTCAAAATTATGAGCATATTGTCGCACTTTTACAAACAGAACGATAGAAAATATTTAATTTTATCATTCTTTAAGTATGGAAATTCTAAATTAAAAATCAACCTAAAAACTATTACTTCCCTGATTTTTACATGAAAAAGGATGTTAAAACGAAATTTAAATTTATTTTCCTACTTTTTTTATTAGTCTTTGAGTAATATGAATGATTTTTCAATGTAAATAAAAGCATGCTCTTTTTTCTGACATATCGAAAGTTGATAATTTTTTATGGAAAGGAGTGCATAAAAAAGCGTTAAAAAATAATTTATAATTTTAACAAGCTTTTTTGAAATATGTAGGAAAAAAATACAACAAACATTTCACCACTTGGAAATATTTATTCAATTTACAAAATCAGGTTAAGTTTTATTAATTTTAGTCTGCGACCCCGTATTGCAAACAGACGGAAATCATTGTTTCAGACTACATTATTCAGTTAAGACAAAATTAAAGCTTACTTTAAGAATTAGTTAGTTGGTTGGAATTTGCTACACAGGATACAAAAGGGCCTGTGGAGATCTGGTTTTTTTTCCTAATCTGTTAAACATCTTTTTAAAATGATCTTTAGTGATGTTGAAGTGGTGATAAAAGGAGCTGTTTAGACCTTTTTTCTTGCCTGCTATAATAATAGCAGATTGATATACGGATTACAAAAGAAGTGCCCCACAATATCAAGTGCAAATAGAAGATGGTGTCGTTGCACAACATCTGAAGGAAAACAAGCTTCTGCCCCTTTATAATCCAGCACCGTATCATTAATTCTATAAAGGCTAGCAGGCAGATAGCAGACAACGGACCTGTTCCAATTACTAGCAACTCATCTTTCTTTAAATGTGTTTTTCGCTTCAAGAAGCTGAAAATATACCCCTGCAAGACTCCCCAACTGGTAAACGTCATCAGACTGAAGAAAATAACTAATTGTAGAACAAAAGGTAGCAGATTTTCCTCTTAAATGTTTTATTTCCATGTTTTATTGGGTTGGTTGTTTTGTTGGTTTTTTTTAGAGGGATAGATTATACATTAGAAACGCAAAACCATTCTGAGCATAATCGATCACTGCTTTGACAAACCTAACAGAAAGTAACTACTTGCTTATTAACACGGATGCCGTAATTTATTTATACTTAAACTCTAGCTATTACTCAATATCTTAATTTGTAACATCCGTATTGCGGAAGCTTTTCTAATTATTCACATCAAAGCGTCATGAATACGTTAGATTGTTGTTGCCAGATATTTAAACTCTCGCAGGAAAAAAACAGCAAATTATCGATATAAAATGTAATTGCCTAGCGTTTTTTTTTTTTTTTAATTCTAGAAAAACATTCGCTTGAAGTCTATTAAATTAAACTAATTTGTCCTGATTGAATATCTTAAATGAAATCTTTTACATATTGTTTTCTTCCTTAGATTTCGGCCCAAATGTTTTTTTATTGTTTTTTTTTTTATAATTTTGAAGGGGAAGAGAGAGGAAAGATGTGAAAACGATTTTGTCCCTAAACTAACCTACTTCTATTTTATAAAAGAAAAGCCCTCACGTATGATAATAGTATCTTTTTTTCTTCTTTGTTTTATATACAATTTTATTTCCCTACAGAAATTGAAGTGTAGAGAATGGATAGATTTTGAGACGATTATGGCTATCGACAAAATTGGAGAA
The DNA here is from genome assembly GCA_033675545.1 of Elysia crispata. Lineage (NCBI taxonomy): Eukaryota > Metazoa > Mollusca > Gastropoda > Plakobranchidae > Elysia > Elysia crispata. The sequence goes on along the minus strand of JAWDGP010002748.1, from coordinate 256,332 downwards.
AGCGTTTCGGAGAGAAAAGCAGAAAGCGAAAGAGCGGGAGATGTAGAGTCGCCTAAACTCCTCGAAGAAACTAAAACGGAGATCTACAGTTTAAAACCTGTGGGAGGAAAGTGCTTCACATTGAATTAGCAAATTCAATCCAGTGCTTTTGTATAACATAATAATAATAATGTACAAGTTTCAAGGTAGCTAATCTGAAAGCCTCTTAACTTGGCAGCTAGACAATAAATGCTTGACTTTTCAAAATTCCATAAGTGGCAAAAACAGCAGTTACCGTTAGAGATCAAAACAAGCAAAACAAATTGTACATCTCACAAAAATATTAACGATGATTTGAAATATACGTGTTAATTGACAACAAACGTTACGATGTCATTGAAAAATGAGATTGAATCACTTTCTGCTGCTCAAGAGACCTTTCTTTATCCAGTTACTTGTTTAAGCCAAGTGCAGGATTGACGCTTTTCGACTTGTATTTGATAGTAAAGGAAGAATAATCTCAACTAAAAAAATTATTTACATGAGACGGAGACCTGATAATCATAGAAAAAAAAGTACAAAATTTCTCGCAAGAGCCGTCAAGGCTCATACAAAACTTACTGATATATAACATTAGCAAATGAGCAGAGAGGAGAATGGTACAGTAATATTTTGAAATGTTATCATTGTTTTGCATTGCAGTTTATCAGAAACATTTCTTCTTTTTTTCCTTTCGCTAGAACAAGCCCTCATAATTTAACTTACAATAATAGGGAGAAAAAGTGCAACGTCAAAACTGGCTCTGAACAAACTGATAACGTCTAAGTCGTGTCAAGTGATGCCTCCATTCTTATTGTTTTAAACGCGGCAGGGTTCAATGGTCGTGAACTGTTGATATTATGGAAAACTGTGTTATTAAGCGACGATGACCATTACATTGTTAAGAGTGTGTGACTAACAGTTGCTTGGCGTAAGTAACATAGAATCTTTTAACATGTTATAAAGCTTGCCTAAGTTGCTGTTTCAAGTGAAATCAGAAGTAAAATCGTTTCCCTAAAGTTTTAACAAAGTGTTGTAACACGCGTTGTCTAATAAACTTCACAGTAAAAATAGTAAAAAAATATTTTAATATTGTTTTTGTGTTTCAAGATATACGCAAATAAGACAAAGCTTATAAATATTCAATTATTACGGAAACTAAAAAAAATGAATTGATATCCTATAAATCTTATAAATGAATTTAACACGACGAAATTCATTATTGATACAATCGCATTTCTCCTCTCTCTCTCTCTCTCTCTCTCTCTCTCTCTCTCTCTCTCTCTCTCTCTCTCTCTCTCTCTCTCTCTCTCTCTCTCTCTCTCTCTCTCTCTCTCTCTCTCTCTCTCTCTCTTTTTTCTCTCCCAAGTTTGGCAATGCAGTTCATTCCCTTTTTGATATAAAAAAAAAGAATCAAACGAGATCAGATTGAAACAACATCATACAAACTATCAACATCATAATCGTCATCGTCTTTATCAAGAACTTTAACAAGAACATCAGGAGTAAAAGTAAAAACAACAGCTACTTCTAATGCTATCTCTACTACTACTATAGTTACTTCTACTAATAGTACTACTGCTAACAGTCTACTACTACCACTACTACTACTACTACTACTACTGCTAACAGTCTACTACTACTACTACTACATGTACTACTACTACTACTACTACTACTACTGCTAACAGTCTACTACTACTACTACTACTACTACTATTACTAAAACAACAACTACAACAATTACTACCACTACTATTACTACTACTGCTACTACTACTATTACAACTTCTACTACTACTACTACTACCACTACTACTACTACTACTACTACTACTACTACTACTACTACTACTACTACTACTACTACTACTACTACTACTACTACTACTACTGCTGCTGCTACTACTACTACTACTACTACTACTACTATTACTACTACTACTACTTCTACTACTTCTACTACACTACTACGAAGACTCCCACTACTACTATTAATACTAAAAAAAAACAATAACCACTACTACTACTACAACATTACTACTACTACTACTACTACTACTACTACTACTACTACTACTACTACTACTACTACTACTACTACTACTACTACTTCTGCAAGTAGTTTTACTCTCACATCTACTATTCCTTTCTTTATTACTGTGATTTTGTCATTACTGCCACGGTATTTGTTTCTACTTATACTAGTACCACTGTGCTTACTACTAATAACGCTTATATTACTTCGCAACTTTTTGAACACAATGATTAAGGTGACAAGAAATATTCAGAATTTGCAGATCTGCGTCTCCACTGAACTTAGGGTTTTAAAAAATGCAGGCAGGGAGAGAAGGATACACACACACACACAGAAAGAGATTTAAAAAGAGAGAAAGATAGACAGGCACAGAGAGAGGTGGGGGAGGGGGGCGACCTGTAATTTTCAAGCAAATGGGTTTGTAAGGGAGCTCTAGTATGATTTATATTTTCCAAAACACTAAAGTCATGTTGTACTTAAGACGTGTGCTTGCAACGCTTGTCAAACCCGCTTTTCAAACGTGATTAACAAGCACTAGGAATTATAAAAACTGAATTCGAAACGAGAAAAGTCGAGAAAATGAATCCTCTTAGTAAAGATTAAAATAAACCTTAAATCATTTTATGCGAGGTTGATACGAAACGTAATGATTAGATCTTCCAAGGCTTTCACTGTGTTTCAAAGACGTACGCTGTATCATTGGGAGTCATTAGCGATTACGTGGATGGGAAGCAAGATTCAATATTATGAAGAAATGTGTGCTCTTTAATCACCAACAGGCTGGAGGGTGCACTGAAACAACTAATGCGTCAGAAGGGTCTCATCGTGAGACAAATCTGTTTTCAATAATGATTTAAATCTATGGTGTAAGCGTAGCTTCATAATAATTGTAATATTAATAATAATAATAATAATAATAATAATAATAATAATAATATTAATAATAATAATAATAATAATAATAATAATAATAATAATAATAACTTTAGAAGAAGAAGAAGAAGAAGAAGAAGAAGAAGAAGAAGAAGAAGAAGAAGAAGAAGAAGAAGAAGAAGAAGAAGAAGAATGATATCATTATAATGATAAATATAATGATAACAATATTTATAATATAGAAGCAATGATAAAAATATGATGATGTTGATGATGATGATGATGATGATGATGATGATTATGATGGTGATGATGATCATGACTATTTACAGAAGAAGTTATAAGAGATTGATAGACAGTGCATAAGATGAAACCATGAATCCAGAGTGAAGATGTAACAAACAAAGGTTTGCAGACAACAGATCGAAAAGCCGTACGTGCAGGGTAAATGAACTAAACCATAAAAAAAACAGAAAGAATGCCAAGGCCTTATTAGGTACAGCACTGATAGTGGAAAAATAAAGAGTGCTCTACAAATTTTTACCCTTTGACACTTTCTGTCCGATACTTGAAACAACCATCATTGAAGCCCCCCCCCCCCCCAAAAAATTATTAATCTGTTCACAGTTAAAAATTCAGGCAACTGAGCGCGACTAAGTAACAAATAATTATAGTTATATGCCCGGCAAAACAACTGAAATAAATTTTATATAAAAGTAAGTAAACATGAAGATTGTCGGATCAGAAAAAGGTGTACTCACCGTGAGAGAGAGAGAGAGAGAGAGAGAGAGAGAGAGAGAGAGAGAGAGAGAGAGAGAGAGAGAGAGAGAATAAGCATGTTGATATATCTAATTTAAACCAGTACTCACATGCACACGATGAACATGCACTCCTATGGTAGCAACATCCAGACAGGTTAATGACAACATTAGATTTAATCAACTGTGCATCAAGCCTGGAGCACGTAAGTAGAATCGATACCATAAAGCACCACACCCCCATTCTACACACTTTACACTTTATACCTTTCGGACGGCAAGGCACATATCGAAATCAGCAAAGTCTGTACTTCTCAAATCTAGTGTAGGGTCCCTTTAAACACTTATTAGAAGGCTATGAGTTCTTGCGAATTGTGCTTAAAGTGCATTGCCTCGCGGGAATTCATGACTGCTTATTAATTCCTGTTTATCCTACATGGTAACAAATGCTTAAAGGGATTTATCGACCGATCATGGGTTTTAAAAAAATAGCGAACTATTTTTATTGACAATAACATACTTCATTTTACAATGAGAGACAAAATTGATCAGAAAAGAAACACAACTAACGCTAAGTTAATAGCGTATGTAAAATGAAACCGAATTTTCTGTAAAATCATTGTGTAAAATCAGCCATTCCACAGCATAATAGAAAATATATGTTAAAAACTGAAACAACTACATAAATAGTCAATGTCAGTCAACTGCTCTCCCAATCTTATAACTTTTATTCAATTAAAAAGTTTTATAAAAATACATGTCGAGTCTATGATATTTGTAGCTATTAATTGAGCTTAAATTAACTTACCGTTCCATTCAAGACTGTAGCGCTCCCGCAAGAACAAGCAAGGGATTTCTAGATGGAATCCGGTTCAGCCAGGAATGAAACTTGAGGCCTTTTTGCTCCTAATCAAACGCTCCGCTTAGTAACATGAAGACTAATGTAGTTCTAAAAACAATTTGGATTTAATTAAGGCTGAGGCTTTATTATTTATTCGTGCCGTCGGTTCTTTTTTTATATGTTGCATTAATCCGTTATGATACTCTGAGAGAGGCTTTGGGGCGCTAAAACGTCAGAAATGAAATACTGCCCCATCACATGTTAGAACATGTTACTCAGTCTTGGTCGCACCAGGGGTCAGTGAGAATCATCTTAACTCACTCAGAGATAATCAAGAGCTGTGATTTTAGACTCAGTCCAACACCAACGGTTAATGATCAGGATCATCGTGACCCATTCAGAGACAAAGAATAGCCTTATATTTCCAACTCAGTCCTGCACTTTATGACGAATATATGTAATGAGGTCATCGTAACTCAACCAGAGACAAAGAATAGCCTGCTGTTTCCAGCAAAGTCCTGCACTTAATGATGAATAGTGAGATCATCGTAACTCAACCAGAGACAAACAAGAGTCTGCTGTTTCTAGCTAAGCTTTCAGGCTGAACAGGTCAAGAGTGTTCCGCATTACCGATCATGATGTTTTTAATCAAGTAGAATGCCTCTCAAATATGTGTGTATTTTTTTTGGTTAAGTCAAACAGTCCATAGCACCCCTCTTTACTGATTCGATTCCTTCATTAATAATAAGTAAAACAAAAAAAACATGTTGGTTCTTGTTTACATAATCAGCAAGATATTTCCAGATAAGAGCCAGCTCGCAGCTACTCAGAGAAATGTTACTATGACCTTATATTCTGATAGAAAAAAAATGTGTATCTACAGTCATATTAATATAAAAATATGGCCCTTATGAGCTTCTAGACAAGAGATCCCGAGTGACGATTAGATAAAGTTCTCACCCTTGGATCTGCTAAGATTGCAGGTTCGAATCTTGATGACGGGTGAGCTTCAGGACTTTTTTTTTCAACTCCGTTTTGACTTAAATTTTTTTACAAGATCGAAACTGTTCGAGATCATTTAGTAAATACCATTTACTGCCCAAATCCACCAATGAGTCAATGAATGTCCTAGTACCTGCTCTAAGATAAATCAGATGAAATAGTATTCTGCAAGTCTCGATTTTTATCAATAACCCAAACGACCAATTAAGATGACCAGGCACTCAGATAACGAATTTTCTAACAATGACTACTTCTCAGATGTATTCTGCTCGATTCAGTAAGTTTATACTGTAGGCGAATGCCAATGTATTTGAAGTCGGTATTTTCATTCAAGGCTGAAAGATAAAAAAAAAATTCCATGAATATCTCCGAGCTTTTCATTAAATCGGTGTAGTATAGAGAGATTAAAGAACACAAATTTTGTGCAGATTCACGCCATACCAACGTCTCTGCAATTCTGAATTTGGTTTAGAAAAAATCGGGATGAGCAGAGGTAGAAAGATATTTTATAAAAAAAAAGACAAAACATATGAGTGAAATAGAAAAGTGCTATAAAAATGTTCTTGATGATTAATATTTCCCCATATATACGATGACTCTCATGCATCAGCCTTTCTTCAAAACGACTTCATTCTAAAAATATTGAGAAAAAATACAGATATAGCTAATACACCACAGTACAACTTAAAGCTTTTTTCTGGATTATCAAAGGAATCGCGTCTGGTGTGGCAGACAGCGGAACATGAGAGTAGCCCAAGAAATCAAATTATTAGGACTTCATGTCTTACCCATTGTCAAAAAGTTTCAGATATTTGGGAGCACGGCTAACAAGCCGGTGTTAAGCACAAATCGACAATTATTAAGGAAAGACTCAAAAACTGATACCACGTTAATTGTTTGTTTGAAATCTGCAATTTGATATCCTGTCAAATACTTTTTCAAATTTTCTTTGGACTTTTTGTACATAGTTATTTATACCATCCTGCATTGTTATTGGATGGACAATTATTACTTATCAAGATATCTTTCTCAGCTCGCAATGAAGCAACTGTAAATTAGGGGGCATCATTCTCACTCAATAACAACATGTTTCAAATGCCTACTCATCTAAACAACAAAGTGAAGTAACAAAAAGTAAGTAAAAAAAATTTATCAAGGACCTCCTGATTCATGAGACGAGTGATACCATGAGACCACGACGCCACGGGCAACAGGTGGTCCCTTATTCTATCTTTCTAATCAATATGTAACAGGAATGAGATGGAGATGGGAAAATGGTGCAGTGTGAGAGAAGAGAGGAGAGGAAGAACTAAAAACATGGTAGATAAAGAGCTAGGCTAACAAGCAGATAGACAGATAAAACAACAATTGAATTTTATTTTGCAACGTTGTACAAAAAGCATATTGAAAAAATGAGCATCAAAACGTATAATTAAACTGAATTGAAGAAATGCAGGTGCATATACACGTACCATCAACGCTGAACAGGAAGTTATGTTCTGTGGTATCTAATAGACACCTCAACTTAACATTTTATATGATTGTTGCACTTTCGGTCTCACAATTATATAAAGAAGCAAAGCTATGTAAAAATATGATGTTGCCACATAGCAATGTGAGGACTGAGAAAGTCTTACAAAATCTTCCAAAATATTGAATTTAAGGTTTGGAACTACAAACAATTCAACGGAATAACAGGGCATACATTTAAACAATTATACACGCAAAATATAAGTTGGGGTTTTGTAAATATATATAAATCCTTTGTAACAGCCGTTAAATTCGGGTTTTTTTTTTTAAGAACATTGGTAGTAAAACGTTTAGCAAGTAACTGCCATTTTATTGTAAACTGAAAAAAAACTCTTATTGAGTTATGGAGATGTACTAGCGAGTTTGATATATAGGTGTTTAGAACTTTGAACACGAGATCATATTTCTGGTTTCGGGTTTTAAGTCTCGCATTCCCTCCAAATGTTCTATTTTTAGATGGTTTTAGCAGAACAGTAGGTGCAAAAAATAATGAACTATAATCATTGTCATTGCTTTTTAATGAAGGCAAAGCCAAAACTTTTCACTTCTGCTAGGATTTGTTTTTCTACCTGAGATTTTCAAAAAACTAAAAGTTGTTGGTATGAGCAGACATTGACAGGTTACAAAACTCCATTAAAGGAACATGGAATAGATTGTGTGCAAACAGATGTCCATCTAATTTTTTTTTTAATTATTGTTATAAAGAAGTTATGAAATCAGAAATGTCTTAAACAGTTTGAGAAGTAATTTTTAAAAATTAAGTGTATCGTAGGAAAAAATGGAGGGCTCAATAGTGCGACAACATCAAGGAGTGATCAGGGTACAGCTTGGCAGAACGTACGAAATTGGCCAATCAGAGAGCTAGAGAGATGTGGCGTCAGATTTCTAGTCAACCCTGGATCCAGGACGGCATCGAGATTTATTGATTGATTGAGGAAAAGCTATTTTTCATAATTTTTATACCCCAATTTTTATGCAACTGTTTCATCTATACTTTATTTCTTAGTTCAGGTGGTCCATACATACTCACAAGCTTTTTTTCATGATCCAAAAAACTGCTATTCAAATGACACAGACAAAGTTTATACATGACTAGTGAGGCGAAAACTGTCAAAATATTCATTATAAAGAAACTTGTTTTAGCCATTCTGATCATAAAATGTAATGAAAATTATGTCAAACTAACCAGTCCCAGAAGAACTTTCAAGATTTTTTTAACTTTGATGTTTTATGGTCATAGGAATATATTTTACATGTGTTTGACATTAGTCGTGCATTGTTAAGTGCATTTTGGCTTTCATATCCTCAAATTTAAAAAAATTTTCCTTACCTGTAAAAAGAGGGGCAAATTGTCCAATAAAGAAAAGACAGGGCCAATGATTTCTTTACTAAACAACGTGTATAAAATAGCCAAGTGAGTGAACTTAGGTCTATTAATGTCAAAATCACGTTGACAAACACTGTGTCCCCAGATACTTTGGAAAAAAAATACTAACTCAAACGAAACAGTTTTTGTTTTCTATTTAGTCCATTGCATGTATAAGGATACTGTTTGAAATTTTAATATGGATAAACTACCCTTTGGCTACATCTGTTAATAGCATAATATCTACAAATGAAGACTACAAAATCTAGGTTTCGGCTTTATGGAGAGACCGGAATCGGGCCTATGTGAGAAATGAACTGAAAGGAAGTATAAAATTTAAGCATCCTACTTTGTTTTTGTTTTTTGCTTCATTTTTTTTCACTGGAGACCATAAAATCAATTTAAAAATTGTCAGTATTCATCTTAACCACAGAGATGAATTGAGTAATGAATGCTGTGAGCAAAAAAAAGAGTTTAACTTAAACTTGTTTTTGTTTCTACGTATTAGAAAAAAATTTAAAACCAAATCAAGTCGAGCGCTCCATTGTATCCCTAGAAGTTCAGATTAGCACTATACAGTTTCTAAAATAAAAACAAAAATACAAATGAAATCTACTTATTAATCAAAGCAGAAAAAATATCTCTTTTCTATTGTGGTTGAGTGAGGCACACATTCTCAGCATCTTTAGATTGTTCAAAGAGTCTCTCGCAAAACCACTTACTATTGCTTCGTAAAAAAGACGAAAATAAAAAACAAGAAAAAGAAGAGCTTATAAAAATCATCATGACTGTAAATCTATTTATTCTCAAAAGACCCAAGGTCCATAAACCCCTCCGTGCAAGCCCGGGTTACTTGTCGGGTCTGCTTTAGGATATCTGACGGGAACTGCTGTTTGGTTAAACTTGATGAGCAGGTCAAGGAGGTCCTTAACCACTTCCGGTTTCTCGCTGGACAAGTCATGGTGCTCCGTGGGATCTTCGGCGATGTTGAACAACCAGAGGTTTTTGTCAGGGTCCTCTCGTAGGTCTGGGTACAAAATTAATTGACTGATTATTTTTATTTAGGTTAGATTATTTGCTTTGGTAAACAAAATCTAGATAAATTGGTGCGATTATCGGTCAGTTGATAGACCGATTGCCAGGTAGCTCTTTTTTTTTAGAGAGCAAAGTCCACTGTCTAATTCTGAGATCAGATTTAATTGAACCAGCGCTATCAGAAGGTATCACAAGACTACAATCACCTGAGACTTTAGAGATTTTATTGACATTGCCCTTAGTTATCTACCTAAAGCTGAATGAGCACTTGTATTCTGTTCCTGCTGTACGCACCATTTGCGCCCATTTATTGCTTGAAGAGGGTGCCAAGGCAGAAAACAGAACAGATTGACTGTAATATACGTAGCTACACTAAACTGACCATAATATCATAACAAAACTAAGAGAAATGAGAAAGAAATATTTTATATATGAACTAAAAAAATATATTTTTGGGCACCAAGCGTCTATGAAAGCTTTTGATACGCATATTTTACATGAATTGCGAAAACACGAGACGATGTTAATGTCAATAATGACATTAAGTCTAATATTCTTAAAACTCCCGTGTATCAGACAAGAGGAAAAAGGAACTTTTTTCTGATTTAGGCAGTCCATATGTGTATTTATCAATCTGTTCTCAGTGTGCTCTTATTTCTGAGAATAGAGTATTATCTTTAGATTTATGCTTTCCTAAAACATAAAAATGAACATTTTCAAGAAATTCGACAAATCAACGGGCATTTAAAGTTACAATTCATATCATTAATAATTCTGTACCACTAAAACAATTTTCTTTTCACAATGCCTAGACTACTTCTCTAGCTCTACTCGTCCACACGGGCAATGTCAATGCCTACTAAAATGCTTTACCTCTACCGTGCTAATGCTCTATGGTGACCACTTAAAATCCTTTTCACCTAACACGCTAATGCTTTATGTTTGCCAGTTAAATGCTTTACACCTGCTGTGCTGATGGTCTAGGATGCCCGCAGAAGATGCTCTACACTTACCATACTGACTCTCTCCGCCATCGTCTCCGGGAGGTTTGATCCACTTTCCAGCGCCTGGGTTTCCAGTGATGACCTTGTAGTCACCTGACCTGAGAGAGGCCCTAACACGGGTGTCCCAGGCGTACAGTGGATTCCGTTTTCCTTTAAGTGGAAACAGCGGGTCTATGTTGTGTAGAATGATATCTCTGGGAGAGGCCGCACTTTCACTAAGGGTGAAGGTATGGGAGAGGGGGAGAAGTTATAGGTTAGAGGACAGTAGAATCAAACTACCTCGTGCAAAGTTTCGAAGATTTAGACGACCATCATTGAATTTTAAAGTCTTCTTGATGAAATTAATACTATCGGTGGACTGTGATCTGTAATAAAAACGAAGAAGCATAATAACTGCAAACTAAAACCGTAAAGCATTTTGAAGTAAGACTGATAAATACAGTTTAGCTTGTATAGGTGGATCTAGACCCTTGCAGGCAATTGTCTTTTCTGTTTGAAGCAAAGGCCAGACTGAGGAATGATTTCGGTGCCTCATTTTCCTTCTCCTTTTTTGTCTTATGAGAGTTTATCGAACAGATTGGCGAGTTCGGTAGGGAAACAACCTTTCCTATTGGAAATTCCTTTTATCGGCTTTCTTTACTTGTTTCATAGCTTCTAATTTGAACAGGTTTTATCAAAACAAAAAAAATCTTTTTAGTTCGACTTGGCGTTAGAATATAAAAAAATTAAAGAAATACACTTCAATTTCTCACTAGAATAGTTGCAACAAGTTAGGTTTTACTTTTAAGCGCTTTACCCATTATCAAGCGATAGCTTTTCAACTAACAAAAAAAACTTTTTTTTTTCGACATTTCTATTTATCATCTC
>JAWDGP010002748.1:205000-240000 GCA_033675545.1 Elysia crispata | reverse complement strand
CTCTCTCTCTCTCTCTCTCTCTCTCTCTCTCTCTCTCTCTCTCTCTCTCTCTCTCTCTCTCTCTCTCTCTCTCTCTCTCTCTCTCTCTCTCTCTTTTTTTTTTTTTTCTTTCTTCCTCTCTCCCTCTCCTTTTCTCTCAAACCCTGCCTCATTTCTCTCTGATTCTATCGACCCACCGAAAGCGGTATCAAAGCCCCTTCTGTATGGCAGATAATCTTCCTTGAAGAAGCCCAGGTGCCACTTGCCCACCAGGTGTGTGGCGTAGCCGGCCTTCTTGAGCTGGTCAGCAATGGTTGGACAGTCCAGCGGAAGTCCGTTCCTCTGATCAGGGTGCAGGATGTCATGTTGAAGCCCAGTGTGGATCTAGATTGATAGTCGAGAGGGAAGGGAAAGTGAAAATAGGGCCAGGTATAGAGTTTCATTCCCTTTTATCGGGTTTAGTTAAACATTTAGAAGCTAAAACGTACCATTGTTGTTATTCCTATAGGTCTAATGATTTCGCAATTTTTGTTAACTGAACCCTTTTGCTCCTCATGTGGCACATTGCAAAGAAAAAAATATCTTTGCAAACTTTGTAACAAGAAAAGAAGGTCTAAATTTTGCAATTTGGAATTTGTTATGTCTAAAATACATTAATATATTTATGTATAAGACAGTGAGAAAACTGCTGCTTTTTTGTGGACAGTTGAATGTATAATAATTTCAGCAGCAATGTCACATATTTTTTTACTTATTTAATTTTTATTCAGAGTTTTACATTACTCAAATCTAGTGGACATATTCATTTCATATACTGAGGTACATGAATGTATATGAAAAAGAATAAGGTTTGACAAAGATGTAAAATAGCTAGGTCTGAGGAGCTCTTTTCTACAACCAGAAACTGTACGAGAGCGTCTGCTCGTACCAGTATATTGTACCTTTTTATCGATGAAGATTTTTTATTTGCAGTTTTTATAAAAAAAAGTATTTGCCAACTCCATAGCTTTAGTATTTATGTTATTGTTTTTAAACAGTGAAGGTTTCGTAAAACATATGTTTAGTTGAAAAGTACCCTTATTGTTATTTCTAGAGATCAGCTATTTTTGAAATATTTGTTTCCAAAATCCCTTTGTTATTAGGTGTCTCACTGAAATATCTTTGTTAAATTTGTCATAAAAAGGCTCATAATAATTGATTTGTAACTTTTTATTTTTAAAGTACTTTTTACATTTATATGCGTCAGATTGAGACGCTTAACACAGCCTGCAGCTTATCTCTAAATAGTTGCTTACACTTGAGTTTTTCTTTTCATCAGTATTATGATATATGTATTTTTTTCACTCATTTTTTTTTCACAGCTTTAAATTACTCAAATTTGTTGGACATATTCATTTCGATTTTGTGAGGTAGGACTGCCTTCAGTAGGAGCTTTGCGCACTGTCAATGGCCCCTCGGGGAGCCAAAGAGAATTTCCCGCCTCAGTGGGCATTCTCGGAGTCCATCAAGTCAACGATTTCCTGAGGTACATGATTGTGTATGAAAAGGGAAAAAAGTAATGATGTAACATAGGTAGGTCTGATGAGCTTCTACAACTAGAACCGTTACGTGGACGTCTGCTTGTGCCAGTGTATTGTACTATTACGTGGTAGAATCTTTTTTTTATTATTTGCAGCTTTATTTCATAAATATTTTCGACCTGTAATTGCCAACCTCTTAGTTTAAGTATTTAAGTTAGTGTTTTTGAAAGATGAAGGTTAATAAGTGGAGATGTCATCTCTTGAAATGCTATATCGAACACTGGAGACTGATTCATGCTTTGAAGTTTGTTTTGATAAATTTTAAACAGATCTTGATTTGGAACACCACGCTTTGAATTGTGTGCAACTTGATTTTATATACATAAGGGGGGATGAGAAGTCTTTGGTCTAGATATGAAGCAATAATAATAGAGCTTTGTAATTTAGCACTCATACTTTTATTTTACAACATATTCAGTATGTCGAATTGTCCATTTCTGTCACTTCTCTTTGACCTTCAAAAGTCCTTGAGAGTAAAAGGACCCAGAATGAGCCCCTAGCTAGTGTCCAACAGCTTCGGTGACGTTATCTTTGTCATGGAAACGGCGTTTTTTCAGTGATTTTTTTTTAAGATTAAGGAACAGAAAAATGTCTGAAAGACCTAAGTTTAGTGAATAAACTGGGTGTAGCAGAATTTCAAAACAAAACTGTTTTTCTGTCTGAACAGTTTGTTGTGTCTTGTGAGCCGGAACCTTGTCACGCAGAAGAAGGACCCTTTTACTGAATAACCTATGCCTTTTTCTCACCAATTCGGACCACAATTTTATCAGCAAACCTGGGCAGTAGTTTCCTGGAGCGGTTTGTCCATTTTTCAGGTAGTCAGTTATAATTAATCCTTCACAATCCCAGAAACACGATCACATGACCTTTCCACTTGGTGGTATCACCTTTGCCTTACTCGGTCAAGGAGCAGGAGTTTCACATTGCACGGAGAAGATTTTTTGCTCGGGATCAAAATGATAAATTCATCTTTCTTCGATAGTAACCAAGTTTTTAAAGAAGTGTGTGTAATAAGACTGCATTAAAAGGAGAGTAAGCAATCCCCTTTTTTCATTAGCTCACTGGTCAAAAGGCGAAGTGCCGACCGAGCAGAAACTTTCAGGTTTAAATGGTCATTAACAATTAGTTGGATTTATCCTTCACTTGAGAGCTGTTTCACAGTTACGAGGCCATGTTTTGGAACCTGTTTCTTCACTATAGTAACATTCTCTTCAGTTACAACAAAACGTAGGCGTTCTACGCGATCTTCATCTATCACTGACATTAACCCATATTTGAAGTTTCTTACCCAGTATGTCAAGATGTTATATCAAAGACATTTGTCACCATAAACTTGGAACATTTCCTGGAAAACATCAGGAGGGGATTTTCTTCGCAAGTGTAAAAAAACAGTTACTAAGAAAACAAGCGATATTCAGCTGGCTCCATGACATAGCTATAGTTAAAAAATGTTTTTTTTTTACTTTGGCTTCATAAAACGTACTGAAATTTACAAAAACAAAGATTTAAAGGTGAAAAAATTTCAATACTCTACTACTATTTCTTCCTACTTAGACCAAAAACTACATAAGCCCCCTCCAATGACTTAATCTGAACTATAAACATGACCTTAAATATTACCTGATACTTCCCAGACATGATTTGGCTCCTTGTGGGAGTACAAATTGGCTGGACATAGTAATTCTCTAGTGTGACACCGCTTTGAGCTAGCTGAAGATAAAATGATACAAAATTTAGTAAATCAAAATCATAAATATTTGAAGCAGAAAGATAATAGATGAAACTGTTAATAAATCAAACCTCAAAATTTAAAACAAACGAGAGCTTAATTCTCTTTACCAGTTTCTGAGGAACCTTAAAAGCATTAATGCGATCCAATATTTAAATCACTGAAAACTATGGCTTTCATAATTATAAACAAGGAAACACTATGTTGAGAAAAGAGAAAAGGAGGCAAAAAGTGCTTGATTATACTCTAAATAAGATCATTACTTAACATTAAACTGAGACTGTTGAGTGCAAGATTCAGACCATCTTGACCTATAGTAAATAAGGTGAAGCTAACTTAATCTTTCTAATTGAAATTCGATGAGTCTATATTAAGAGCCCAGCTTTATCAGGACAAAAATCTCACAGCGGTGAATACTCCAGGTTCTACTTTAAATCTGATGAATGATTTTTGTACTACCAGAGCTACATATTATGCTACTTTGCTAACGCCTGAAACTGCAATAGGGGTAAGACTTTCGGACACAAAGTATTCCGGTAGTCTGCTGAAGTGATTGCCTTTTGTTGCAATTTGGGCAATATCACCCATTTGCTTGCAGTTTTTACGGTATTACAATGTCCTTAACGTATATTTCTCAATGGTGCCAATTATTTGAATGTAAAATCTTTGCACCATCAATAGAATATTTGTGTTTTCTATACTACTTTACTGATAATCCGAGCGTAATTGCTTTTATTTTTCACGAAGACCGTAGCTGACTTTCTCACAGCATTGAAAACTCTACCATTAATGCAGACTCAATCACATACCTCGTCCAGAGTTGGTGTTCTTATCTGGGAGCTGTGGTAACCAATATCGTTATAACCATAGTCATCTGCTAACACAAACACGATGTTAGGCTGCTGTGTGCCTGCGCCATCTTTGTTATTATTCCATCGATGCACGTTGGTTCCATTAGCGTGACCAAGAAATAAACAGGCCAGCACCAGAATGACAAACAGTTGGCTGACGAGGGTAAAGGTCATGTCTATTGCCGACAGAGGCTCTTCCTGGAATGTGTAGAAATGAACACAGAAGGATGTAGAATGATCAAGAGCAGAAAACTAATTTATTTGGTGATGCTTTGGGGTTTTCTCTACCAGTACTAAATTGTTTTTAACAGCCAGAAAAAAAGTCTGAAATCTAGACGTCTCAGATGGGCCTTTCGGATCAGCAATTCAGTAACCTAATGCCTACGGTAAAATCATTAGGAAATTTTCTCATATAAGAAGTTTCAAATTTTAAAAATGACGACGCATTCAATTCGTCAAACGGATATACTTTTATACTTTTGTTATTCAGAGTGAGATCTCAGGAAAATTTGAATAGCAAAATTCCGCATTGCTATTTTAAAGTTTATCTAGGGCGTGTTTATAAGAATAAACCGTTTGACGAATGCGAAGAGAAAAAAAATTCTAGATAACCTCATGGGCTGATAAATCATGAAAATTTTAAAAGATATTGGATTTAATTGTGGGTCAGGAAAGGACAAATGGTTAGAGAATATCGAATATAATGCCTTCTAATCCATTTTGAATGAAATTAACAAAAAAATATCTATTTCATGGGTGTTTAAGATCTTCATCAATCTTTTCACGCCCGATTAAACGCTATGTCAAATAGTGTTATAAAAACTCAAAGATGAAACCAGGAGACTAATTTTTTTTTTTTTTTTTTTTGCTCAGGACGCAGGAGAAAGTTGCTACAAGACAGTCCACTAAAGGGCCTTTTCCTGAACCCCATCTATTTGCGTATCATCTTACCGAGCGGCTATAACCAATGAAATCGAAACGAATTCAGTGTGAGAGTTAGTGTAATCATGTGAAGCAGTTATTCATTCAATGTTAGTGGTTGGAGAAGCAGCAGCAGCAACGAGATAGTAGTAGTAGTAGTAGTAGTAGTAGTAGTAGTAGTAGTAGTAGTAGTAGTAGTAGTAGTAGTAGTAGTAGTAGTAGTAGTAGTAGCAGCAGTAGAAGTAATATCAGTAGCAGTAGCAGCAGCAATAGAAGTAGTAAAAGTAATAGTAGTAGTAGTATATGTAGCAAGAGCAGTAGTAGTAGTAGTAGTAGTAGTAGTAGTAGTAGTAGTAGTAGTAGTAGTAGTAGTAGTAGTAGTAATAGTAGTAGTAGTAGTAGTAGTAGTAGTAGTAGTAGTAGTAGTAGTAGTAGTAGTAGTAGTAGTAGCAGCAGCAGCAGCAGTAGTAGTAGTAGTAGTAGTAGTAGTAGTAGTAGTAGTAGCAGCAGCAGCAGCAGCAGCAGCAGCAGCAGTGGTAGTAGTAGTACTTGTAGTAATAGTAGTTGTAGTAGGAGTAGTAGTAGTAGTAAATGAAGTTGTCGTTGTCGTCGTCGTCGTAGTAGTTGTAGTAGAAGTAGTAGTAGTAAAAGTAGTAGTAGTAGTAGTAGTAGTAGTAGTAGTAGCAGCAGCAGCAGCAGCAATAGCATCATAGCAGTGGCAGCAGCTGCAGTAGTAAAGGTAGTAGCAGTAGTAGTAGTAGTAGTAGTAGTAGTAGTAGTAGTAGTAGTAGTAGTAGCAGCAGCACCAGCATCAGAAGTGGTGATAGTAGTAGTAGTAGTAGTAGTAGTAGTAGTAGTAGTAGTAGTAGTAGTAGCAGCAGCAGCAGTAGTAGTAGTAGTAGTAGTAGTAGTAGTAGTAGTAGTAGTAGTAGTAGTAGTAGTAGTAGTAGTAGTAGTAGTAGTAGTAGTAGTAGTAGGAGGAGGAGGAGGAGGAGGAGGAGTACTGACACTAGAGATAAAATCACTACAACTTTGAATTTAAAAAATCAGTCCATTTCATACAAGTCCCCTTATAGTGAGACTTTTTTTAAATAACTTTAAGAACCAAGAGTTTGTCAAAGTAAGAAACTGATTGAAATCCTGAATTTTTTTTAAAATTGACACAGGCTATGAATTATTTAACCTCGAGTGAAATTTGCAGCCGAAGATAAAGAGATTCTGGTCAAGTTTTCAGAATTATGTATTACATCTTCACACCAAAAGAAAGAAATTTTATAAAAAAAATTATCAGATAAATATAGGAAATGTTTGGTTTTTTTTATTTGTTTCTCGTTATCTTATAATTATTATAATGTTTCTCTGTATTAGTTACCTTTGCTTTTTACTTTCATCAGCCGATGCCTAGGTTAGACTTAAATATCGAAATTACGATTCTTGAAAATTTTGAGACTCCATTGATATAATTCAGCAATGAACAGACAAAGCAGAATTTACAAGACTATTTACAAGGCATTTACACTTTGCTGTATAGAGAATTCATCATTAATATGCACAAAGGAATAGAAAATACATAATTTACAAATGTATCTTGGAAGAGTTTTTGAACTACATGTATTATAATGAAGGACAGCAACAAGATCCTTACAGCCAACACCAGTAAAATAGCCCCCAAAAAGCAACAATAATCATTAGATTTACGAATCTAAAAGATGTAACTTTTCAAGAGGATTAATCACTACTTTCATCGTGGTTAAAAAGTTAGTTTACCCACCTTTTTTTCCCTTACTTCGTCTTTTAGGCTTGCAAAGACATCAACCTTATACACAGCAGAAGTACATCTATTTTATAATATTTTCTGCTACTTATCGCAACGCTTCGTCCCAAATTGATAATAGTTATCACACAACACGTGACTACCGTAACACAAATATGCAGTCGTATTTAGGTCCATTTTCAAAAATCTGTGTCGGCCTGAAAATGTTAGTCTCCTTAAATTCAACACTGAATCATTTTGATGTATCACCCCTCCGGTTGTTCAAGTCTGTGATTATTTTTTTATAAAATCCAAGTTTTTTAGAGAGTTAAACCTATAAACTGAGATTTTATTTCGTGACAGTTATCACCCTGTTTTCAGGCCGCCAGTGCGGAAATTAGCACTGACTTAACTAACCTTAACTTAGTTTTTGGGTGAAAAAAATATAACTTGGGTTTATTGTTACATTCATACTTATTCTGTCAGCACAGAATGATCAAATCATATGTTTGATAGTGGTTTTCTTATTACGTTCTTCACACCGCAATCACCCTTTCCTTTCTATATTTTAAAGATAAGTTAGGGTTGGATGAAGTAATGTCGGTCTTCTCTTATCCTTGTACGGGGTCAATTTTTTGTCTGAAGTGCTTTATCTTTTTCTAAGAGGTTTGGTGGCCACTGCTGATTTTTGCTTTAAGTATAAATGTTGTTAAGATTAAACTCCAAGCAATGAGATGTTTTCATTGAGTCAGTTATGATTGTGATATCAGCTGACATTCAGCAGTTGTAATTATGAGTTTAAACTGTTATCATGAACAACGATGAAAAGGAAAATGTGTAGATATTAATATTTACTGTAACATAGATTGACATTGTGTGCTATTTTGGCATACGGAAATGGCATACCTTCGTATGAATAATACAATCGAGAGCACATGACTTGTCACAAGACATTTCAGTACGTCCTGAGAATGTTAGTGGTTTTTATCTTGTCTGTTTTCTTTTACTCTATTTTCCATTCAAATTTTCCTCATCAAATGTTATAGTTATCACTCATTGTGTTGACTCCGCAACAAGTTACTCTATCGATAGAAATTGAAGATCTAAAGATTGAAAGGGTGAAATATCTTCATAATAATTGGGTTTGCATAGACGCAGCCAATCGAAGCATTTTGTTTATCTGAAACCTTTGTATAATGATATGTTAAAAATCAAAGTCAAGTGGAAATTCTCCCACTGTTTCTCGCCGTCCGTCGCTCCAAATAATTAATTTCCCGGAGATTTGAAATATTTAAGGTTCCAATATTTTCAGTATCACAGAATTTTTCTGCTAGGAAAAACATTTTCCCAAATTTTTTCGCCTTCCTGGAACTCTAGCAATTCAAAGGTTCCATGCTTTTGTCCTGGCTTGGGCTGTCAGATGACAAACTGAGATTTCATCTACTTAGCCATATCGGAGGGCCTAGCTTTCAGATCAGTTACATTGTCTCCACAGCGGAAAACTGCAGATGCACTTGCTGGCTGTGCTGCCCTAGAAGACAAATCGTCTAAAGAGGGCTCAGTCTAGGAGACAGGTAATTTGGCCTTGAATTTTTAATCATTCAATTTATGATATCAAAGCTTCAAAATGCTAAATAAATCATTTTCTTTCTCTTGCACTTGAAGAGGGCACACCTTCTCAGCACCCTTATGTCTTTAATCAAACAGTCCCTCGCATAATCACCCACCATTTCTTCTTACAAAACAAAAATAAAGAAGGTCAAAGAAGGGCTTATAAAAATCATAATGATTGTATATGTATATTCTCAAAAGACCCAAGGTCCATAAACCCCTCCGTGCAAGCCCGGGTTACTTGTCGGGTCAGCTTTAGGATATCTGACGGGAACCGCTGTTTCATTAAACTTGGTGAGCAGGTCAAGGAGCTCGTTGACCACTTCTGGTTTCTCGCTGGACAAGTCATGGTGCTCCGTGGGATCTTTGGCGATGTTGAACAACCAGAGGTTTTTGTCAGGATCCTCTTGTAGGTCTGGGTAAACAATCAATTGGTTAATTACTTATTTGATTATAAAACAATTCTTAACAAAATATTGGTAAATTGCTTATGTTATTGGTAAATTGATAGATTAGTGATTTTTTGACGGATTGATTGATTGATTGGGTGAATTATTAGGGTGCCAGAAAGCCTATTCTGAAGAGGATGGAAATCTAAAAATCTAAGGTCTGAATCCTGCCCAACGCTATTTTGATGTCGGCATCGGATTTCATTTAACCAGCACTATTTAAAGATTTAAATAGATTCTAAGCATGTGCAAATGTAAAGATTGCAATAAAGTTGCATATAATTTTACCTCTAAGTATAAAATGAACACTCACAAGCTCTTTCTGCATGCATCTCAATTGTGGCCTTAAATGCCATCAACTTGCATTGCTATTGTCCGTTCGTTGTACATGTTTTTATCACTTTTAGATCGTTTCCTTCCATTTCAACTGCATTAATTTTGCGATTACTTCATGATGTTGCACTCTGTAGAATATCTTGGTGGACTCAATGAAACATCTTTCGATGTACTCTCAGATCTTGCAATAATAGTTCAAAGGATCTAGATAGCATTTGTTCCCTCCAAAACGCCACACTGTTACTTTTTTATTTCTTGCTTGATTTTGTTTCTGATTTGTTTCTGATTCCTTACAGTATATTGGTAACAGGATTCATAAAACAGACAATTGTTGCCTCGGTTTCTTTGTCAGTGCTATAAAATGGATTTGGAGATGTCTGGTGGATTTATATATCTCCTTCCTGTATAGGTAGCCAAGCAAAGTTCCGCTTCATTACATTGTAATCATTTCCGTGATCCCCAAGAAGTTCACTGATGTTCTGTGCTTACTTACCTGCCTAGAATGTCATCGTTAAGTGCCTTAAGACATCTTGTGGATAAGCCGGTTTTCCATCCAGAGATTTCTTCAATGTTTTTTTTAATAATATCAGTTCCGTACTTATGAGGTATAGATTGATGTTTTATGTCATTAATCGGCTTTTCTTTGGCTTCATCATTTTTTTTTTCTGATTTCTTTATGCAATGTTTCGTATTTTCCTTATTTTTTTTTTCCTTGCAACCTTTTTCCAAGAGTTCTAAAATATCACCAGTCATCCAATTTTGTGTTGCTTCACATTTGAGTCTTTGTATTTTTTCCATTGTTGCTTCTGTGGCTGCTACTTTGAACTTCATTTAATGCTTTAAAAATGTTTAGAAGAGTGAGTGACACACTTTATGTTTCTCAAAGGTTTTGATTACAAGTTGTTGGAGCCAAGCTAGGTTTGACGTTGTATGGTTCACTTCAGGTTTTCTTAAGTTTCAGTTTAATTTTAGCAGCCAATGTAACATGATCGCTATAACAGTCTGCCTCCGGGTAGGGCTTTGGTGAGAGAGGCGCGTTTTTGTACGTTTAGCTGACAAGGTGTATTCTATCTGGTTTCCGTTTTCGTCTCCATAGCTTTCCCATGTCCTTTTCCTTCTTATTGGACTTGCCCAGGTACCACCCACAGGCTACCGGAGGGAAGGATTGTTTTATTTTCCTTTTTCAGAGCTGGCTCTGAACCATTACCCACAATATATGAACTAATAAAATAGACTAAAATGTTTTGCCACTACCAAGCATCTATAAAAGTTTTGATTCACGTGTTTAAGGACAATTGCGTGAAATTTTTTATGATGGAAATGTGCTTGAAGAATGTATAATCGCAACGTGAGCTATGATTCTGAGAACTAAGTCTTATCTTCATATTTGTGTGTTTCGGGAATGAAAATTTTCGACGTATTCTAAAGTGAGCTCCATCCCCTCGACATCCCGGCTGGCATTTAAAATTTCACGCTACCGATCACATGTTTCAAATAGTTTTCTCTTCACAATGCCTTCACTATCTCGCAAAACGTCCATGCGGGCGATATAAAATCCAACTGAAAAATACCCTTAACCTACCATTCTCGCACTCTAGCGATATGGTATTGGAAATAATATCTACCATACTGGTTCAATATCGATGTTACACTGGAAATACCCTGTACCTATCTTACTGACGCCGAATCGATGTTCCACTGCAAATACTCTACACTCACCATAAAGACGCCCTATCGATGTTCCACTGCAAATACTCTACACTCACCATAAAGACGCCCTATCGATGTTCCACTGCAAATACTCTACACTCACCATAAAGACGCACTATCAATATTCCACTGGAAATACTCTACACTCATCATGAAGACGCCTATCTATGTTCCACTGGAAATACCCTACACCCACCATAAAGGCGCACTATCAATGTTTCACTGGATATACTCTACACTCACCATAAAGACGCACTATCAATGTTTCACTGGATATACTCTACACTCACCATAAAGACGCACTATCAATGTTTCACTGGATATACTCTACACTCACCATAAAGACGCACTATCAATATTCTACTGGAAATACTCTACACTCACCATAAAGACGCTCTATCGATATTCCACTGGATATACTCTACACTCACCATAAAGACGCACTATCAATATTCTACTGGAAACACTCTACACTCACCATAAAGACGCACTATCAATATTCTACTGGAAATACTCTACACTCACCATAAAGACGCACTATCAATATTCTACTGGAAATACTCTACACTCACCATAAGACGCTCTATCGATATTCCACTGGAAATACTCTACACCTACCATATTCGTGCTCCTCGCCATCGTCTCCGGGCGGTTTGACCCACTTGCCAGAGCCTGGGTTTCCAGTGATGACCTTGTAGTCACCTGACCTGATGGAGGCCCTAACACGGGTGTCCCAGGTGTACAGTGGATTCCGTTTTCCTTTAAGTGGAAACAGCGGGTCTATGTTGTGTAGAATGATATCTCTGGGAGAGGCCGCACTTTCACTAAGGGCGGACGTATGGAAGAAGGGGAGGAGTTATTGTTTAGAGGAATCAAACTCCCACACGGAAAATGACTATTATATATTTTTTTAATTCTTTAGTGATATTATTACTATAGGTGGACCAGATTAAGTGGCAAAAACCAAGAATCAAATCGCAACATGAAAGCGAAAAGCATTTTAAGGTATTGCTGATAACTAGAGTCCAATTCTTATATGTAGATATAAGTCTATGTTTTAAAACACAGTTTTAATCGTTGCAGGCATTTGTCCCGTCTGATCAAAGCAAAGACCACATAAAATATTGATTTTGCCTTTTTATAACTTACTCCAACCGGTTCATCAAAGCAGAACAGATAAACTTAGAAAGATTTAATTTGCTTTATTTAGTTGCCTTTGGCGTTAGAACATACAAAACGGTAACGAAATATAGCTTCAATTTGTCATGAGAGTAGTTACAACAACTTCGGTTTAGCTTTTAAACGCGCAACCTAATTTCAAGTCATAGACCTTCAACTATCAAATAAATTTTGACAATTTTTAACAATTTCAAATCTTAGCAAGACTTATATCCGTTGTAAAACAAAATTAACGGAATAAAAATCTGCAATTGTTGAAAGTCGATGCAAAGCAGTTGTGCCTAATAAAAATCTTTACAGATACTCACTTAATGGTGTCCCATTGGTCGACCCCGTCAAGAGCCAGACTGCTCACGTCGACCTTTGACCCTGCGAGTCTCAACATGGTAGGATACCAGTCAGAAACATGGATGAGCTCATGACTCACTTGACCTGACGCGGCCAGTCTGCCCCCGGCCACGAACCCTACACCGTGCATGCCCCCGTCAAACAGATCTCTCTTCCCACCTCTGAGGGGGTAGTTATTTGCTCCTAACCCGTATGGCCCGCCATTATCTGAGAGAAACGTTCAAATTGAAACTGTCAAAGTTTTCGTGGTACAAAGTAAAATGAAAAGAGAACAAGAATCAGTTGCTGACTTAAAGATTTCAAAATGTCTAGCAGAATAAAATAACTATAAAACAAGAGATTCTTAAAAGAATCAATACAAGGACTAAACCACAAAAGTAGAAGTTAATAGTAATGGGTTAAAGGAAATGGGCGAGTGTCAGAAACGTAAACTTCTCATTTAGGTCAAGTCATCAAGTGAGTAGATAATACTTATTGTTCACTTTATTTTCTTTTTTAAAGCGCAGGGCTAGCTGAGTATTTAGTACCTCGCATTTGAAATGACATAGAGTGGATGGGAAAAAGAAAAACAGCTCTAATTCTCGTTCTTATTTCCCGCCTTTCCTTATGTCTTCACATCTTTTTTATCTCATCTTGCTGCTATCAAGTTACCTGCAGGTGTTTTATTACCTCCTCTATTACTTTGTATTTATAACTTATGTTCGTCTTGTGGTAATAAACGAAAGCATAAAACAGACAAACCTGTTGAGAAAATGAAAACTGTATTGTCCCACATTTCGGTTTCCTTTAGAGCCTCCGTAAGATTTTTTATACCTTCGTCCATGGCAGCTACCATACCTTTAGCAGAAAAAAGAAGACACACTTTTAGAAAAGGCAAGAGTCAATTTGCAGATTTGACGGCTAAAAACCTATCTGTAGTGAGTACCGACAACTGTAAAGTAAATATTATTACTTAGGCGAGCCTAACAATTGTGCTCAAGGATATGTGTCGTCATCATCATCATCATCATCATCATCATCATCATCATCATCATCATTATCATCATCATCATCATCTTCATCATATTACCATTATATTTAGTAGTAGTAGTAGTAGTAGTAGTAGTAGTAGTAGTAGTAGTAGTAGTAGTAGTAGTAGTAGTAGTAGTAGTAGTATTATCATTATTATTATTATTATTATTATTATTATTATTATTATTATTATTATTATTATTATTATTATTATTATTATTACTATTATTACTATTATTGTCATTATTATTGTTATTATTATATTATTATTATTATTATTATTATTATTATTATTATTATTATTATTATTATTATTATTATTATTATTATTATTATTATTATCATTATTATTGTTGTTGTTGTTGTTATTATTATTATTATTATTATTATTATTATTATTATTATTATTATTATTATTATTATTATTATTATTATTATCATTATTATTGTTGTTGTTGTTGTTGTTGTTATTAGTAGTAGTAGTAGTAGTAGTAGTAGTAGTAGTAGTAGTAGTAGTAGTAGTAGTAGTAGTAGTAGTAGTAGTAGTAGTAGTAGTAGTAGTAGTAGTAGTAGTAGTATCATTATTATTATTATTATTATTATTATTATTATTATTATTATTATTATTATTATTATTATTATTAATATTATTATTATCATTATTATTGTTGTTGTTGTTGTTGTTATCATCACTATTACTAGTAGTAGTAGTAGTAGTAGTAGTAGTAGTAGTAGTAGTAGTAGTAGTAGTAGTAGTAGTAGTAGTAGTAGTAGTAGTAGTGGTATTACTATTATTATTATTGCTATTATTATTATCATCATCATCATCATCATCATATCATCATTCATCCTTTGCCATAAATTTACCACATTTGTCCAGTTACATCAACATTACAGCAAGATTTTTTTCATGATCTCTTCTAAACCTTTTAAGAATGAAACTTATTGTACAAAGAAAATAAATTCGGATGACCAACCCGACGTAGCAATTCAAAAGTTATATGATAATCGTGTGGTATTTTAGACTTCAAGTTTGACGACTATGAAAGATCGATGTCCAATCAAAGAGAAATGAATGTGCATAATAATACCAGCAAATACACGTCGTTTACGATTCTTGATGTTCCTGTACAGGTCCTCGTACTCTTTAGGAACTTGAAGAGGATAGTGGGTGGCTTGGAGTGCCAGATAGAGAAACATGGGCTGGAGAAGAAAAACCGGAAAGACTGATAAAGTTTGACAATTGTTACTAGTAATTATAAGGAGTACATTACGGAGGTCGCCATAGTTTAGGCAAAATGTTTGATAGAAAACACATGTGTTGTCCAATTGTTTCATGCTGCTTTATCAAGGGCGGCCTAGTTTACCCTTATTACATCATTTGTCTTTCCACACACCTACCCATTCACCAAGGATTGAAAAAGAACTTGCAAACCAAAAGTATACTTTCAGATGTTTTTTCATCTTCTCTTTAAATCAATCGACCAAATAATGAACCTCTGAAACAATGATTTAATAAAATTCATACTGAAAACTCACTTTTTCTCGTCATACTTGCATCTCTAGATGATGACCTTCAAACTATATAGATCTAATGGGACCTAAGGTGTTACTCTTTTGTCCTAACAGCTTTCTTTATTAAGACTCAGAGAGGCTTGGCACAGGTACAATTAAGAAAAATCTGTAAAAACAATAGGGATCAGATTTCATCATCTGCGATAGTACACAAACGTTGAAGAGAAATTTCAAGATTCATGCACAAAAAGCCTACCAGAGTCAAATATATCTGTCACTAAATTTGTTTTGTTGCATTTAATATACCTTTCTGTGAGGGATAACAAACTATATTGTTTGTAATAAGTAAGTAAGCGTTATTAAGTAAGTGACGTGACTTTTTGTCCCTCTTTAGAATTGCCTCTACGATATTAATTGTTATCATTGAGTCTATTCAGATGTGTGATTGCAATGCTTGACGAATGCTATAAAAATGATCGAAAGAAACGGGAAACATCGGAAATGTGGATCTTGAGAAGACTACTTAGAACCTCATGGGTAACACAGATGTATATTAAAACACTCTAGAGTAAAACTGATCAAAGGTACCAATGAAGATATTTCGTTCGAAAAAAAAATTGCCATCAACTTTTGTAGCCGTGCTATCAGAAGAGAGAAGCTGGAGAATCTAAATGCTACCAAAATGTTGGTAGGATAGATCGCAGTTTGATAAAACGACCGAATTGAAGTAACAGCAAAAGCATTGAAAGCAAAGACGGACTCAGATATGTGGAGAAAAATGATAATCAAAGGCGCAACTGATACCTCCTATGTATACAACTCACCTTAGAACGGTCGTGGTTCTTAATGAGGTCAATAGCCTTGTTGGTAAAGAGATGGGTGGAGTAGTGACCCGTCTCATTCCTGACCGGCGTTCCTTCGTGCCGGAAGTCCAAGTACGGTGTGTTGTTGTAAGGTCGGAAATGAGTGTAGTAATCTTCCTGCCCGTTTAAATAACCTTTAGGTCAGACAGAAAAATGAGATTGTAGATAAGTGTTATTGCTTTTGACATTGATTTCAAATACTATAACTTTTCTGTATTTGTCTGAATCTTTGTGGATCTTTTCCCACCACCCACCACACAAACGTAAAGTGCTTGCAAGCTTATTCCAAGAACTCTTTGAGTGGAAAAATGGCGTTCCCCAAGAAGACCATTATTTTTATTTATCTGCATGTTTCTCTATTCCTACATCGATCTGTCCTTTCTAATGCAATATTTCTAAACATCCACCTCAAACAATCTGCCTACCTCTGCCTGTTTGTCTTTTTATCTTCTATCTCTCTTTCTCTCTCTCTCTGTCGCTCTGTCTCTGTCTCTCTCTCTGTCTCTCTCTGTCTCTCTCTCTCTCTCTCTCTCTCTCTCTCTCTCTCTCCCTCTCTGTCTTTTATCCATTCATTTTCCATCCGGTGTCTCGCGGTTTCACGTAAGGATGTATCAAAGCACCTCTTTTCTCTATCTCCTTGTTGGTATCTACCTGACATAGTTTCTGTCTTTTGTCTCTTTTTCTCTGTGTATTTATCTCTGACTGTCTGCCTGCCATACTCTCTCTCTCTTTCTCTCTCTCTCTCTCTCTCTCTCTCTCTCTCTCTCTCTCTCTCTCTCTCTCTCTCTATCTCTCTCTCTCTTTTTTTCTTTCTTTCTTTTTTCCTCTCTCCCTCTTCTTCTCCCTGCCCCATTTCTCTCTGATTCTATCGACCCACCGAAAGCGGTATCAAAGCCCCTTCTGTATGGCAGATAATCTTCCTTGAAGAAGCCCAGGTGCCACTTGCCCACCAGGTGTGTGGCGTAGCCGGCCTTCTTGAGCTGGTCAGCAATGGTTGGACAGTCCAGTGGAAGTCCATTCCTCTGATCAGGGTGCAGGATGTCATGTTGAAGCCCAGTGTGGATCTAGATTGATAGTCGAGAGGGAAGGAAAAGTAAAAACAGGACCAGATACATAGTTGCATTCCCTTTAATGGGCTTCGTTAAATATTTAGAAGCTAAAATGCCTTATTGTTGTTATTCCTTTAGGTCTAATGTTATTGCAATTTTTGTTCACTGGAGCCTTTTGCTGTCTATGTGGCATATTGTAAAGAATAAATAATTTTTGCAAACTTCTTAACAATGAAAAATGCTCTACATTTTCAAATTTGCAATTTTTTTTATGTCTAAGGTACATTAATTTATTTATGTATAAGATAGTGACAAAACTGCCAATTTTCTGTGGGTAGCTTAACATATAATACTTTCAGCAGAAATATCATATATATTAATTTGTGCTTTTTTGTTGTATTTTTTCAGAGCTTTAAATTACTCAAATCTGTTGGACATATTCATTTCGTGTACTGAGGTATATGATTGTATATTAAAAGAATAGGGTTTTACAAAGATATAACATGACATATCTGATAAGCTCTGTTCTACAACCAGAACCGTCACTTAGACGTCTGCTCGTACTAGTATATTGTACTATGACATTGAAGAATTATTTTTTTTTATTACTTTTCCAGTTTCCATAAACATTTTGAACTTGTATTTGCCAAACTCTTAGCTATAGTACTTATATAAGTGTTTTTGGAAAGTGAAGGTTAATCAGTGAAGATGTCATCGCTTTAAATACGATATCGAACACTGGAGACTGAATCATGCAATGGCGTTTGTTTTGATATATTAAATCGATCTTGATCAGGAGCGCCAGTTTTCGATTTCTTTGCCAATACGATTTTATATTCGCACAACTCAATCTAGACCATAAACGTGGCACTAAATATTACCTGATACTTTCCAGACATGATTTGGCTCCTTGTAGGGGTACAAATTGGCTGGACATAGTAATTCTCTAGTGTGACACCACTCTTCGCTAGCTGAGGGTCATTGACACAAAAGTTACAGTGATTCAACATCAAAAATATAATTATGGAACAAAAACAATACATAATTCAAATCTAATGAAAATTATCACAAACGAGAGCTGAATGCCCTTTTACCAATATTTCTATGACTGAAAACCATGGCTTTCATATTAAGGTCTAATAAACACCATATTGAAAAGAATACTTGAGCTCTCTTTAGGATTATTTGCTAACATAAACAGAAACAGGTGAGTGTAAGATTCAAACCATAGCATAAGTAACAATTAAAAGATGACCGAATCTTTCAAACTGGAGTTCGATGAGTCTATAATGAAAGAGCAGATATACCGGGACACAAGCTCACAACGGTGAATACCTCAAGTTCTCTTTTGAATCTAATGAATGATTTTTACACGGTCAGAGCTACATATTATGCAGTTTAGCTTGCGCCTGGAACTTCAATAGGGTGAGGCGTTCTGACATATAGTTTTTTAGTCATCTATTTAAGTGATTCCCTACGGGATTACTTCACTTTTGCTTGCACTTTTCATGATATTACAATATCACTCACTTTTTACTTTTTACTGACTAGATCAATGCAACTACTTGCACTTTTTATAGAATATTTGTGTTTTCCATACAACTTCACCTGATAATCCACAGCATACAAAACTCTACTATCAATGCAGATTCAACCAAATACCTCATCCAGAGCTGGGGTCCTTATCTGGGTACTGTGGTAACCGATATCGTTATAGCCATAGTCATCTGCTAACACAAACACGATGTTAGGTTGCTGTGCGCCTGCGCCATCTCTGTTCGGATTCCAACTATGTACGTTGGCTCCATTAGCGTGACCAGGAAATAAACAGGCCAGCACCAAAATGCCAAACAATTGGATGAAGAGGGTAAAGGTCATGTCTGTTTGTTGTCGACAAAGACTCTTCCTGGAATATGTTGCAATAGGCACAGAACGAAGTAGATACAAGAGCAGAAAACTAATTTGTTTGGTGATACTTTGGCGTTTTATCCACGAGTACTGTTCTGCCTGATTGCGTTTTTAATAGCCAGAAAAAAACCTGAAGTCTAGACATCTCAGATGAGCCTTTGGAATAGACAATTTATTAACCTGATGCCTACAGTAATATTATTATGTAATATCCTCATAAAAGAAGAAATTTCAACCTGTAAAAAGATAGCGTACGCAATACGTCAAACAGATATACTTCTGTACTTTTGTTATTCACAATCAGATCTCACAAAAATTTGAATAAGAAAACTCCGCATTGCTATTTTAAAGTTTAACTAGGGCGTGTTAATATTAATAAACCGTTTGACGAAGGCGAAGAAAAAAATCATGAAAATTTTAAAAGATACTTTACTAAATTGCGAGTCAGGATAGCATGGTTAGCGAATATCGAATATATTGCCTCATAATCCATTTTGAATGAAATTCACAAAATATGAGCTATTTAATCGGTGTTTGGGATCAGTGTGTCACGCCCTAGTGAGTGCGTAGCTTAAATCGTGTTATAAAAAACGCAAAGATGAAACCAGAAGACTAATTTTTTGGGTTGGATGCAGAGGAAAGTTGCTACAAGACGTTCCTCAAAAGGGGCTTTTCCTGAACCACATCTATTTGCCTACCATCTTAATGTTTTCTCCTTCCATAACTCAATCTTTATTCATTGGAAATAGCTGTTTTGTCTGAGCGCCTACAACCAATAAAATAAAAACGAATTAAGTTTCAGAGTTAGTATAACGATGTGAGGCATTTATTATTATAATGGTGGTGGTGGCAGAAGCAGCAACGAGAAAGTAGTAGTAGTAGTAGTAGTAGTAGTAGTAGTAGTAGTAGTAGTAGTAGTAGTAGTAGTAGTAGTAGTAGTAGTAGTAGTAGTAGTAGTAGTAGTAGTAGTAGTAGTAGTAGTAGTAGTAGTAGTAGTAGTAGTAGTAGTAGTAGTAGTAGTAGTAGTAGTAGTAGTAGTAGTAGTAGTAGTAATAGTGGTGGTAGTTGTTGTTCTTATTGTTCTTGTTGTTGTTGTTGTAGCAGCAGCAACAGCAGTATAAGTTGTAGTAATAACAGTAGCAGTAGCAGCAGTGGTAGTAGTAGTAGAAGTAGTAGTAGTAGTAGTAGTAGTAGTAGTAGTAGTAGTAGTAGTAGTAGTAGTAGTAGTAGTAGTAGTAGTAGTAGTAGTATTAGAAGAAGTAATAGTAGTAGTAGTAGTAGTAGTAGTAGTAGTAGTAGTAGTAGTAGTAGTAGTAGTAGTAGTAGTAGTAGTAGTAGTAGTAGTAGTAGTAGTAGTAGTAGTAGTAGTAGTAGTAGTAGTAGTAGTAGTAGTAGTAGTAGTAGTAGTAGTAGTAGTAGTAGTAGTAGTAGTAGTAGTGCTGACACTAGCATTCCAACTTTGGATAAAAAAAAACATCAGTCCATTTCATGCAAGTCCCCTTCAGACTGACGCTCTTGAATTACTTGAGTTTATCAAAGTAACAAGATAATTAATGTCCTCAAAATGTAAATTCACATAGCCTATGAATTATTTAACCTTGTGTGAATTTTCAAGACGAAGATAAAGAGATTCTAGCCAAATAAATTTTCAGAATTATGTATAATATCGTCACACCAAAAGAAAAAAAAAGTCTAAACAAAACGTCTGAGAGATTAATCGTTATATTATAATGATTGTTATGCTTCTCTATATTAGTTGGTCAGACTTAAATATCGAAGTAAAAAGCATAATGAGTTTTGAAAATTTTGAGCAGGTACATCTGGCTATAGGTATATTGAGACTCCAATGATATAATGCAGCAATGAATAAATATAACAAAATTTAGAAGATTATTTATAAGTCAGTTACACCTTGATATAATGAGAATTCATTATTAATATACACAAAGGAATAGAAATTATATAATCAAAAAGTCTATCTTGAAAAAAGTTTTGAACTATTATGATGAAAGCAAAAGCAACAAGACCCATACTAACTTCGTAGAAAAAAGATAAATCACTTACTTTTTTCTCCTCTCTTCGTCTTTTAGGCTTGCAAAAATATCAATCTAATGCACGGCAGAAACACGTCTTTTTATTACACATACTGCTACTTATCGCAACCTGTTGTCCCAAATTGATAGTAGTTATCAGACAAAACTACCGTAACACAAACGTGGAGGCGGGTTCCGGGCCATTTTCAGAAAGCTGTTTCGGTTTGATCAAGTTAGTCTCTTTAAACTCAACTCTGAATCTTTATGGCACATCACACTGTCGGTTACTTAAGTTTGTGATTATTTTAATATAACCCATGTTTCTTGGACAGGTAAACCTGGATACTAAGATTTTATTTTGTGACGGTTATCACCCTGTTTCCAGGCCTCCAGTGTGGTACAATTAGCACTGTAGCATCTAACCTAATTTTTCTGTCAGCACAGAACGATCAAACCATCTGTTTGTTGGTGTTTTTTATTACGTTCTTCACACCCCGACCACCCATTAGTTTTGACATGTCAAAGAGTGATATCAAGTCCTGCCTCCTCTAAGGTACACCTCAATGGAATCTGTGATATTGATATATCATAAACTTAATTGGGCTGTACGATTTCTTTGAGAGAAAAAAGATTTCAAATGTTTAGTTGTTGCGTGCACTTGAAACAGTGTTAGATATGATAGGTCCTATATTTTCGTAAAAAAAAAAAGCTGTAAAGTAAATGCAAACGATAATTACTTTCTTCATTTGTGTGATCTCAGATATATATCGGCAGGTTTCAATTCAACGCTCTGAAGCTATAAAAAATCTTTTCAAGGTTTCACTGATCTTGATACTTCATGGCATTGTATGTTACGTTTCATCAATGACAACCAATAGATCAACCGTGACTCCCATATCTCTCCTGGAAGACTCAGTAAAGACATCCAATCGAAAGACCATGTCATCTCATAATCCCACCATGATCCTCTATTAGGTCGGTAATACTTTCAATCAAAAATCCTGTTATTTTAAATTTTCGGTCTTATTCATTAATGGCCTCAGCAAACAAAACCAATCAAATGACATCATAATCATGATTTTAAATCATGCTCTATCAATGAAGACAATTAATCGAATAATCATGTCACGCTAAAAATATATCATGCCCCTCTGTGACGTCCATAAAGCCAGTCACTCGCATAACCATGCCAAACCACATTTGAATGTTTCTTCTAGTAAACTCAATTAAAGCATTTAATTTTACTCTTCTGAAATTATCGTTATCATTTCATCAATAAATGATTTAATCAAGCAATCATATCCTTTCTTATTTTGTTTGTTCGCGGGTTTTTTTTTCATCTTTTAATTTTGTTTTACTCCTACATCAATTTTCTTCTTTACATTTCTGAAAATCTCTGAAAATTATAAAAGAAGTGGAAAAGAAAATGAATGTCATTTTATTTAAAATCATGTTATTGCGGTCAAGATAATGACCTTTTAATGAACAACATTCAAAACGTTTTTTGAAAATTTTAATCTCGCATAGAAAAAGGTACATCTATTTTGTTATCGTTAAAACATTATGCGAGCATACAGTAATTGATAGGTCAGAATTTCAATACACTGCCTGCAAGACTTGATCTATCTCACATGATATAAAGACATTGGGTTTTTTTATTTAAATTTTCATCTAGATCGGAAAGTTCCGTCAATACTGTTTTACTGCTATTATCTTTTGCTGCGATAGCCCTTGATCAAAGTTTTTTTCAATGTTTTTCAGAAATACTACAACCAAACATTTGGATAAGTAAGGCTTTGATGAAGCATAGTCTGTATTCTCTATTCTTAGTAGTAGGTCATTTTTTGGCATAGGTACTATCTTTTTCTAAGAGGTTTGATGGCTATTTCTGATTTTTGCTCTAAGTACAAATGTTGTTGTGATTAAACTAGCAATGAGACGTTTTTCATTGAGATCAGTTGACATTGAGCAGTTGTGATTATATGATATAATTTTTATGATGAACAACGATCAAGAGGAAAATGGGTTGATATTAATATAAACTGTGACAAGGTAAGTGTGCCATTTTGGCACACGTTCGTATGAATCATGCAATTTAAACCACATGAATTGTCACAAGATATTGCATTACGCTCTAAGAATGTTAGTGTTTTTTATCTTATCTGTTTTCTTTCATTCTATTTTCAATTCAATTTTTTTCTTATCAAATGTTACAGCGATTGTTTATTGTGATTACTCCGCCCTAGAAATTGAAGATCAAAAGTTTGATGTAGTAAAAGGACTTCATAATTGCTGTTTCTCATCTTTTGGAATTTCACCCGTTATAAAGTCAACGGAATCCACGAATTTACTAATTTACTCAAATGTATCTTTTGTTCCATTCTTTTTTGTAAAAAGAAACCTCATCTGTCACAAATATCAAATGATATCTTCCTCCTTTTCTAATATGAGTACGTTCTGTGATCGCTGTAAATATCTGCTCGGAGTGGTTTGCAGAAATACGGCCAATCGAAGCATTTCGTTTCTCTAAAACCATTGCATAATGATATGTTCAAAATCAAACTCAAGCGTGAATTCCCCTACCCTTTCTCCCGCCCCAAAAAACTTTCCAGAGATTTTAAGAATTGAAGTTTCTAATATTTTCAGTATCACTAAATTTTTGTGCCTGGAAACACAAAGTTGCCAAATTCTTTGGCCTTCTTGAAACTCCATATAGTTTAATTGGCAGAGTGTTGCACTAGTGATCCAAAGGTTCCATAACCATGTCCTGGCCTGTGCTGTCACGTTACAAACTGAGCTTCATCTACCTAGCCATATCAGAGGGCCTAGCTATCTTGGTAGCTTTTGAAGTCAATTGCATTGCCTCCAGGGCGAAAAACTGCAGTTGCACTTGTTGGCTGTGCTCCCCTAGAAGATAAATCGTCTTAAAAGAGCCCAGTCTAGGAGACAAATAATGTAATTTGGCCCTGATTTTGCCATCATTTAATTTAAAATATCAAACTTCAAAACGTTAGATAAATCATTTATTTACTTTTGCGATGAAGACGCACACCTCCTCAGAATCCTTAGTCTTTTTTCAAACAGCCCCACGCATAATCACCCACTATTGCTTATTACAAAACAAAAGCAAAGAAATAGGAACAAAGAAGAGCTTATAAAATCATCATGATTGTAAAAATAATTTATATGTTTAATCTCAAAAGACCCAGGGTCCATAAACCCCTCCGTGCAAGCCCGGATTACTTGTCGGGTCTGCTTTAGGATATCTGACGGGAACCGCTGTTTGGTTAAACTTGATGAGCAGGTCAAGGAGCTCCTTGACCACTTCTGGTTTCTCGCTGGACAAGTCATGGCGCTCCGTGGGATCTTTGGCGATGTTGAACAGCCAGAGGTTTTTGTCAGGGTCCTCTTGTAGCTCTGTATAAACAATTAACTGAGTAATTATTTATTTGGTCATGAAGCATTTGCTTAACTGAACAAAATATTGATTAATTGCTTATGTTATTGGTTAATTTGAAAAGTTAGTGAGTATTTTTGAAGGATTGATTGATCGATTGATTGGGGTGCCAGAAAGCTTATTCTGTAGAGGAGTGAAGTGACAAAAAAGTTTAAGGTCTTAATCCTGCCCTCGTTATCTGTGTTCCCATCGGATTTCATTTAACCAGCGCTATTCACATATTCAAACATATTCTAAACATGTGCGTCTATAAAGATTGCAACAAAGTTGCACACAACTTTGTCTCTAGGATTGAGAATTAACACACACAAGCTCCTGCTTCATGCAGCAATTGGGGCCTTGAATTGCCAGAAGAGTGTGCCAAACCAGAATAAATGCCACCAACTAGCATTGCTACTGTCTAGTGAAAATAAATGTTTTTTTTATCACCTGTAGGTCGTTTCCATCTATTTTCAACTGCTTTAACTTTGCAATTACCTCATGATGTCGTGCTCTGTCAAATGCCTTGGTGTAGTCAAAGAAACTCAGATATACCTCTTGATGTACTTCCAGAGATCTTGTATTAATAGTGCGAGGGATCAAATAGTATTTGTTGTGCATTTTCCCTCCAAAACGCCATACTGTACCTCTGTTATTTCTTGCTGCATCTTATTTCTTATTCGCATCATGATGGTTCCTAAAGGTATTTTGGTGATAGGATTCATAAAACAGTTTGCTGAATACAATTCACACTCTGTTGCCCCGGTTTCTTTGGATGTGCGATAAATATAGATTTTTAGATGTCTGGTAGAGCTACATCTTTCTTTCCGTTATAGGTAGCCAAGTGTAGTTGCGCTTCATTACATTGTAATCATTTCCGTGATCTTCAAGAAGTTCACTGATGTTCTCTGGCTACCTGCTAGGATGTCATCGTTTAGTGACTTATGACATCCTGTGGATAAGCAGGTTTTCCTTCCAGAGATTTCTTCAATGTTTTGTACATTGTCTGTTCGGTCTTCTATGGTATAGATCGATGTTTTATGTCCCAGTCATCAATCCGCTTTTCTTTGGCTTCATCATTTTTTTCTCATTTCTTTATGCAATGTTTCGTATTTTCCCTTTTTTTTTTTTGCTTGCCCCTTTTTTTTCCCAAGAGCTCCAAAATATCCTCACTCATCCAATTTTGTGTTGGTTTCCTTTTGAGTCTTTGTATTTGTTCCACTGCTGCTTCTGTGACTGCTACTTTGAATTTTACTCATCATTGGTCTACTTCCTTAACTTTTCTTGATACTTCAAAGTTATTTGGAACAGTCAAACTTTATCTTTAAGTTCTAGTAAGAACTGATAGGAGCTAAGCCAGGTTTGATGTTTTTAGCTTTACTTCAGGTTTTCTTAAGTTTCAGTTTGAATTTAGCAGCCATTGGAACATGATTACTATAACAGTCTGCCTCAGGGTAGTTCTTTGGTGAGAGAGGCGCATTTCCGTACCTTTTGCTGATCAGGGTGTAATCGATCTGGGTTCTGTTTCTGTCTCCTGGTTTCCATGTCCTTTTCCTTGGATTGCCCAAGAACCACCCACAGGCTAGCGGAGGGAAGGTTGCCTTATTTTCCTTTCTCAGAGCTGGCTCTGATTCGCTGCCCAGATTACATGAACTGAAAAAAGACTTAAATGTTTTGTCACTACCAAGCATCTAGAAAGTTTTGATGGAAGTGTTTAAGGACAATTTCGTGGCATTTCTGATGATTTAAATGTGCATTGAAGAATGTATAATCGTAACGTGAGCTATGATTCCGAGAATTGAGTCTCATCTTCATATTTATGCGTTTCGGGGATGAAAATTTTCAACACATTCGATATCTAAAGTGAGCTCCATTTCTTCGACATCTCGGCTTGCATTTAAAATTGCATTCTACCGTCTACACATATTCAAGATAGTTTTCTCTTCACAATGCCTACACTTTCTCCCTAAATGTCCATGCGGGCGACAAAAAATACTCCCCTACCATTCTGGCGCTTTGACGACATGCTATTGGAAATACCCGACACCTACAAAACTGACGCCATATCGATATTACACCGGAAATATCCTACATCTACAATACTGACGCCTTATCGATTTTGCACCGGAAATATCCTACACCTACAATTCTGACGCCCTATCGATGTTGCACCGGAAATACCCTACACCTACAATACTGACGCCCTATCGATGTTCCACCGGAAACATCCTACACCTACCATATTTGTGATTCTCGCCATCGTCTCCAGGCGGTTTGACCCACTTTCCATCGCCTGGGTTTCCAGTGATGACCTTGTAGTCACCTGACCTGAGAGAGGCCCTGACACGGGTGTCCCAGGCGTACAGTGGATTCCGTTTTCCTTTAAGTCGAAACAGCGGGTCTATGTTGTGTAGAATGGTATCTCTGGGAGAGGCCGCATTTTCACTGAGGGCGGACGTATGGAGGAAGAGAAGAAGTTATAGGTTAGAGGAGAGTAGAATCAAACTCCCATGAGTAAATTTACCAAGATTTAGATGACTTAAGTGACTATCATTGAATTTTCTAAACTCTCTTGAGCGAAAAACAGAGAAACCGTAAAATGAAAGCTCAAAGTATTTTAAATTATGACTGATAACTAGAGTCCAAGTCTTATAAGTGGATTTAAGCCTATGATTAAAAACACCGCTTTAATCCTTTAACCCTTGTCGGCATTTGTCCTTTCTGCTTGATACCTCATACTTTCTGCCCTTTTTGCCATCAGAGTTTCGCGATCAGATTGGCGATCAACAAAGGGTAACAATCTTTTCAAAGTTATTTCTGTTATCAGTTTCTTTACTTTTTTGTAGCTTCTCATTACGGCCAGTTCATTATAACATAAAGGATAAAATAAGAAAGATTTTGTTTTTGTTTTATTTACTTGGCTTTGGCGTTCGAACATATAAAACGTTAATAAAACGTAATTTCACTTTGTTATTAGCATAGTTTTAAAAAAGAAATTCGATTTAACTTTTAATCGCTTAATCTATTATCAGGACATAGATCTTCAACTATCAAAAAAATTTTGGCCAATTTTGGGATCTTAGCAAAACTCTTGGCAAGACTCATACCAGTTGTAAATAAAACAAAATTAACGGCACACAAACCTTCAATTTTTTTTAAATCGATACAAAGCAGTTGTTCCTGGTAAAAACTGTTACAGACACTCACTTAATGGTGTCCCATTGGTCGAAACCGTCAAGAGCCAAGCTGCTCACGTCGACCTTTGACCCTGCGAGCCTCAACATGGTAGGATACCAGTCAGAAACATGGATGAGCTCATGACTCACTTGACCTGACGCGGTTAATCTGCCCCCGGCTACGAACCCTACACCGTGCATGCCCCCGTCAAACAGATCTCTCTTCCCACCTCTGAGGGGGTAGTTATTTGCTCCTAACCAGTATGGTCCGCCATTATCTGAGGGAAACGTTTAAATTGAAACTGTCATAGTTTACGTGGAACAAGGATTATTTAAGTGACTTTCCAATATTGTGAAGCTTCAAGTAAAATGAACAAGAAACAGTTGCTGATTTCAAAGCGATAAAGCAATAGGTTGCTATGCTAAAAAAAAAGAATAATAACAGGGACGTAGAAGTTATTGGTAAAGCGTTCAAGGAAATGGGCGTGTGTCAAATATGTTGGTAAACTTCTCATTTAAGTCACGGAGAGAGTTGCCCATACTTATAGTTGACTTTATATTTTTTTTCTTTTTAAAAAAAGCGGGGCTAATTAATATTGAGCATTTCCCACTTAAACTGACGAAGCCTGGAAGGTAAATAGAAGTACAGCTCCGATTCTCGTTCTTATTTATGGCCTTTCTATTGCCTTCACGTCTCATTATGCCGCTTTCAAGTTACCTGCAGGTTTGCTATTATCTCTTCTATTACTTTGTACTCACAACTTAAGTTAGTCTTTGAAATAAACGAAAGCATAAAAGAGACAAACCTGTTGAGAAAATGAAGACTGTGTTGTCCCACATTTTCGTTTCCTTTAGAGCCTTCGTAATATTTTTTATACCTTCGTCCATGGCAGCTACCATACCTTTAGGAGAAAAAAAAGACACACTTTTAGAAATAGTAAGGGTCAATTTGCCAACTCGATGGCTAAAAACCTATCTGGCGTTAGTACAGACAGCTGTAAAGTAATTATTATTACTAAGGCGAGCCAAAACTTGTGCTCAAGACTATATATCATTATCATCAACGCCATCACCATCATCATCTTCATCATCATCATCATCATCATCATCATATTCTTCTTCTTCTTCTTCTTCTTCTTCTTCTTCTTCTTCTTCTTCTTCTTCTTCTTCTTCTTCTTCTTCTTCTTCTTCTTCTTCTTCTTCTTCTTCTTCTTCTTCTTCTTCTTCTTCTTCTTCTTCTTCTTCTTCTTCTTCTTCTTCTTCTTCTTCTTCTTCTTCTTCTTCTTCTTCTTCTTCTTCTTCTTCTTCTTCTTCTTCTTCTTCTTCATCATCATCATCATCATCATCATCATCATCATCATCATCATCATCATCATCATCATCATTATGATAGTAATGTTCCTTTTGTTGTTATTATTATCATTATTATTATTATTATTATTATTATTATTATTATTATTATTATTATTATTATTATTATTATTATTATTATTATTATTATTATTATTAAACTTTTAAGAACTAAGCCTATTGTACAAAGAAAATAAATTCGGATGACAAACTCGACGAAGCATTTTAAATACTATATGATAATCGGACGGTATTTTAGACTTCAAGTTTGACGACTATAAAACATTGATGTTCAACTAAAGAGAAATGGATGTGCATAATAATACCAGCAAATACACGTCGTTTACGATTCTTGATGTTCCTGTACAGGTCTTCGTACTCCCTAGGGACTTGGAGAGGAGCATGGGTGGCTTGGAGTGCCAGATACAGAAACATAGGCTGGAGAGCAAAAAACCGGAAAGATTCGTAAAGTTTGAGAATTGTCACTAATCAATATAAGGAGTACATTTCGGAGGTGGTCATAGTCAAGGCGAAATGCTGGAATGTGAACACATATGTCACCACTTATGTTTAATAGTGCTTTATTAAGGATCGGCCCAGCTTACCCTTAATATATAATTCGTCTTTCCATAGCCCTATCCATTCATAAATGATTGAAAAAAGAACTTGCAAAGCAATCATACAATCAGATGTTTTTCCATCCTCTCTTTCAATCAATCAATCAAATAATGAATTCTGATAATACCTTTATTGAAGACTCATTGTAGGTCAACTGAAAATTATTATAACATCACTTATCCTCTTCATACTTGCTTCTCCAGATGATGATATTCACGCTATTTTAGATCGAGTTGGATCTAGGGTGTTACTCCTTTGTCCTAACAGCTGTTTTTATTAAGACTCAGAGATGCTTGGCACAGGTTTTATTAATAAAAATCAGAAAACAAAAGGGGTCAGGTTTAATCGGCTGTGATCAGACACAAACAGAGGGGTTAAAAGATTCATACACAAGAAGCCTACATGAGTCAAATTGATCTGTGACTAAATTTTTTTTGATGCACTTAGAAAACTTTTCCTGTGAGGGATGAAAAAGTATATATTGTTTTTTTAATCAGTATGCAAGCATACTTTCTCTACCCCTCCAGATTTTCACAGCTGGACCTCACTGTATTCTAGCTATACCCTCAAATTGTGATGTGTTTTATTAAAATGTTCATTGTGCTTTTATCCGTTCCTTAATATAGACAAAATGCATATCAAAATGTAGGTAATTGAATGAGAAATAAAACTAAAATTAAGTAAAATGGATTTAGCTTTTACTGCGACCAAAAAAGTAAGGTATTGTAATGTTAAAAAAGTGTTACAAATATTTTACTTTATTTTTTCAACTTATCCCGTATCAACAGCATTGTTTTTACTCCATGGCAATTCCTTTTGCAACAGCATAATTATATAATCTAATTATGAATTCACATACAAAATTTCAAGCAAATATTTACAAATCTCTAAAAATTATGATCAAATGACAAAACTAATACAAACTGAAAATATGCACTGAGGAGAGCAACGCCTCATTACCCCTAGCTTTAGATCTAGCCAAGTCGGACTCGCTACACTTACTATCATTCTCAATGGAACTAGATGAGTATGACGGATCCCTGTTGCTATTCTCTAAAAGAATTTCATATTCTTCAGTATCAACCCAGCTTTCTATCATTTTTCTAACCTCAGCCAAACATAGTCTCTTTGGGGCGGGGAGGGGGGCGTTCACACGACATTGCTTTAAATTCAATTCATTTCAAAACACTAGATCTACATCTAGAAATTTGCTCAACTTCAAGAAAAACATGACCATTCGACCGCTTTCACTTTCGAACTCAAGAGAAAGGAAGAAGGAAGCGATATCTAGACATGCGCAGAATATTACTTCGTAGAGTTTTCAGACATGGTCGGAAAATAAGTTTATAATAGCGAGCCGCGTGAGCCGGTTTGAGGTCTAGGAATTATTAAAAATCCGGGCCCGGTCACCCGGTTTGAGGTCTAGGAATTATCAAAAATCCGGGCCCGGTCACCCGGTTTGAGGTCTAGGAATTATCAAAAATCCGGGCCCGGTCACCCGGTTTGAGGTCTAGGAATTATCAAAAATCCGGGCCCGGTCACCCGGCTTGAGGTACGGAAAGTGTTTTACTTTAGGGAACGGACATGATTTTTGCCCCTCTTCGGAATTGCCACTATGATAATAACTGTTATAATTGAGTCTATTCGGATGTTTGAGCGCAATGCTTGACGAATGCTATATAAAGTCTCGAAAGAGACGGGAGACAATGGAATTGTGGATTTTGAGAAGAAGAGTTAAAACTTCATGGGCTACAAAGAAGTCTAATAACACAGCCTAAAGTAAAACTGATCCAATAAATAATTATAATTCGTTCGGTAAAAGTCCAACAATTTTTTAAAAGACAGAAGCTGAAGAACCTAAAAGCTTTCATATTGTTGGTAGGATATATCGTAGATAGACAAAGTGACCGAACTGAGGCACTTGCAAAAGCATTGAAAGCAAAGAGGGACACAGATCTGTGGAGAAAAATGAGAGTCAACTCACCTTAGAACGGTCGTGGTTCTTAATGAGGTCAATAGCCTTGTTGGTAAAGAGATGGGTGGAGTAGTGACCCGTCTCATTCCTGACCGGCGTTCCTTCGTGCCGGAAGTCCAAGTACGGCGTTTTTTTGTAAGTTCGGAAATGAGTGTAGTAATCTTCCTGCCCGTTTAGAAAACCTTTAGGTCAGACAGAAAAATGAGATTGTAGATAAGTGTCAACGCCAGATGAAATTGATAATGAATACTGTTATGCCGTCCACAGTGGTATTGATGGGTCGTCTATTAGGAAACATTTCACATCAACCTATCTCAATCTGATTTTGTCTCAATGTATCCAATTTATCCAAGGTCCTCTATTTTTTAACGTTCTTTCCTTGAGAATAAATATATTTCTCTTCGTAGGAGACAACTTTTCTGTATCTGTCTTG
Organism: Elysia crispata; assembly: GCA_033675545.1. Lineage (NCBI taxonomy): Eukaryota > Metazoa > Mollusca > Gastropoda > Plakobranchidae > Elysia > Elysia crispata. Next base: position 208,187 of record JAWDGP010002748.1, on the reverse strand, counting down.
ACTTTATGTGGATTTTTTTCCACCACTAACCACACGAAGGTAAAATCAGCTTGTGCGGATAAAATGGCTTTTACTGCAGAGGCCCATTTATTTATCTGTCTATTCCATTCCACGGCAATACTTCTAACGATTCACCTCAAACAATTTGCCTGCCTCTGCCTATCTGTCAGTCTGTCTTTCTGTTTGCTCTCTCTCTCTCTCTCTCTCTCTCTCTCTCTCTCTCTCTCTCTCTCTCTCTCTCTCTCTCTCTCTCTCTCTCTCTCTCTCTCTCTCTCTCTCTCTCTCTCTCTCTCTCTCTGTGCCTTTTATCCATTCATCCCCGATCAAATATTTCTTTGTTGCACGTAAGGATGTATCAAAGCACCCTCTTTCTCTATAGCTCCTTGTTGGAATCTACCCTGTGACAATATGTCTGTCTTTTGTCTCTTTTTTCTTTGTGTATCTATCTCAGACTGTCTGTCTTCCATCCTCTATCTCTCTCTCTCTCTCTATCTCTCTCTCCCTCTCTCTCTCTCTCTCCCTCCCTCTGTATATCTATTTATCTATCTCTCTATCTCTCTCAAACCCTGCCCCATTCCTCTCTGATTGTATCGACCCACCGAAAGCGGTATCAAAGCCCCTTCTGTATGGCAGATAATCTTCCTTGAAGAAGCCTAGGTGCCACTTGCCCACCAGGTGTGTGGCGTAGCCGGCCTTCTTGAGCTGGTCAGCAATGGTTGGACAGTCCAGCGGAAGTCCGTTCCTCTGATCAGGGTGCAGGATGTCATGTTGAAGCCCAGTGTGGATCTAGATTGATAGTCAAGAGGGAAGGGGAAGTGAAAACATGGTCAGATATTTGCATAGTTCCATTCCCTTTTATCGAACTTTGTTAAACTTTTAGAAGGCAAAAAGTATCATCGTTCTTATTCTTACAGATCTAACGATTTTGTCATTTTCGTCAACTTAATCCTTTTGCTGTTTATGTTGCACATTGCAGAGAAAAAAAATATTTTTGCAAACTTTGTAACAAGAAAAAAAAGTTCTAAATTTTGCAATTTGCAATCTGTTTGCAAATGAAGTATATTAATATAGGTGAATTAGACAATGAAAGAAGCGACGCTTTTCTGTGGACAGTTTAATATAGAATACTCTCAGCACTAGTATCACCTGCACTTTTATTTACTTTTTTAATTTTTTTTCAGAGGTTTAAGTTACTCAAAGACGGTGGACATATTCATTTCATGTACTGAGATACATGATTGTATACGAAGAAGAATAAGGTTTCACAAAGATGTAACATAACTAGGTTTGCTGATCTCCCTTTTACAACTAGAACCGATACGAGGGCGCCTGCTCGTACCTGTACATTGCACAATTTTATTGAAGAATATTTTTTTTTCTTTACAGTTTCTATAAACATTTTAAATTTGTATTTGCCAACGTCTTAGCCTCCGTATTTATGTTAGTGTTTTTTAACAGTGAATGCTAATCAGTGGTGATTCAATCGCTTAAAATACGATAAAGAACAGTGAAGACTGATTTATGCATTTGCGTTGGTTTTGATAATATTTATCTAAATTAGATCTTGACCAGGAGCATTATGATTCGATTTATTTGTCCATGCGGTTTTTAACTGGTTTGTACCATGAACGTGACATGAAATATTACCTGATACTTCCCGGACATGATTTGGCTCCTGGTGGGGCTACAGATTGGCTGGACATAGTAATTCTCTAGTGTCACACCACTCTGAGCTAGCTGAGGGTCGTGGACACAATAGCAAAAGTTGCAGTGATTCAACATCAAAAACATAATTATGGAAAAAAAAACTTTATTACGTAAGAATTTGCTAACATAAAACAGAGGCACGTGAATGTAAGATTCAAATCATGGTGACCCATAGTAATAAGTCAAAGATGACCGAATCTTTCAATTTGGAGTTCGATGAGTTTGTAATGAGAGGGCAGATTTATCGGGACACAAGCTCACAGCGTTGAATACCTCAGGTTCTATTTTGAATCTGATTAATTATTTTTACACGCTCAGAGCTACATATTATGCAATTTTGCCGATACCTGGAACTTCAATAGGGTAAGCCTTTCTGACACATAGTTTTTCAGTCATCTATTTGAGTGATTCTCTAAGGGATTATTACACTTTTGTTTGCAGTTTTTATGATATTACCATATCATTCAGCGTTTACTTCTCAATGGTACTGACCAGCTCAATGCAACCGCTTGCACTTTTTATAGAATATTTGTGTTTTCCATGCCCATTCACCTGATACTCAACACGTGTTTCTTCTTATTTTTTTCACGACCATCGTAGCTGACTTTCTCACAGCATTGAATACTCTATCATCAATACAGATTCAATCACATACCTCGTCCAGAGTTGGGGTTCTTATTTGGTTACTGTGGTAACCGATATCGTTATAGCCATAGTCATCTGCTAACACAAACACGATGTTAGGTTGCTGTGCGCCTGCGCTATCTCTGTTCGGATTCCAACTATGTACGTTGGCTCCATTAGCGTGACCAGGAAATAAACAGGCCAGCACCAGAATGACAAACAATTGGCTGACGAGGGTAGAGGTCATGTCTGTTGCCGACAAAGCCCTTTCCTGGAGTGCTGTAGCAATGAACACAAATAGATAGATTAATGAAGAACAGAAACTAATATTTCTTCAGATATAGGTTGGGGCTTTCTCCACCATTACTGCCGTGTCTGATTGTTTTTAGAGTCTGGAAAAAAATCTTAAATCTAGTCGCCTTATAATAGCAATTCACTAACCTCATGCTTACAGTGAAATTATTATGTAATTTACTGGAAAATGTCAACGCTTACAATACGTGATAAGAGATTTGCATCTTTACTTTTGCAATTCAGAACCAGATCTCATGGAAATTCGAATTAGAAAATTTCGCTCTCCATTCGCTTTAACTATCTAGAACAAGTTTATAAGAAACAATTGTTTAACAAATGCAAAAAAAACAAGTTCTATATAACTTGACGTGCTGAGGAATCCTGAATTTTCAAAAAATACATCATTAAACTACAAGTTTGGACAGATGGTCTAGCGAATATGGAATTAATTGCCTTATATCCCTTTTGGGTGATAGTCCCTAATGTGATGTAAGCAAGCGGTGTTCGCGATCTTTATTAACCCTGTGACGCCCGAGTAAGTGCAAAGCATAAATCGTGTTAT
>JAWDGP010002748.1:185000-202500 GCA_033675545.1 Elysia crispata | reverse complement strand
AGTTTATGAAAGTAGCGGACTAATTAATTTTCTTTAAAACAATGTATAATCATAGAACATAAGAATTGTTTAACCATTGCTATGCTTGAAACTTTGCAGTCGAAGATCAAGAGTTAATGCTCAATTTTTTTTTTACTTTGATGAGTCTCCTCACATCAAAAAGAGATAGAATCAAACAAAATATTTCTCAGGCCTTTCTACATACGTTTTTACTAGTTATTTTTTACCCTTGCTTTATAATGATGAGAATGTTTGGTTGTTTTTTTTTGTATTACTTACACATTATTTCTAATTTTATACCCAACTAAGATACCTCAGGAAACTTAAAATATGAAAATAAAAGTTTTTAAAAATTTTGAAAGTGATGAGCAGGTATAATTATCTGGTATAACAATATTGATACTTCATAGATGTATTGCAACAATGAATAGACAAGACACAATTTACAAGTTTATTCACAAGGCAGGTATACCTTGCTATATTGAGTCTCAATCATTTTAATGCTAAAAGGAAAAGAAAAATACACAATCTGTAAGTCTATCTTGAAGGAAGATTTGAAATATTATAGAGAAAGCAATAACAACAGGATCCTTACAGCCAGCACGAGTAAAATAACCCAAAAAAAACCACCAATAATAACTAAATTACGAATTGAAAAACTATAACTTATCAAGAGATATTAAACATTCTTAACTTCGTTGTAAAAATCGATTCACCCACCTTTTTGCTCTTTAGATCGTCCTTCAGGCCTCACAAAGATATCATTCTGATATACCGCCCGTCCTTTTAATTACTCATTCTGTTACTTATCGCAACCTTTCGTCCCAAACTGATAGTAGTCAAGTGGCAACGTGTGACTATCGTAACATAAACGTGCAGGATTGTGTAGGTCCTTTTTCAGAAACCTGTTTTGGTCTGACCAAGATAGTCTGCTTGATCTCAATGCAGATTTTGATGCAATCATACTATTGTTTGTTCAAGTTTTGTGATTAGTTCATGTAATCCAAACTGTATTGAGGTTGTTTATCGTGACGGTTCTCAACCTGTCGGCAGATCCCCAGGGCTGCACACTCAGCGCTGCGGCTTATCGAACTAGATATAATTTTGCTGGTGAAACATAAAACTGATTCTTATCATTAGATTCTAGACAAGGACAGCAAGATCAAATCGCTTGTATGATATTGGTTTTTTCAATTTTTTTTTTATCTCCTTCTGCCCCAGCCACTCATTCCCTTCCATTTTTGAAAGATTGATACCAAGTCCTATTTCTTCTATAGAACGTCGAAATGGAATCTGTGATGCTTGACAAATCAAACGCTTGATTATGTTGTATGATTTCTATAAATGAAAAACGAAAATTTCAAATGTTGAACTGTTCCGTGGCCATGAAGCAGCGTCAGACATGATACATCTTATGTTGTCGTAAAAAAGCTATAAGGCAAATGCAACCAAAATTACTTTCTACATTATATTGTAGAGCCTTAAACTTTGGCATGTCTCAATGCAACGCTCCGAAGCAATGTCCCATCGTGCTTTATATAAAGCTAAGCTCTTCATAGTTTAACTAATCATAATGGGGTTTTTTTAATAAGCGGCTATTACAAGAACATAATTCTCTTGAACCGATCAACATGCATCTCCATTACAATAATTACTTTAGGTTTTTCAATAAATAAAGAAAACGATGTCATCCCATCATGCTCTCCGACGACGTCAGTACAGACATTCAGTCGAACAATAATTGTTTTACCCATGATCCTCGGTGACGTCCGTAAAGCCAATCAATCGATTCACAGCGCCATCCCACATTAAAATAGGTCCACTCAATTATTTTATAAAGAAAATTAATGAAAACTTCTTTTACTCCTCTAAATTCATCCTTAGCGGTTGCTCAATTAATGATTTAATCGAGCAATCTTTATTCTTTGCCATTTTCTTTGCTTGCGTTTTTTTTTTTTTCACTTTTTAATTTTTGTCCTATTTCTTCATCAATGTTCGACAAAGTATGAAAGAAACAAAAAGAAAACGTCTTTTCGTTATAAAATAAAAAAGGATCTTGCTGTCGAGACACAACTTTTAATGAGCAAAACGCCAAAAAGTTTTCTTTCCCTGAAAGATGCGAGGAAAAAAAAGGAATATCCTTTTTGTTATCGTTTTTTATGTGTATTATAGACTAACTTAAATCAGTGATGTATAGTTAAAACCAACTCCCCTGCTATATGCAGTAATCGACAGTTTAGGATTTCGCTACGCCGTCTCAAAGACTTGATCTATCTCGCATGACATTAACCGTTGACAGATTTCAAAATCTAAAACGAAAACGAAAACTTATGTCACTAATGTGTGGCTACTATCTATTTTTTGCTTGTTTAGAGAGCTCTTTATCAAGGTTTTTACAATTTTTAGAAATATCTACAAACTAGCATTTGAATAAATTAGGTTTGTATGATGTAAAGTAAACATTATCTTTTCTTTGTGCGGTGAGGTCTCAAACACTTAATCTCTTTATGAGAGGTATGATAATTATTTCTGACTTTTAACTTCAGTACAAATTTTGTTGGGATAAAACGTTTAGCAGTGAGATGTTTACAACCGAGTCATGGTTGTATTATCGGTTAGCATTGATTTTAATCTTAGGTATAATTGTTATTATCAGAAACAAAATTAACGATTGAGTGGAAAATTGACAAATATTATTTGTAATAAAATATGTATGCCATTCCTTTATAGTATACCTTCGTATGAAATCATTAATTGAATCATATGAAATGTTTCAAGACTTTGCATTTCACCTTTATAATGTCTTTACTTTATTATCTAACCTGTCTTCTTTCACTCTATTTTTATTTTAATTTTTTCTCCTGTAAAATGGTACAGTGCTCTTAGTTTCTTGCGATAAATATCAAAATAACCAGCAACAGTTCACCAAAGTTTCATTATGTATTGGTCTGAGAATATAACTTACTTCTTATCGCTTGGCATTTCATCCGTTATAAAGTCAAGGGAAGCTACCGATACACTATTTTCCTGGACATTATCTTTTGTTCCGCTCTTCTTGGTAATTAAATCTTTAAAATTTCACTACTATGTAACAATCGCCAAATGATTTCATATAACTTACCTGTAATCGCTTTGCAGATCTGCTATGAAGGTTTTGCTTAGAAGCAGCCTATAGAAAACTTTATTCCTCGATTGATTTTCTCTCAAACCGTTCTGCAGTCTTTTATATAGCAACCCGCCGCCCCGTCTTCCAACAACTCCCTTTCAGATATTTGTAAATTAATCGAAAGAATTTTGGATTCTAACATTTTTCAAAAATATCTATGTTCTAAGGTACAAGATTGTCACGTGTTCTTTAGTTTCCTTATGATACATAGCAGTTTTGGGGTGACATCCTTTGGTGACCTATGCAAAGTACAGCCCTTCAAAGTAAAGGCTTTCATTGAGGCTGGCTTTGTGCCTTTATCAGTTTGTGAAGCGAAGCCATCAAAGACTAGGTCGGTGAAGAGCTCTCTGTCAGAAATACGCCCTGAAAACAAGAAGCTTATAACATTAGTTTCTAAACTAGGCTAGCTATGTGGTAACAAAAGTCTCAAGCGATTTAATGTCCATGATTTACGATCATGCCATAAAAATATCCTTTAGATTTATCAAAAAAGTCTCTTCAGCTAACTATGTACTAGCAACCAGCACGACATCGCTCTAAAGAGGATTGAAAACCCAAAATTATTTTAATCAAAGATTTGCATGAGTTTTGAGCTGATCTACTCGGCTCAAGTTTTAAGATAGATTTAGCACTGTTTAGCACAGATGTGTAAAGGCCCGATCTTTACTTATTTAGTTTCATTCTGTCCTATCTTTACCTATAAAAAAATAACTAAATTCATACACTACAAGACTACACTATAGTTCTGTTGTCGATGATCTTGCTCTGAAAACGTCCTCGTAAGGAAGAAGTAAAGGTCTTTTTTCGGTTTCAAAAGACTCCGTGCATACATTTATTGCCTCAGTGTAACCTAAAAACATTTTTGAAAGAGAAAACAAAACTTTTTATCATTTGATGTTTTTCAATGGTCTGAAAATTGAACCGTCAAACTAGTATACCACAGATCCCGATTTAAGAACTCGGCCTAAGTACTCCCTTGCCTACCTGAAATGAAGGACTGGTATATTTGACAACGCAATCTCCTCTATTATCTGACATGCCTCGTGATAGACACTATATTTTGACATCGAGCTGTAACCTCATGTCTTTAATCTTTGCCCGAGGTTCCCTGTATAAACATCGTTGATAAGCATAGGAAAAACAATTTGATCGTCCATAACTACATCACGGCTGTAAAGAGCTTAAGATGAAATATTTTGTTCTGTGTTTTTAAAGCAAAGTAACTCCGGTCACGTAAAAGAGAAACATGAAGCATTGTACGGTGTCACATGTATTTCTTTTCATACCCTGTTCTATAAACCGCTTCTCCTTATTTACTTTTGTAATCTGGTCCAATTTGAATATCTTTCTTTCGAAAAGTTACATCCCTTTATGCACGCGTATTTTTTTTTTTTACATTTCAGGTATTGGAAGGCTGAATATGCCATATTCTTTGTGCCTAGAAAGAATAAGTGAGTGTATCGGTAAGTCTAAGTATTAAGAGTCATTCAATTTAAGGATTGTTCTTTCTCGAACATTCTGATGCTTTAAAAATTAAATAACTCCTTAATTGCTCTTACTGTGATGTGAAATGTTTTCCGAAAGTATTTCAGGCTCGGGTCTTATTATCATGGTCATTTCACGTTTTTTGAGGATCGAATTAGTTGCGCAAAAAGAGTTTTCTCTTGATGGAAATGGATTGTCGATTAAACGAGTACTCTATTATGACATAAATTTTACAAATGTTAGAACTACTTAGACCCTATATCATTCTTATTTAAAACGTATCTTTTCCGCCTTATATATTTTCAAAGTATTCACCAGTTGTATCACCAGCTGTACCAGCCCGGAATTGAATATGGATCTTTTGCATGTTAGTCCAGTGTTAAGTCAACTGAGCAATCTGCTCTTAAAGATTAAAGGTGGGGTATTTGAATTCTGTATCGGAAATCAAGTTCTCTGTTACAACTAGTACAATATAGTAAGAATTTTCTTCATACTTTCAGTGTCTCTTTAAATTGGCATATAGTGTTCTCTGTATCTGCTCTCTCTTAATATACACAACGAGGAACATTGTAGATGTATAAATCTGTATTTCTTCCAGTTTCTCACCTCTAAACCTTAGATTCTTTGTCTTGATTTATCACGCACATATCCTCCTCCAAATGTTATTTGAATAAATGAAAAAAAAATTCAAAATCATCATACTTACACTCGATCTACAAGCAATAGCGTTTGTCAAGACTACCTATTTATATTCTTCCTTTGAACATAGCTTTCATATTTCCAATGCTCTCCTAAATTTATGTCTTGTCAGTCCAATTTTCAAAAAAAAATTTTCACATCATAGAGAAAGGTAATTTGAAACGACACTTTGACAATCGTCGAAAAATAAGAAGCGAATAAATCCACAGACATTATGTTTGTCAATAAACACAATAATGCACACAATAACGTTTCTACCAATTCGAGCTGTGTCTTAAGCCTAGTCAGACCTTGAAAACATCTTTGATTATAAAAAGAGTTGTGTACAGTCTGTCCCTGTATCAGTTTAACTTAGCAAGCGCCTTGAGTTTGAAGGAAAGTCGAGGTAGATTCTTCCAAACCAGAAAGATCCGTCCTAGCGGTCAGGCCATATCCACTGTAATACACAACGGATCAGTCTAAATCTTTTGGAAAAGTTCCGCTAAGATTGCTTCTGAGTATTCCCCACAGCAGTTCGAGGAATAAGTAGAGCTGTTACTCCTACATGATTATTTCCTTCACACCATCATAATTATTAATCTGTATTGTGTTTTTTCATACTAAAGAAAACAAATGCAGAAAATAAACAATTAAAAATGTTTCTTGAAGATGGACTGCAATAAGAGAAATCATGAGATCATTGGAAGGGACGAGACGTCAGGAAGCTTAATTTATCGGTTTATCTTTACAAAATATTTAATATTTCTAGTTTTTCAGTATTCAAGAAGATAGATCAAATTCTCAGCAACTCAATGTGATTTTGTAACGATTGGTTCTTTTTTTTTGGGTTTTTTTTTTTTTTGGTTTTAGTTATTTAAAACACCCTTTACCATGACACTTGCGGAAGTGAAAAGATCCTATCACGATTTTGATTTCTCAATGGTACGAGTGTTCACTAGACTCTAGTTGGGGTCTAAAGCTGATAGATGTTATCTGGAACACATATTGCGTATTACTCATTATGCAGTATTATGATTGGTGGAGTACAATGTGCTTTAAAGGTTCACTGTCACCATGGCTACACACGTTTTGATCTTGGTTGTTTGTTCTTATTTTTTTGTATTTGCTTAAGAATACAGTCCGAAATTAAAAGGACTGGATGAATGAGAATCGTTTTATTGTTTTATCAGTGATAGTAATGCTAACCCGCTCACTAGTTTCCCAAAAAGCAGACCCATAGGTGTTCGTCTACGCATATTTTCAATTGTTTTCCTCTCTCTCTCTCTCTCTCTCTCTCTCTCTCTCTCTCTCTCTCTCTCTCTCTCTCTCTCTCTCTCTCTCTCTCTCTCTCTCTCTCTCTCACTCTCTCTCTCTCTCTCTCATTACCAGCTTTCGCCGCATACCATACTTCTAACTCAACCTTACATTTGACTTGTCAAATTTCGTGTGATTGCTCGAGGGTCTGGACCTATTCTTAGCAGTTCATACTCTCGGACTGCCAGGATATCTTGTCACTGGGATGGGTCGGGCCAAACTAGGGGATGCTCTTAGGTTTGGTCGCAACGAAAGTGACAATAAAAATTCAATATGAAAAGAAAATAGATAATAAACGGACTCAAAGAAATTGACTTTGTCTTCGCGTTCACTCCTACCAACGAGGAATAGAAACCAGAGCCAGGTCTCAGAGCTTCTTTCATCAGTCACCCGCACTTTTGACTCTCTGCTATACTCCAAAACAAAACTTTGGGTTTATTAAAAATTTTTATGCAATAGACAATTCATGGCGTCATTTTTTATCCTATTGGTTGTTTTTTTTTTAATTATATAATGTTCCCGGTCTTCAACGTCTGGGTGGCTTCAAGTCCAAGAAGAAGTCTTTTATTGATTTGTTCACCGGTTTTGGCTTGCTTGCTTCGTTGGTTGATTTATACAAACTGTCGATAATAGGTTAACTTGTCTGAATATCAAACAAGCTGCCATTAGGCAGGGTTAAATTTAAATTCACCAACTGACGATTTGGGGACCGAAGCAGCAAACAGAGTCTTTGCGGATACCAAGGTGGACTGCGCTTCTGCTTTATTAGGCGGTAGCGTCAGCAAAACACTCGACTGTTGTTAAAGATTACTCAAGGTTTGAATCTGAGCCTGAGTACTTTGATTTTAAGGATGTTATACGGGGAAAAGGAGAGAGATCAAGAGAGAACTTGATAGAGATTTATATAAAAGAAAGTTGTCAGAAGGGGAAAAACGAAGAAAAAAAGACAGAAATCCAGAGAAGAAAAGAATAAACCAGGGCAATGACAGTAGTTAAAATTTTGATTAAACTTAATCATAACTGTGTTTTTCTGATAATGCATTGCGTATTTTTATGTGACCTGAAAAAAAATATCAGTTTCTTTAATGTATCACGGTAAGTTAAAAAAAAGTGTGCATGAGCAAAAATGGAAAAAGAACCACCGTTGCTGTGAGCTCGTCTTTGTTTTAATTTTCACTTAATTTCATATTTCTTTCAGCAATTATTTCAACAGGATATAGTAGTATTAACGACAGCCGCAAAATTAACAATATCCATGAGCAGAGAAAATATTTACAAGGAAAAGAAAAGATGACTGGCATCGTCATTTCTTTTGAAATAAAATGATGATATGTTTACTTACTACCCTAACTAATAAACTTTGCACCGTAATTGTCCAAAAATTCAACTCTAGTAAAGAGATTAATTGTTGCTACTTTTACTGCTGCTGCTCTTATCATCGCTGTTTCTTCCAATACTGCTTTTTACTATTATTGCTTCTTTTAATGCTACTAATGTTGGTTTTCTTAGTATCACTGCTTCTGCTGATGCTGCTAATGTTGGTTTTCTTAGTATCACTGCTTCTACTGATGCTACTAATGTTGGTTATCTTAGTATCACTGCATCTGCTGATGCTACTAATGTTGGTTTTCTTAGTATCACTGCTTCTTCTAATGCTACTAATGTTGGTTTTCTTAGTATCACTGCTTCTGCTGATGCTACTAATGTTGGTTTTCTTAGTATCACTGCTTCTGCTGATGCTGCTAATATTGGTTTTCTTAGTATCACTGCTTCTGCTGATGCTGCTAATGTTGGTTTTCTTAGTATCACTGCTTCTGCTGATGCTGCTAATGTTGGTTTTCTTAGTATCACTGCTTCTGCTGATGCTGCTAATGTTGGTTTTCTTAGTATCACTGGTTCTGCTGATGCTGCTATTGTTGGTTTTCTTAGTATCACTGCTTCTTCTGATGCTGCTAATGTTGGTTTTCTTAGTATCACTGCTTCTGCTGATGCTGCTAATGTTGGTTTTCTTAGTATAACTGCTTCTGTTGATGCTACTAATGATAGTTTTCTTAGTATCACTGCTTCTGCTGATGCTGCTATTGTTGGTTTTCTTAGTATCACTGCTTCTGCTGATACTGCTAATGTTGGTTTTCTTAGTATCACTGCTTCTGCTGATGCTGCTATTGTTGGTTTTCTTAGTATCACTGCTTCTGCTGATACTGCTAATGTTGGTTTTCTTAGTATCACTGCTTCTGCTGATACTGCTAATGTTGGTTTTCTTAGTATCACTGCTTCTGCTGATGCTGCTAATGTTGGTTTTCTTAGTATCACTGCTTCTGCTGATGCTGCTATTGGTGGTTTTCTTAGTATCACTGTTTTTCCTGGTTCCACCACTACTGCCCGCCCACTATCTCGCTGCATCCTGCGATACTGCTAGTACTAGGGCTGCCGCTGCTGTTACTGCTGCCATCTATTACAATAAGAATTACAGTGGGCCTTTACCTTTTAAGCTGCAAGCGCAAGGATTCATATTTCCTCTGTAAAGTGTTAATACTTTCTATTTATATTCTTACAAAGTACATCTTCGAGATAATCTTAGACTCTGGTTTATAAGTTTAGATTTCAAATAATTGTTCATGGTTTCAACATTGAAAAAGATAGTACAAAATCATAATATCAGTGGAAAAACTGTGATCTGAAGAGATAATTCATTAGATCACATGAATTTTTTTTTTATTGAAAAGAAAATTCGAGTCAAATATGTATCTTAGCCATCTATCGTATAGCAAATCTATTGAATCTGCTATTACCTTCTAAAGACTTTTTGTGTGTAATTAAAAAAAAAGTAGAAGCCAGAAAAGGTGTATTTAGCTAATGCGATACTAGCGATGTCCCATTATAATTTTCACCACATCTTTGTAAAATAAAATGGGTGAATCAAACCCAATCACAGGGTCCAGATGCTCGTAGTAAGGAACATATGTGTCGTGGGTGACGTTCAGCTGAGGCAGCAACCAGTCTACATCTCGCTGGTCCGCAAAGTAATCTTGGCCGCCTCTAAATATAGCAACAGGGACCTTGACCTTGTTAGGATAGTACAGCGGTGGCGTTTTCTGAGAGACAAGAAGTAATTTGAAGTGTGTTCAAATGTTTTAAACCTCACCTTGAAACATGATTCATTAAAATGTATTTTTCTTAAGAAAGCTGCCTTATTTCATTTCAAACAAATCATTTTTGTGTTGTAAAACGCATACATGTATAGTTGGCTATACAGTCAAGCCTTGTGATATACATGTCACCTACCTAGAATTGTTAGTCGGTGGAGCACAAATTTGACGATTTAATCTTAAAGTTTATTTTGGTTTTCATTGCGCATTACAGATTACATGAACTGATATAATTAAATTTTTAAAGCAAACGATAAGTTGAACTCTTTGCAACAAACTTGGCAGGGTGTTGTCAAAACCTGCATCCCTTGCAGAATCACTTATTTACTTTTAAAAAACCCTCAACCAAGGATGGCATTGGGTGAGAAAAGTAGGAATTTTATGATACTTAGATTCCAACATCGTAATAAACAACACAGCAAAACGGTGTAAGATTTATTCGTCTGTTTCTCTATAATCAGTTCTTTATTACACAAATCACGGAAGCAGAGGGTTTCCACTTTCTTAAATCAATCAAACTGAGATAACGCAGCCAATACTAATCACCCAATTTTATTTACTAAGTTGCATCCCTTGACGAAGTGTTGTGCTGATATTTGTGGTTGGTTCAAAGAAAACGTTTCGTGAGATAGATTAAGTGTAAACAGCACCGGCTGTCGCCTTAGTATGAAATAGAAAGAAAGAAAGTAAGCTCGTGGCGGTTGAGAAAACAATTTCATACCACTGGGCACATATATTATGTGATCAAGAATTCATGAAATTTCAGTAATGACCTATGTAAAGATAGACTATCAGACGAGAATAAAGGTAAGACAAAATATACATAGTAATAAAAATGCAATGCAGTAGTAGAGGAAAAAAATTTCCTCCAACTCTGGAACTGAAAATAATAGTCAGCGGAATACCAGTGTGTGTAAACTCATATCTGTAGCGCCACTTACCTGGCCATATTTCTTCAGATTTTCTTTCTCTCCGTAGTCAAATTTTTGGAACTGCTTATCTCTCATAGTCTGTATGACCAAAAAAAAAAAAACGTGCGGTATTATGTTCAAGGCAGTGCTATTTTTTATCAACTTACACTAGTCTTTATTTTATCTCAATTTTGTCAGAAGTCTTTGAATATCATTCATGTCAATATCAACAGGCGAATTACGTTATGAATTAAATCAATGAAGCTACCAGGTGAATAATGAGCGAATGGGTTTAATTTTCATCATATTTGTTGTAAAATTTAGAGCTTCTGCTCTTCGAATAAAGACAGTGCCTCATTATATTGCGAAGATAGAGAACTATACACATTATATTTAAATTAGACTTATAACATTACCTAGATTCTTTCAAGATAAAACAAGCACTTTGGGTTTGATGAACAATAATAATGGGATGTAATATTAAAATAAAATAATTAAATTTTATTCTCGTTTTTTCTTGATCATTGTCAAGCAATAACAATATTTTTATGCTACAAGTGCGGGGAAGTAAATGACAGTATTAACAATATTGCCCAAAAGAAAGAGCATTCAACAGTTTACCTGTGCCCAGTGTAACAAGTTCATGGCCGAGTCCCCTCCGGCGCCGTGAGATACATAGACATCAGTTCTAGACTTCACAAGTGAACACAAACAATGTACGGAGACGTTATGATAGGAGTGTAGACTTATACTATGGTGAAAACATCAAATATCAAAAAAGATGTTTCTAAAATAAGAAAAAAAAGTCAAACTCAAAATTAATGCAAGTTGTGGAGTACTAAAGGAAAAAAGGGTGTTCAACAGTTTCTATGGAGGAGTCGTTTAAAAATATCAAAGTTATGTTAAAAAAAACATATGTAGAGTAAGAATAATACAAAAAAACAAAAAAAAAAAAAATATATATATATATATATATATATAACAAAATGAAAGGAATAGACGCAACATAATTCACGCTTTTGCCTGAGGCAAGGGTACATGTCGTCGGCTGTGCACGAAAAAATGTGCATCATCCAAGCAAGAGAGGTCATGAAACATGTCATGTTATTTTAAATTTAGGTGCAAGTATTTTTTTTTTAGTTAACAACGACTTGTTACTGTATTTATGCTTGATCATGTATCTGTACTGAGAACCTCAAGATTGTTATGTTATCTCATGGCCTTAAGTCATACAACAACGACTAAATATTATATGCAATGCAGGCATAAAAACGTCTCCCTACGCCTGCTTTTATCTCTCTCTCTCTCTCTCTCTCTCTCTCTCTCTCTCTCTCTCTCTCTCTCTCTCTCTCTCTCTCTCTCTCTCTCTCTCTCTCTCTCTCTCTCTCTCTCTCTCTCTCTCTCTCTCTCTCTCTCTCTCTCTCACTCTGTCTCTCTCTCTCTTGTTATTTTTTAGTACAAACCCTCTCAATGTGCCAGTCGACAGGATCTCAAGCCATTGTTTTCTCCAGTGGAATGCAACTACTTTTGACTAAGGCAAAATCATTTTAAACTTTGCAAATACAGAGATTTCTGGGTCCTCCGACTCAAAGTACTTTATACATAATTATGTTTTACTTAATTTTGAAATGAAAAAAAAATATTGATATCCATAAACCAACAGACAATTGTTCATTCATTTGGTTAATGGATTGATCCAATGAGCACTCATTCACAATGAAACTAAATATTGACAGACACACATTTTTATAAGTACGGACAGAAAAGAGAAACACTATAGCTAATAATTCAACATGTAAACGTTTCACCTTCAAAGAGAACTCATCAGAAATTCAAAGATATAAAGTCATGTCGTGTGTCTTTCCCTAGTCAGCTTTTGTTTTTATTACACAGACACACATGCCTCCTTTTGTACCATTCATAATTTCTACGTTGTCCTCTAAGAATGCTGTCTTTGATTTTCTTACTGCATTCACTGAATCACTCTATCTATCCCCAATCTTCTCTTTATTTGTAGGAAGGAGACAGCAAAGTAATGTGATGGAGACTTACGCGATTGAATGATCTTTCATTAAATCCACAAAAGAGAAAAATGGCATTCTCGCAGAGGGCCTCACCCCACCGCTCACACAAGTCTCCGGCGATGAATTTTAGAATGGGCTCAGGAATGTTCAACTCTCCGTGACCAAATGTGTCCAGGAACAGCTGGTAGAGAGAGCGAAAAGGTAATACTATTTACTGTTCTTTATCCTTCACAGTGCCTAGATACTGGCTCCAAACAATCTATATAGTTCATTGAATTTCAAAATAAAAATGTGTGTGTGTGTGGGGGGGGGTGGAAGTCATGATGTAGTTTTCCTACTTAATAACACCTAGTTTATTCGAATACGCCGGTCCGTGCAGTACCCGGAGCAGGACAGATAACGGTATAAATTGAATATATGATGTCACAATTAAAACAAAAATCAAAAAACAGGGATTAGGCTATTGAATATCCAAATGTTCTCTCTTTTCTTCTCTCTCTGTCTCTTTCGCGCGCTCTCTTTCTCTCACTCTTATTATCTTTTTCACTTTATTTTACTTTTTTTCCTCTTTCTTCTTCATCCTTTCTCTCTCTCTCTCTCTCTCTCTCTCTCTCTCTCTCTCTCTCTCTCTCTCTCTCTCTCTCTCTCTCTCTCTCTCTCTCTCTCTCTCTCTCTCTCTCTCTCTCTCTCTTTATTTCTTTCGCGCTTTCTCCGTTTCGCAATTTCTGTATACTCATGCATACTCTACTCTCTTCAATCTAAGATAATAATTTGTGTTGCATGATCACCTTATTGGGCACTTTTCGAGATAGCTTTTGAGTTTTACAAAATATAGTGTTAATGAAGCCATTACAGAAGGTAATCTTTGATGTATAATTGTTATTCGTATATAAAAAAACAAAATAAACTGACCATTTGGCCTGAAAATTTCCTTCATACGACTTTCAAAGAAGCTTAACTTCTCTTAAACAATTTAAGATAACTACAGATGTATTACCTGCCGGAACCAAGACCCTGCCTACATAACCGAAGACATTTAAACAACAAACGGCCCACTTACATCTATCGCTGTAGCGAAGGGCAATAAGTAGCGTACGGGAGACCGAGCGTAAGTTATCCTTCCAATCGGGGCCATGGCTATGAAGTGTTTGACTCGAGATGCGAGCTCCTGGTCTTCGCTGAAGCGGGCAAACCCAATGGCCGTGCCCTGAGAGTGTCCAACGTAGTACAGCTGGGCGTGACCCGTCTGGTTCAGGACGTGGTAGATGGTGGCCGGGAGGTCGTACTCTGCCATCTGATCCCAGCTGTGGACAAGACAGACGGTTAACAGCTTTACTTAGGTTGGAGGTGATAGGAAATTCTGTGACCTATCATGTAAGATGTGTACGACGATGGAAGGGTCAAAAGGAACATGGATAATAGTAGATTGAAAGATATGACTATGTGAGATTATATAAACTGTGATTTCCAAAACATTTGGGCGTGTAATGCTGAAAGTACCTGCTGTGCCCATGTTGTTCAGCTTTGACAAGGAATTGATTAAAGTCGGCCGAGTAGGTGGCGCCAATTCGTGATTCCAGCCAGGAACCAATTCAGAGGATATTAATTTACAGTAAAGAAAATAACAAGAAAAGATCTATTGCCTAAAATGCTGTGCTACGACCAGTGGACCTGGAAGGTGCATCGTCAGAAAAGGATGCACCAAAAGAAACACTCAGACGATGTTGAAGTTATCAGCAAGATGAATTGGAGAACTAAGATATTTATTTTGTTTTGCATGGCAACTACGATTTTTCATCGTCATATTCCAGTGATTTTTGGAATGTTTCTCTGACAAATTTGAATGAAATTTCTATGTATAGGCGAGTATTCAAAAAAAAAAAGTAGAAAAGTTTAAATGTATTACTACAGCATCGGTGTTTTCATTGTCATTCAAACGATTTTAGAGGGAGAGTAAAAAATCCTGTAGCATTCTGAAAGCTAACCTATATTTCCAAAATTCCAGTTTTTTAGGATCTAGAGTGGTGTGGCGTCTGGAGTGGAGACTTCCGCGACTGTTGCCCAACCACACGTCTGCTCCAGCATCAGCAAGGATAAAAGCGAGGCTCTCGTTGGCCAGGTTGACCAGGTAGTTGTCACAACTACCAAAAAGGCCGGGCTGCAGAAGGACAACTGGACGAGTGCCTGGAGAGGAGATAAAGTCATCTCTTTTTCACTTTATAACTGACTATTAAGGCTACCTATATTAAACAATGTCGTTTTTTGTTGTTTTTTTTTTTTTTTTTTGGGGGGGGGGGGGGGGTTGGTTCTTATTTTTGTCGGGGAAAAAAAATTATACACAAATGGATTAATGAAAAAATGTTGTTATTTTCCTTATGATGGAGTGAAAAACTGCTATTCTTCCAAATAATTTCTATTCTGCAGTTTATACTGCACAGATTTTTTTGAAGATTTAAAGATTTGGTGTGTAGTCTGTATTTCTTATTTTTTTGTAACTTCTATCGAATTAGGTTGTCCTGGCCAATTTGCCAAGATTCTGCTTATGAAGGTTTGCATGAAGAGAATCTCATCTCATACTGATGCATTCCACTTAGCCTAAAATTTTAATTTCTCGCAAAATCATTCATTGGTTATGTTCGTTAAGAACGACAGCATATTTCTATTTGGTTAAAAATTTATTCTATCTCTTAATTACATTCCTTTTACGTGTTCTCCCAGTTTATCCACCCTTTCGGTCTCTGCCTATTTCTTCCTCGCCTTTTTCCTTTTTTCCTTCGATCCACCCTTTTCCCACTATTCCCTTTTTCCTGACAATTTTGCCTATCCCCTTGGTATCATTGTTAGATCGCAATAATGTATGAGTCACCTTGCTTGTAGCTATTCTTGTTATGACGGCCGTGAGGAATCCTGTAAACACCCAGTATGTAACCATCATCGGTCACCACTTGATGAATCTCTACAGGGTACCCTTTGCTCGTGATGAGTTCGGTCTGCAAGTAAAAACCAATAATAGCAAAATGTTTTAGATATATTTTATCAAAGGGCACTAGTAATATGGGTACTAAGGAATCTTTGGAAAAGGAAAACAAACCATGGCTCTGAGATTGAGCTATGTCTGGTGTTGTGATATCATCTCGCCTACCATGAGATTTCAAATAAGTTTATGTTCTTGACTTTAAATATTTTTGTCCAAAGAAATTCACTCAGTAAATAGTTTTCGTTCAACTGTGCTATATTAAAAAATTCTAACTTTCATAATTATGCTTCATCAAGATTGTCTATCATTTATCAGTCCGAGTCATTCAAGAAAAATTAACTTTAGATCTGATGTAAATTCATAAAAATAAAGTGCACAATAATGCATGCTGACAGAATAATATTTGGATGGTGATATATCGGGACAATTCACTGCTGACTGAAGCTATGGTGACGTAGGTTACGACAATTTTTAGGTCAATTTGTCAAGTTCTCGTCCTGCAACCCCCCACACCCCCATATTTAAAAAAAAAAAAAAAAGAAAATAGAAAAAAGGAGAGAGAAAAAACAGAGTCCTTGCTTGCTCCATAAGAAATTCTCAGTTTTTATGGACATATTGATTACAAAACTTTTGGTCAGCCTTCTTACGTCTGATTGTTAAATTCTTTTCAGATGAAGCCTTTAGCTTATCCGATTTTATAGGTCATAAGTTATCTTAACATAATCGTTCAATAAGCCCAAAAACAATACAAAACAAAACAAGATTGTTTTGGTTGTAAAAGTACTGAAGCATTCCTTGGGTTTTATGTGCAGAGATGGAAATGGGTAGCTGTGATATGCTGTGAGGGAATAAGCGTGATTTAATGAGCATCTTTATGATCTTAGGTAAAGTGTGTGGTTCTTTTCAACAATTGAATGAGGAAATAAGAGTAAACTGAGCGGGCATCATAAACAATGACCGCAACTGGCTACTTGAGGTTTAAAGTCTAGAGTGTCATAGGTGACCACACCCAGCTCTTATTACTCTGCGAAAGGCTAAAAGTAGCAACAATTGGTTTTGAATGGCCCTACACAGAGTAAAGGTACCCTAAACTATTAAGTTCTTTATTTATATTAATTTCTTTTATTTCTTCGTCGCCATAATTTGCTTTCAACCTAAAGATATAGCTACTAAAATTTATAATCAGGACAAGATAATATTTAATAAACCCCTATGTTAAGTATTTTTGAACTAAATGAAATATAGGTTTGCTTTAGGTGTTTGAATTGCGTTAAGATTCTGATATATAAAACCCGAACTAATACAATTCATTAGTCAAGATTTTAGCCTCTTGGGCTGCTAAAATATTTTTTTAAACTGTAGAAATGACCACAAACAATTTTTTTTTGCTTCTGTGATCAACGAATTTAGATTATCAACTGGTTTTATTCACCTGGAGCTGATAATTCCGCATAATTATTTTTCTTAGTACAAACGATGACATTTTCAAGGGCTTTCCAAAACGTTTGCATAACTGTTGGACTAATAACCTTTTTCCTACAAATTTCAACTGATAACGAGATTGACTCATTTATGTCAATTTTTGAGTTTTTCTGATAACTCTCACTCTTCAAAACTTTATCTTATTTACTTATTGTGCGTGCACACGTCATACTAAGTACACGGTATAAGCTTATCTGTGTGCAAGATACACAGATTGACGAACCCCTAGCTGTCTACCTGTTATCTTTTCATTGTAGATGGTTTGAAAACAATTCCTATCAGATCAATGTTTAAATGTCATGCCATATGTATGT
>JAWDGP010002748.1:167500-182500 GCA_033675545.1 Elysia crispata | reverse complement strand
TAATATTGTTACTACTACTACTACTACTACTACTACTACTACTACTACTACTACTACTACTACTACTACTACTACTACTACTACTACTACTACTACTACTACTACGACTACTACTACTACTACTACTACGACTACTACGACTACTACTACACTACTACTACTACTACTACTACTACTACTACTACTACTACTACTACTACTACTACTACTACTACTACTACTACTACTACTACTACTACTACTACTACTACTACTACTACTACTACTACTACTACTACTACTACTACTACTACGACTACTACGACTACTACTACTACTACTACTACTACTACTACTACTACTACTACTACTACTACTACGACTACTACGACTACTACTACTACTACTACTACTACTACTACTACTACTACTACTACTACTACTACTACTACGACTACTACTACTACTACTACTACTACTACTACTACTACTACTACTACTACTACTACTACTACTACTACTACTACTACTACTACTACTGCTACTACTACTACTAGATCTAGAGGGGACAAACCGCTGGCTTAATTATAAGTAAGAATTATAAGAGCTAGAATTTTAGGTAGTGCTCAGTAGTGGTTAGGATAACGCTTTAAGTGAAAATGACCGAAAAATGCTTGAATTGGTGGGAACAGAACCATCAGGGAGCGTAGTGGCGTATTGCTATAAGCTATGTTCACTAAAAGCTATATGTTTTTACTCATATATCTGATTCTACAAGGAAATAAAGAACGGTATACACAGTGAGCCAAAATATAATGGTAACATTCTGAAAGCCACAGGTTCTGTAAAGCACTAAAAGCAGGAGTTTTCATCGTTTTCTAAAAAGAAGAGAGAGAGAGAGAGAGAGAGAGAGAGAGAGAGAGAGAGAGAGAGAGAGAGAAGTAGTATAGAAAAATTAACCACAAACCTAGATCTAGCTCGAGACCGACACATAAGACGAAAGACATGAAAACATAAGAACAGGTGGAATGAACAGGGATCGAACCTGCACCTCAATGCGGCACCCATAGCCTTGCCGAGACAAGACCAGGCACTTAACCACTGAGCTATCCGCATCTACAAAAAGTAGATGCTTCGGGAACAGTGATTTTCATGCTGGCTTGAATAGACTAAGAAGTTGAAGCGCTGAGAACGATCAAGTCCATATTTTTACGGGACATAAACAAACTAGCCTCTAACGGATCTTAGAAAGATGCACATTTGACTGAAAAGCATATAATTCTTTCTATATTCAGAGAGAGAGAGAGAGAGAGAGAGAGAGAGAGAGAGAGAGAGAGAGAGAAAACATCTTAAAATGAAACTCTTTTTAAGGTTTAGACAGATTATTTTCACGTTTCACACTCCATCTTTACACTGACTCAGTGTGGTTCTTTTAATCTTTCGATATCATCAAAAATATGTTAATCTTTTGAATATTTGAGCTTTGTTTCTTATTGACAGATGCCAAAATACCATAAAACTTGATAGTTTCTTTTTCCGTCTTATCTAATAAATTAGTCTAAATTAAATGAAAAAGAATATAGTAACACAAACCATCAGATCATATAATTTATTTGGATTATTTTGATAGTGGTCGATTTAGCCTCTTAGCTTTATCTAATGATATTTTTCTGTTTCATTCTGTGTACACTTGCCGGTATTTAGACGCTTCGCCATGTTGAGAGAGGGAGCCCTATGTGGTCTTCAAAGTAGATCTAGATTTGAGTTCTTTATCTTGTCACGAAATAGACAGTTGACTTCATCAATGTTGATCTCATAAAACTTCCCAAAATGTTGGCATAATGTTTTCCGTTGGAAAATAATCAGATTTGGAATTTTATTGTTGAAGCTGATAGTGAAATGTGAATGCGGAAGAACAAGTTTTACTGCTAAATTAAGGTATCCCCTTTCTTTTGTCATGCCTAGTTACTGCATCTTACAGCTTGTATCATCAGAGGATAGAACAGACTTATCTAGATCTACTTAGTCCCACAATGCGATTATACCAGAGAAATGTGCTACCAAGTCCAAAGACATGAACTTTGGCCCACAATGACAAACCTAAACTCTGATAACACTGATTTATACTGGAGCATTTCGCTCTATTCTTACAACATATATGTACTTTCTATGACTTACACTTGGTGGTGGTGGCAATTCTTTTATAAGGTTTAGTCTCCTAGAGGCAGATGTTATTGATTCAAGTGTTAGCAGAAACTAAGTGCATGTATTTGTGAACCCCTATTCCCTAATGAAGAGAGAATAAAGATAACTTATATTAAGTTTCAACACAATCCTTTTATATCCCAAATAAATCCAACCTAAAAGTGTTAAGACCTTAATCAATTATTTATTCTAAACTTTTAATGAATGTAGAATAACTTGGAAAAACGAATAAGCAAAATCATTAAAATATACCCTAAAACATTTGCACAACATAGGTGCAATGCTCTTGAAAATTAAAGGTTTTATAGTTACTGAGGAAATTGCGAGCGAAGTTTGAACCATTTAGCTTTAGATTCACACCCAATTTGTCACCATAATGGTTGTTGATTATTTGTATTATTATTACTTGAGAACTTATAAACAAACTTTAAAGCATTTTTGAAATAATGCTATATGTATTCATTTGCATTTTTCGTTTTTAAATGTGGCAAAAATATAACGGGGGCATCGGATCCCACTAATCTTAGCCTCCATCATTATAAAAGAGCCGTCAGTAGAAAGATTACTACTACTGGTCTTAGAAAATTAGTATATGTCGGACGCTGTGAGGGATCCATTATCTATGTTTTATTGCGAGTATCTGTAAAACTTATTACAAAAAAATTAAAAGACCTTGTGCTGTCAGAAATAAATGTTGTAACCAAGTGTAACCTACCCAGAAACAGCTGTGACTGTCAAAACATTGTGCGAGTTACAATTATTAGATCGGTCTGTTTTACGCATTTTCTTGTTAAAATTTGTTGCTGTAAGTCTACAATGTTTGTGTTTAAACATAATTTCTGATACTATCATCGGTTTGCAGGTTGTTTTTTAATTTTTCGTCGTTCTTGTAAAAAACACAGATATTTTCTTTCTATCTTTTGACATGTAGCGATAATTCAAGCTAAGTTTATCGTTTTATTTGATGTTCGTTTTATTTTATTTTTTACGTATAAATCTTGAACGATATGAATTTTTTATTTTAGTTTGATATTTCATTTACAAATAAGAATCGCAAAAATTATAAGACATCTATTTGAATTGCAATGTTAAAAAATGTATTGTAAAAAATTAAACAAACAAAAAATCAACGCTAAAACGCTGAGTGACCTCCCTAAAAATCATTCAAGGATCTGATTCCAAGTTATACTCCGACACGATTGTTATTTACTAACTAGACAACAAGTTTGTATTAAACACATCAAAAGACCAAACTAGAAAGTGTAATGGGAAATGATGTTTAGAGCTGATTAAACGACAAGGGTAAGTTTAATAAAATTCGCATCATCACAACCTCTATAAAAGAGGAAAGAGTTTGAAAAGTTTCAGAAAATCCATTGAAAAAGGGAGATGATCCAAGTGTCCTGGTTCTCTAAGGACGGGGATAGTGAGCTTTGAATCAGGCAGCCTTTTCAAGCAGTCGATATCATAGTGTCGGGATGATAGTTATAGTACGTTAGTCATTTCTGATGGTGGGATTAAACTCAAAATGATCAAAAGTTGTTTTTTTTTTTCCTTCACCACCATCATATCTTTCTCCAAGTTTTTTTTAAGGATTATCACCCAATTTGACGTCCAGAAATTAGGCCAGAAGAAGTTGTGTGTTGTTTATCTCGCATTCAATATTATGCCATTCATTACAGAAATCACAGAACAAACTAATCTTTCAGAGCTTACAGCAGCTGCTGAGAAAATTTTAAGTACTTCAACTAGAGCGAGATCTGTTACAAGAAGTTAATCTTTTTTTTTAATCACTGAATGAGGTGGGATTTTTTTTATTTATTTTTATTCTTGCAGGTTAAAAAAAAATTACTACCTGTTCGGTTTCTGAAAGTCTAAAATTTAACAGAAGGATTTCTCCTATATTTCTTTCCATGTATAATTATGATTAGTTTTATTGACTTGAACATTTTTCCTCTATAATATTATGAAAAAAATCATGACACTGAAACTTCTAAATATAAGTGGATTATTAAGAAAACGGGCACATGCTAAAACTTGTTTTCGTGACATCTAGCGTCTTTTTCTTTCAAGACAATAAAAAAAAAGATTGAACTGTTAATAGAAAAGCTCTAGATATGATCATATATCTTCTAAAATAATAAATTGCAGAAGGAAACACGGGCTAATTTGAAATTCTGAAAGCCATGTCTAGGACTTAAATACTATTATTGAGTTCTTGAACCATTTCGTATCCTTTCAACACTGCATTCAAAACGAGGCAGTTTACTGTCGAAATGGTGACAGAAACAGACTGATTATAGGGAAGATTAAGAGATTCCGAATGTTTGTGAAATAATTTAGTATGAATTTGGTTAAATGGAAAAATCTTGCGAAAGAGTGTTATAGGAATGAACATAAAGTGGCGGAAACAAAAAAAAAAAAAGATAATTTAAAACCAATAGTGTGAACAATATCGCTACAGAACAACGTTACAAAATTATGTCTAAGTGAAAAAAAAAGAATTCATGACGCTACGAGGGACAGATTTTTAAACGTTTACAAGAGTTTATTGCGAACAAGTTTTTTGGCAGAAAAGAAAAGAAAAGAAGTTGGGCGGCTTCTATTGGGAGCAGATGTTGTGTGTACCCAAACAAGATCTGTAAATTAATATGATATGGGGCTCTTACTGTGCAAAATCTGGTCTCATGGATCTGGTTTAAAAGTCGATACAGGCACACAGAGAGAGAGAGAGAGAGAGAGAGAGAGAGAGAGAGAGAGAGAGAGAGAGAGAGAGAGAGAGGGAGGGAGAGAGAGGGAGTAGAGAGATTTATGAGGGGTAGCAGATAGTATAGAGAGTTTGAGAGACATGGACATTAGGTCAGTGAGATAAGGTGTTGACAGAGAGAGGGAGAGAGAAAGAAAAAGAAAGAAAGGGAGAGGGAGAGAGAGAGAGAGAGAAATGGATAGAACAAGTCAGTTGAGATAAGCTGTTGTCAGAGGGAGAGATAAAGAGAGAGAGAGAGAGAGAGAGAGAGACGATAATTATGATAGGTAGCAGATGATATGGAGAGAGTGAGAGAAATGGATAGAATAAGTCAGTGAGATAAGGTGTTGTCAGAGAAAGAGAGAGAGAGAGAGAGAGAGAGAGAGAGAGAGATACAGAGGCAGGCAGGCAGACAGACAGACAGTCAGAAACTGAGACAGAAAGACATAGACGGCAGATCGGATGAATAGGAAAAATAAACAGTTCAAAATGACGCACCTATATTTTGGGCTTACCACAATACTCACAGCAGTGATTTCACTCCAAACTTATTAAGTTGAACATATTTCAGCTGACTTGAATACATGTTTAATCAACAGCTGAAATCAAAGCAAATTTGGCCAGTTAAAGTGACATTCATTAAAGGGAAAATAATCCCGGAACACATAATTATTTACCTGTAAATAATCTAGTTTCAAAAAGGAAAAAAAAAACTATGCAAATCAATTCTGACAGACCGTGAAAAGAGTATCATAAAATTGGCCTACAGACCTGCTTTTACTAAATGCTATACATCCGTTTTTGACACTACTTACGTTGGATAGAAGCAAGTAACGTAGATTAGTATATTGGCAGTCACACCCGTGACCTCATTTCGCAGCTATTATATTTTGCATATATTACCTTTTAAAGGTCGCTAAATACCTACCCAAAAGCCTGTTAGCTAGTGGTTATAACTAAATAATGAAAGAGAACATGCCATTATGCATGGGCTTATTATTGATTGATTGATATATATTGAATACTATGATTTACTGAATATGCTTACGAGCCGAGTTTTAATACAAATGTAAAGAATTTTTACCTGCTCTCAAAAGTTATACTAACTTAACGGGATAAAGAGCAAAATTTATTAGTAATTTTTGTCATATTTTTCTTCTATAAAATAACATCGGCGTACAAAACATAGAGATCTATACTGCTATTGCAATTTTTTTTTCCTCAGGGGCAATATTTAACTTGTTTTCTTTAACAATTTCTCTGTTATTTGTAGTTGGTAATTTTTTTTAGATTTAGAGCATGCCTAATTCAAAACTCGAAAATTAAAAAAATGATCTTTTTGTATAACAAACAACATCAAATTCTGAGATATATCTTCTAGTCAGTAAGACTTTGAACCGAGATAAAAAAAAGAATCATTGAGGAGCTCTGCTTTATAACATATTTTATTCATATGATTATCTACGAAGGTTGTAATGCATATTTTCCAATAGTATTTTTTTGGTAACTGCTGGCATGTTTGGTAATTATTTATTTAACGATCAAAAACGAGGATCGTCATGGAAGCTGAAAGCTTTAGTTCATGACTGCGATAGCACCACTTCATATTTATTTGTTTTATACCAGATTTTTTTCCCATCATTGATACGTTTTCACAAAAGAGTTTTTCCAGATGAAATGATTATTATTAATTTTTGTTTCCCATATTGACCCATCTCTCTTAAGACGACTTCCAAGTGAAATAAGTATTTGGGTCATGTCTGATAAAAACAGAATTCAATCTTAAGGTTCAAGTCAACATCGTTGAAAATATATTTCATTATTAAAGAAAAATATCATGATATAGTTTTGACTTGTAGAAAGTATTGAGCAGGAAAAGAAGAATCCTTTGAAGATCCTAAGTTCAGAAAAACTCCATGAGTGTCAATAGAGGGTTTCAAGCTTCCATCTTTTCCTGCTTGAAGAGGGTGTCTCTATCATGATCAAATATTTTCTATCCTAATTTTCCAGGTACCATGATTATATTTGCATACCATTTTCAAAGGCTTTTAAAAGGATATTTAAACTCGGAAAATACAGATTTCGCTTTTTTCCCATATTCAGATGGCTCTGATTAATGCTTTATTTCTGGTTTATTAAATCGACAATCACTTGACAGTAAAGAACAGTTACTGGTTCTGTATAGTTTAAGATCAAGATGGTTCTTAGGGAGGGAAAATGTAAACTCCTAGGACAGGAGTTTTTTTACTACCATGAAACTCACTGCTGCAGCAAAACAGAGTTCATGAGTTATGACCCTCAAGATGTTATCCTCATATCGAAAACGAACAAAAATGACACGATATTAATTACCCTTATGTTGCCAATCGAAAGTAAAATTGGGGCAAAAAGTACTATAGACGCATGCAGGTTTTATAGTTGAAATTAAAAAGAAACACAGATCGAAGATTCAGATCGATGTATAACTCATTATGAAGAGATATCTGTTGAAAGGCTTAGTTTTAACATAACTTCATCGTATGAAGTCATTTTTTTTTTCTTATTAATATCAAGCTAAGACGGAGAATACTGTTTCCCACCCATTAGACGTGATTTAACATGTTTCCATAATGCAAATAATTTTATGTGTGAGTGTGTTTTTTTTTTTTTTTTTTTTTTTTTTGTGAGCTATCTTTAGGAGTATCTAGTTGGCACCGTGTGTCCCGGAGGACAATGGGGAAAAGCGAAGCTGGAGTGACCTCTACAGATGCAGACCTGGGCGGTGAGTACGGAGGTCCTGGAGTGTCCAGTCGCCAGGGTCACCCTCTTGGCGTTGCTGGTATTGTCCGGTGGAAAGACAGGCTGATACGGAATATATATATATATATATATATATATATATATATATGTGTGTGTGTGTGTGTGTGTTTTCTTCGGTTACATAGGATCATAAAGGGACATATTTTTCAAAATAGGCTTTAGTGGAAAACCACACGCTTGTTTCACAGCATTATTCAATTGATATCGTTATGAGAATGCACGTAACTTCATCTAATTTTCCTATTGCCATAATTTTCTGTTGGGACTTTTGCCGTCTTTTTGGTCATGACGTTTTCCATATAAGAATAACAATTTTTTTTTCTTCGACGCCATATGGCTCATCTGTCCATACCATTAGGTTTGCTACACTGACTTGTGAAGGGAAAAGGTGGAAGGTTGAAGAGTGAAAGATTGGACTTATCCTAAATACTATCAACTATTTTTAAAGTTTGCGCAGACCAAATTCTATATAATCGGAAGTTCATTTGTAAAACGTTCACCATCGTGTCATAACAAATAAATGGCAGCTATTAAATCTTTTAAGGATTTGCGTGCGCCTTTAGGCACGTGTTATTGATATGCGCATGGCTTTATGAAGATATTTAGGGAGTTGTTTTTTTTTTTATTTCAACTGCACAGAATTTGGTGTTTTCAGGCAATGTTAATAAAAATAAATATTGGAAAGAACAATTAGAACAAAGAAATGGTGAAGAAATTTTTTAATTTATAATATTTGCATTTCTTTTTAAGATTTTACGAAAAATAAAAAAAAAAAATTAAAAAAATAACAAAGGTTCATGTTCCAGTTCGTCCTAAAAAGAAAGAAGAGAACGTGTGCTAGATTTTCTACGGCACAGAAAAAGACACACTTAAGGGTACGTCATTGTCCCAATTTAT
Source organism: Elysia crispata (assembly GCA_033675545.1). Taxonomy (NCBI): domain Eukaryota; kingdom Metazoa; phylum Mollusca; class Gastropoda; family Plakobranchidae; genus Elysia; species Elysia crispata. Next base: position 173,874 of record JAWDGP010002748.1, on the reverse strand, counting down.
CCATGAGCATTGATAATTGACACGATTTTCAAACTTCACACCATATTAAGGTTACATTGAAATGCAAGAACCATGCACTCGTTTTTTAACTGATGGAGTTGGCTTGTCTACAAAAAGGTAGACATTTAAAGATATTAAATCAGTGTGCGGATGCAAACAGTGGGTGTTAATGAGAATGCTGGCAGTAGCGAATGGTTCCCAATACGTTTTTCGGAGAACTGACTTTATAATTCGCAAAACAGCAATTACAAAGTCGTCAAGGGTTTGTGCATTATATATGGATTTTATTGAATAATTCCGTTTGATAGGTTCTTCACTTATCTTATTATCTTTTATTTTTTTCCTTTTTTCCCTTTTTTTCTACCTCTTTGTGCTCCTTTCTTAGTCCAAATTTTGTTGGTATTTTTATTTAAATTTCTTCAAAATTCTAGGCATTATTACTTCCAGAAAAAATATGACACGTAGCTGCAGATATTAAAAGTTTTTAATTAAAATTGTAACCACCGTGATTACTACTGCTGCTGCTGCTGCTGTTGCTGCTACAAATACTATAATTATCTACTACTACCACCACTACTACTACTACTACTACTACTACTACTACTACTACTACTACTACTACTACTACTACTGCTGCTGCTGCTGCTGCTGCTGCTGCTACTACTACTACAACTAGTACTACAAGTACTTCTACTACAGAAGATAGTTTATACCAATACACCACTCCTTTCCCTAAAAAACCGAGGCTAATGGCTAAGATACTCATAAAGACACTTCCATTTCTATTTGCATTTGCTGCTATTATTGCTACCAAGTTATGAGAATGAAAACTGTCGGTCTTTTTCAGATAATTGATAACTCCGTATTAATGCCAAATTGACTCCATGTGACAAATTTAAACTAGATGTAAGGTAAACTACATAAAAGAAATTGTTTAAATAAGAGGATTTACCGGACTTACTTTTTTTAAAAAACTTCTTATCAATGAAATGGTGAGTAAAAAGCTATGAGATTTCTCAAGAAAAACGAGATTTGAAACTTGCTAGTTATCTTCTAATAAGAAACTACTTGGCTGAATGGATCAATAAGAACTCCACTTTGTATCTTATAATACTTTTTTTTCCATACATTTTTTTGTATTCCTCTAGATCCTCAACTACAATTTTGTCTTTTCTTAACAAAATTGTTACCTTCCATTTTTCGTCTTTGTCATCGTTTTAGATTTTTTTAATTCTTGTCCTTAAATTGAATTTATCCTCATAAAAGCATATTGTATTTGATCAAAATTTTTCATTACTCGAAATAATATTATATTTACGGCTTAGTCTATTTTGAGGGCTAAGTAAAATTTACTAGCTTGGTGATATGGAAAACATTAAAAACCTTGATCACACTGATCTTTCGAGAGATACGTCTAAAGGTTGGCGATTTGATAACATTCACGAGCCAGCTATTTTAACACGACAGATTTTTTTTCAACAGATTCGGCTATTTGACTTATCAATTGTTTTGATATTTTAAACAAAGAAACGGTTTTCTTCACTTTCATTTAATTTAAAAAAACAGCTTTTAATAAAAGATGTCTTTAACAGACAAAAACGGAATTGACATGTTGAAAGTTGGAGACAGAGATGGAAAAAGTGAATTTCTGATCATGTAGATTATGGTATAATTGATTTGAAGTGAGTCTAAACTTGTAAAGATTTTATAAAATACAAACTTCCTTCCCCGTTCAAGTGAACAAGTGGTGAAGATATTTCCTTGAAAAAAAATCTTTACAATTATAACAGATTTATATCCTTGAGAGCCATTACATGGTTGTATGATAATCTGATTTTGATTTTAAAAATAGTCTGGTGACTGGTTCATACATTCAAAACAAATTTGTGAATTTTATTTGGAATTCTTTAATGTAAGCTTTTTGGATTACATAATTTTGTGTTCACCTTAAACAACATGTGAGAAAAGGCTTTAAATATACAGAAACGACATTGAGGGCTGATAATTATTGAGTTTGAATTTGTTTATTGAAAAACAAGTCGGTATATAATCTTGATGATGTAGACGGGTTGACTGTTTCAAATGAAGACAAATGCAGTTCGAACACTCAATGTTTTGGACATGGCTTTGAGATTCACTCGGTTTGTGAATTTAATGAGGACCTATCGGGCTTGAAACTTTATATTTAGATCTACAGAATTCCGATCTGCCAATCTAGATTAGATTGTTAACAAAGCTATCATGGAAGCAAATCATTGCAAAAAAATCTATTCTTTGTCATATTTTTTATTAGCCCATAAAACAATGAGTTGCATTAAGTTTATATTTTGAATTGCAGCTTAATTTGTATTCAACTCTATTTCCATCAATCTCTAACTATCAAAGACTGAATAATTACAATAATAAATTTTGAAAAGAAATGCTTTCTGGGGATTTGTACAATGGTACTATATTGTGCAGTGTTATCGCCAAAAAACGTCCTTTATGACATCAAATTTTAGTTAAATAAGAAAAGATTTATTAAAAGATTGAATTAAATTAACAATTCAATAGTAGACTTTTAGGAAAGTCTGGTATATGAAAGATGGCACATTCTATTACACAACAGAAAAAGATGCTATGCTTTCCCTTTTTTTTTTTTTTTTTGCTTACATTGTTTATTTAAGAGTAGCAGCTGCAGCAAAAACAATTACACTAATAAAAACAATGCAGTAAAACTTGCTGATGATTCTCCACGGGATCCTTGGCGGTCCTTTTTCAAGCTGCATAAAATATGCGATATCTCAGGTAATTTAATGATGCGGATTGCACAAGAAAACAATATGGAGCATCATTCTAAAAAATTGACTTCATGGAGCTGAGGTATTTATCTTCATAGATTAATTCATTCGTTACACAAGCGTTTCTGTTTCTCAGTTCCACTTTCATCAAACGAATGAGAACGTATAATCTGTGTGTGTGTGAGTGGGGATGGTGTATGTAGACTCAATATAGAGATATATACTTAGTTCATTTACTGGCATCCACAGGCAAGCTAGGACAAGCGTCTTGTCTACAAATCTAAAACCCCATCACCAACAATAACATCATTGTTCAATAAGTGCCCAGCGCACAGGCAGAAGAAATTCCTCAAAAATCAAAGGCATCCTCTACGTTGTGACTTGCCTGACACCAGTGGGTCTCAACCAGCCTGCTACGCCCGCTCTTGATCTTGAAAATGGCTATCGAGCATATCTTTGATCAGATCGGCGGATTTAGCCGTTTCCAGGTCCTCTTTGTAGTCTGGGTCTACAGTTTCAAGTTCATGGTAAGTCCTTATTTCGTCAAAATGAAATTGTAATGGGTAGTTCTAGCCTAGAGATATTTGTTTTCCTTGTTTAATACAACTAACTTCATGTGATTCTCATAATCTTAAACTTTTGAAATAATATTATCTTTCAACCTGGAATACAATTGTTTGCTTAGTAATGAGGTAACGTACTTCGTGTTCTTGCCTCAGCAGCCAGTGGTTCCATGCATGAATATCTTAATTGTTACAATGGAAAACCCTAATAATTTTTTTTTGTGTATAAGAAAATTAATCCAGTCCCATTGGCTTCTCTAGCGATGTTTATTTGTTTTTGTTTTGAAATTTCCATTCGCTATGATGAGCTTGCCTTACCCTAATTTATTATAGAAATCAGTGGCATATAATCTTACACATCCTGTTTCCCTTGAAAATAATGTAGAGATGCGTAAGTTTGTACCAGTAAAATAAGGGTAGGGACATCCCTCTCTTGCCCTTTATGATTTAGGGATCATTACCTGTTTTTGTTTTGTTTTGTTTTTAATTCAAAAGTTGTATAGATGAACAAACATAAATGGTAGGATTTGCGGGTAAAAATGAGTTCCGAAAATAAAACTTGTTGCTTGACTGTGAAGAAAAAATTAAGGTCGAAACAATATTTCTAGTGAATTTTCAACAAAGATGAAACAAACAAAAATTGGATTATTTTTCATAAGTCTTTTTATCCAATCAGATGGCATGGAGTACAATGTTGCTGAGTTTTGCGTCCTTCAAGAACGATCATGCGTGCATCATCGATAGCGTATTTAACCAATCAACATCGGAAAATATAGATGAACCGGCAGTGTGGGCAACGGCAAATAGAGGCTTCAACAACAACACCCTGATCAATGCGTGTGAGGTTGGCGGGATCACTTGTCAGGGATTCTACTTTTTTGGGACGAAGAGAACAATTATCTCCGAGGTAATTGTTGTAGCTGTGCTCGATCATAGCAGATTCTGATACTGCTAGAGCCAGTCAGAGAAAAAGCTCTGAGCTTCCTTCTTTTCTCTACAGCTATAAACCACTTCATCAGATTAGAACCAAGTTTGGCAGGATAAGGAAACTTAGACTTTCATCTCATCTTTTGACTGGTCCTTTTATAAATTACGTTATAGATTTTCTTTTTTTTTAAAATTTGTCTACGTAAAAGGCTAAAACAAACTCTCATGAGACATAGCAAGGTAAAAACCCGAAAAAAAATAGTTCACTTGTAAAACCCTCCGCAACAAACAAAAAAATGAATGCTATGCGCAAATGTTTTGGAGTCTTATTTAAAATTTGGAGACTAGATCAGGGTAATTACAAACAACCAGTGATGCTTGATACACTTTGTTTAAATTCTTCTCATTGCTGCCACAGAAATGAGCATACATCATCGTTAGCGGTTTTAGAACCTCCTTGATTATCCTGACATTGTCTTGTCGAAAGGACATGGAAAGGGTCATAACATTAAAGGAACCTTACGAAACTTGCTCATGTGGTCCAGGAACTATCTATGTCAGAAAACAGTTTCAAGCCTGTTTCTTTTGAGAGTGATGAAGTAAAATTTAGTTTTATTTACAGCATAAACATCTGCCTCGATATGTTTAAAGTCACTCTTTCTTTCAGATCCGCCTTCTACCAAGTTAATTCTCCGTCTTGTCTGTCTTCGTAAAACCTAAACTTGCTGTATTAGCTTATTCGTTCAATAATTCATCCTTCTGTCCATCTACCTGTCTCTCCATACATGAACTAATGAATCCACTATCACAATTCCAGTGGAGTTTGGTGTGCGATCTTCGCTGGATGAAAGCAACCATCACTTCAATACAGTTTGGTGGAGTGTTGACCGGGGCAGTGATTGGTGGACAGAGTGGGGACTACTTTGGGCGTAAGAAGACTCTCTACGGCTCTTATCTCCTTCACACCATCCTCAATGTGGTTGCGGCATACTCCTTCTCCTGGCAAATGTTTACAGCAATGAGGTTTTTCATAGGGGTCATGATCGGTAAGTCACAGCGAGAATGATTTTTATCTTATTTTCTGTATATCGGAATCACTTTGTTTGAACAGAAAAAGATTTTCCTTCATCCAGATTTAGCGTGGGGGTTGGCAGGGACTAAGTTTTCTAAGTCTAAGTTAATCTGTCACTTTTTGATGTGCTTTAGACTTGGTTTTAAAGCGGCAACGCTATTCAAGTCTTTTGTACCATAGAAATCTGAACATAAAGGTTATGGAAAATGCTATCTTTAGTATATAAATCTTTGGTGTGGTGAAACTGGTACTAATGATAAAATCTTCAAAATTTTCTTGACTCACTGATCAAAGGGCTTCCTTCAGAAAAGGCTATTTTTTAATCTTATTTGAGAATCACCAAAGCAAGTTTATATTGTTACTGCGCAAGTTGGGTTCAAAGCTTCTTTAATATATCTTACAATTCATGCATAAACTCCAAATGAAGATGCTTTGCACTTATGTTGTAAAATCTTCTTAATCTGAGGCAGTGGGTGAAGTGCAGGTGATCAATATTTATCTGAGATTCACCATACAGTTCATATTATTATTAAGTTAAGTTTAGTAGATTTCACTAAATAATTAGAAATATTTGAAGCCTTAATGTAACAATCGAACGATGTTCTGAATCTGAATAGGAAATTAAAACATGATCTAAACCTCGGAAGAGTCAAATGGCAGAAGTGGATCAGCACTAATAATCCGAGGAGCTCCCAGATCTCTGCATGATGATTCTCCCTCGGTGCTTTAAACTGTCGCGGTCTTGACCCTCTCTCTTTGATGAGTACCTTTTGTCGCCCAGTCTCTCTTGGAGTTCTTTTTTTTTTCTGGTGTCTTTCTTTTACACATTATCAGCACTGTACCGCCAGCAGGTATCAAGTGTCAATCTGAGAGCATTTTAAGAAATGGTCTGTAATGATCATCACTAATACCTACACAATGATATCGCCGTGTAAATCGGGCCCGTTTCTTTATCAAAATAATATCTTTTGTATTCTTTTTTATTGATATTTAGAGAGCTGAGGCTTTAAAATATACAGTTTCGGTCGTTAG
>JAWDGP010002748.1:115000-162500 GCA_033675545.1 Elysia crispata | reverse complement strand
CTCTTATAATTCTTACTTATATTAACCCAGTGGTTTGCCTCCTCTAGATCTTAATTTGAATATACTACTACTACTACTACTACTACTACTACTACTACTACTACTACTACTACTACTACTACTACTACTACTACTACTACTACTACTACTACTACTACTTCTGCTGCTGCTGCTGCTGCTGCTACTACTACTACTCCTGCTGCTGCTACTACTACTACTACTACTACTACTACTACTACTACTACTACTACTACTACAACTTAACACTGCAGCTAGAACTACTGCTAGTATCACTTCTACTACTACTACTACTACTACTACTACTACTACTACTACTACTACTACTACTACTACTACTACTACTACTACTACTACTACTACTACCACTACAACTATAAAGAAGTGCAAAAAAACGTGTTTATCACATTTTATAAAAATGTCTTTTTCCATTATTTTTCTGCTTTGATTTTTAGGTTCGTTCTGTCTATGGTGTTTTACGGCCTTAGCTTTGCAGTGACAAGCTTTGCCGGGAATCTGTACCTTAACATCTTCCTAATGAGCATCGTCTCTATTCCTGCCAATTTCATTAGTTTCTTGTTGATTGACAGGTAAGAGATAAGGTCGTGACTAATTAGTTTTGAGTGCATGCAGCTCACCAATCGGTCCGGGATAAGAGGAAAGGCCTCCCTCGCGACACAGACACTCTACACAATGACGCTATCAGAGAGCTTGTGGTGTTATTTTCTAGTAACAATGTTCTTACAAAGTACCTACATTTTTTTTTTAATTTCGTAAGATACTAACTTAAATAATCATGTCCCCTTGGTGATGTTTGTTACAGAAAGTTGTGTAGCTGAAATTGCTCACAGGGAGAGAGAACCGTTCGACATTAAAAAACAAAACCAAAACCAAAAAAAAACGTACACAAGCAATATATTTATTATGTGTCACGTGATGCTCATTATATTTTATAATAACATTGAATCACTACTAAATGTTTCATAACTATGTTCTTATGATTGTTATTGAAAACATAATGTTCGATAAATGGAGACATAAACTGTCTAAGGATACGTTGATGGAAGCTTAAGTATAGTTTTTGAGCTTGTAAATAAGAGTTTCCGATGTTGTGATATCCCTACCATACACAGCAATCAAAACATATTTGGAATTTCTGGACCCATTACTATAGTTTTACCTTGAAGTGACTTCTAGTATTACATGAATGCCACTCACTTAGATTAACACAATTAGGATTTAGTACTGAAGCTTCTGCGAGGTTATTTCATGTACGTCTCGAAGTTCGACTGAAAAAAAAATTTCTTTTTAATTTTAAAAATAAAAATGCGATCATTTAATTCCATGCAAAGTTCGTGAAAATATGATTATGGAAAATCATCGTTCTCGATACTATAAATCTTTTGATAAATAAAATCTGAAATTAGTTAAACTAAGCCGCAGTCAGCATTAAATACACAATGAAAAAATGTTGTGTATATTATGAATATGACAATTGTTTTACGCCAGATTTAACTAAAAATATATCCCCTGAGTCGCCATTACTTTGGTCCACTAAACTTGTGCAAGAAAATCCAGTCGATCAATCAATTTCACGGCTGTTGACGAAGTTTGATGACCATTAGTTACATTTTTCTTAATCTCCCAGCCTATCTTTTTTGTGATTATAATGATTACATTGTTCAGTTATTATAAACTAGCCAGTAGATTTTGTATCGATACGCCTAAATAACTTCCCTGATTTTATTCTCTAGGATTGGACGGCGATGGACATGCTTGGTGTTTTTGAGTGTAGCAGTGGTAGTGTCTTTTGTCTGTGTGGGGCTACACCTGAAGGGTATAATACTTTATATATATGTGTATATATATATATATATATATATATATATATATATATATATATATATATATATATATATATATATATATGTGTGTGTGTGTGTGTGTGTCTGTATGTATTTATCTAAACATTGATTTAGGTGTACAGAATTTGATTCAGCATTTTTTTTTATTTGTTGCTTTTTTTCCGGGAGTTGTTTTGTTTTGTTTTATTTTATTTTGTCCGAGTTGAGTCCCACATGAAAGGAAAGACAAATAGATGGACAGTCAGAATAATATTATGATATTGCGAGTCAAAAATTCTGGTACCTTCGCATACGTATGAATAAGTCAGATAGTTTTAGAACATTACAGAGAAACAGTAAGCTCACCCAAGTTGGTATGTCTAAGTTGGGTAAAAATCTAAGCAGTCAAGCACAGAAAATACTGGCACATTTGAAGGATAATGAGAGGTAGAGAGAAGAGGAACTAGGCAAAAAATAAAGTGAGTAGCGCATAGATATAGTAATTTGACGCTATGCTTTTCAGAACCGTCAACAAATCGGAAATTTAAGTTTCCTTGTGAATTCTACACAACCGGTTAGCGCGACAGCACCTTCAAAACAATACTGGGTACTTAGTTGTACAGAGAAAAATCAAGAAGAGCGAAGTAGAGGCGAATTGTTTAATAGTATTGTTATACGTCTCAAGAATCAATATTTCTATATTATATAAAACTTTACGTGAGACTTTATGGGTGTTGAAAGTTAGAACTACCAGTTCTATGCAGTAGTCAGCATTCGGACTATATATTTTCTGCCTCTTATTCTCCTAAGGAAATGCATGTAGTAGGTAAAGGATATTGAGATTTAAATATAATCAGCAGAATGTGGACACATAGGCAGGCTGGTAAATGAAAAATTTTGGTTAGAACTACATTGAAAAGAGAAAGCATGAGACACAGACAGAAAGGAAAAGATGAGAAAGTGAAAGCGGCATGTTTGGTGAAGAGGTAGGGAACGAATAAAGAGGTCCGCTAGTCTAAATAATCACGGTTGTTGTTTCTTAGATGAACTAAAAACTAATTTTCGAATGAACCTTTTACAATTGTAGAGTATTTCAGTTGTTCTTTCATAATATTTGAATGCCGATGTGCATTAATACTGATGATTATGGAAGAAGCAGTAAATATTTTCACATGAAAAGTGATTATTCTGGCAGGATAACTGATCACTCTTTGTAGATATAACTTATTCTTGGAAAAAATTCAATCGTCTGTGTATAGCTCTTAAACATTCTTACCAGATCTGTAATCATTCCAACAGAAAATTAATACATTAACACATATGTGTGAACGTGCAAAAATGTAAACATTAACCAACATTGATTTTAGAAATTAGTGAAGTTAGTATTTATTTTAAAAAATGTTCGTCTTTGCTGTTACTTTTTATTACGATAATGAAAAACAGAAAATGATTTTTAAAAAAGTAATACATAGAATAGCGAAGTCTGTCACATACAGAACAGGTGCTTGGTTACAGGTATTTGAGATTGTGAATGCCTGTTTATCTTCCTCAGCGCCGAAACATGTAGCTGAAACTTTAATTAGCTACATCTGTCTGGTGGCCAAGCTAGCTGTGGCCGCTTGCTGGACAGCTTCCCAAACATGGGTGACAGAGAGCTACCCCACAGTCACACGGTATCAGACTTTTCATTGTACATGCCTCTCTTAATTATTTTCCAAAATACTTATCGTTAGCCGGAGACAAGAGGTTCCCACCAAGCTAAGGATAGGGCTGGTTAGCTTGGATCCGATACCATATGTACCACTCCCGAATCAAACAGGAAACGTTTTTGAAAAAAAAAAGTCTAACGCTTCTACTGTATTGGAAAAGGGCTGGTTTTTTATTTTCTTAATCTATCTAAACGCTCTTATTGACTGAACCAACTTTTATAGACTGTTTAAAACTGGATATGCAATATACAAACGGGTTGAGGTTCGTTTCAAAGCAAAAACAACATAAATTGAGGTTGGAATCGCATCACGCGTTCTAGATGCTGAACATATTTTTGTCATGCTGCCGGTCGTGAAATCTCCTCCGGATTTATTCCAATCTTTTCCTAAGACATGCTCTAGATGTTTATGGTAATTGTCGGCCATTTATAAATGTTCATATGAACTACAATAAGCATCGAATTAAGGCGTTATTTAATAAAAATAAAGTTATAAATTTCAAACCATCTTAAAGTTTTACGACAGAAGCACAACATAGTCTGAGATAAAAAAAAAAACTGTCGTAGGTGACAGGCAAATTATTTTTAGAGAGAATTTAAGAATCTGAATGAAATCTGGCATCAGGATCATGGGCCATGGATCTCAAATCATACCAATTTATTTACAAATCATATACATACAATTTTTGGCACAAAGCATGCGTGAATGGTGTTGTGTGTGTATATATATATATATACATACATATATAATATTACGTATACTTTATATTAAAAATGCATATTGCTAATCGGTTAATCATAACATTTCAAAAAGCCTAACGCTCAATTCATCTTGCCACTTTAAAACCACAATAATCTAGAGGAGTTTTTTCATATGCAAGCTATTTGTTTGGTGATGCTTTCTTTTTTCAAGGCGCATTTAAACTGCTTATATCCGCTGTCCTTAATACCAAGAACAACTCGATGCAAAATTAACGTAATGTCAAATCTCAAATTATTATAATCACTATGACTTTTGCAACTCCCGCCAAAAAAATATGGTGAAAATTAAATGATGTACTCATTCTACGTCCTAATCGTAATCATATAAGATAACACTTGAGATCCAGCCTTCGTCAAGTTAAGATTTCTGAAGGAAAAAAAAAAGACAGTCAACAGAGTGAAGATAAATGTGTTGTATCCAAGTAAGAAGAATTACTCATACGAATAAAGTTTTATCCGTTGTAACTTAAAAAAGTCTGCATCAAGTTTTAACTCTAAATTTGACTAACACATAATAAATCTTCCTCTTCTCCTTTTTTTCTTTTTGTGATGCTTTCATTAGACAATGGGTCTTTCCTTGGAGAGTTATGAAATACTAACTTTAGATGTTTAGGGGGAGGGGAGGAGTTCTTTTCTTCGATAAGAAAATATCTAAGAACCATTCCAGATTTTAATAAAGTAAAACAAACTTGGCCTGGGAAAATATTGATTTTTGAGGAATACAGGAAGCATATCGAGGTGAAAATATACCGGATTTAGAGTTCTAAAATTGGAGTTTATGATTCTATTCACCAGGTTCGAGTGGCGGTTAAAGGATCAATGATTACTTTCTGCTAAGGTGTTTAAACGGTCAAATGCACTGGCTTTTAAAAAGTATTTGGAGGCATCCGATTACATATTAATCCGATCAATAATCTCAGACACACACACACGCTCATTATGCCCATTAAATAAAATAATTCTTTGCTCTAATTAGTAACACAGTAACTATAACCCCTTCAAATAGTTTGCTGGAAATTTGTTTAGATCAAGTTTGAGAACATTAATTTGTTGACAGAAAACTATGTTTTTGTGAACGTTAATTTATTATTATTATTATTATTATTATTATTATTATTATTATTATTATTATTATTATTATTATTATTATTATTATTATTATTATTATTATTATTATTATAGAAACCTGTGTATAGCGTTAAAATTTCGTTTCTTTCTTTTTTGTTGTTGTTTCAAACGCTAAAAAATTACTCTGACAAAATAGTTACTTTAGTTTTTTTTTGCGTTATGAATGATATTGTTACTGATTATGGTTTCTGTAACATGAGTCTATTGGGTTATGAACGGTAATATTTACTGGTTATGGTGTATTTGATGTGTAATGTCGGATAGAAGTTAAATTTAGAGTCTAAGCTATGTTTTTGTTTTTTGTTTGTTTGTTTTTGGTTTTGTTTTTGTCTTTTTGCTTTTTGTTACGGACGATATAACTGTGCTGTTACTGTTTTTCTATTGTGTTCTGAACGTTTCTAATTTACTCGGACAGGAGCCTGGGTTATGGTTTCTCTAACATGACCTCACGAGTGGGCGCAATCATCGCTCCATTTGTCATCAATTTGGTAAGCCTGCAGAGATAAGTTCACTTTCTCATGGCCATAATGGTTTTATTTGTTCATAAGATTTATCATATATTTGCCATATAATGTAAGAAAAAAAATTGTTTTAATTTTTTTTGTTTCGGGATGTATAAAATCTAAAAAAAACCAATAAAGCTCACTCTCTGTAGAGAAATTCGGATTTTGCTTTCTGAATATATCTTAATCTGTCTTTCTGTGGTCCAACTTCTTCTTCTTCTTCTTCTTGTTCTTCTTCTTCTTCTTCTTCTTCTTCTTCTTCTTCTTCTTCTTCTTCTTCTTCTTCTTCTTCTTCTTCTTCTTCTTCTTCTTCTTCTTCTTCTTCTTCTTCTTCTTCTTCTTCTTCTTCTTCTTCTTCTTCGTCTTCTTTTTTTTATTTTCTTCTTCTTCTTCTCCTTCTTCTTCTTCTTCTTCTTCTTCTTCTTCTTCTTCTTCTTCTTCTTCTTCTTCTTCTTCTTCTTCTTCTTCTTCTTCTTCTTCTTCTTCTTCTTCTTCTTCTTCTTCTTCTTCTTCTTCTTCTTCTTCTTCATCAACTACTTCTCATCATTATTATTATTATTTTTTTATTATTATTATTACTATTATTATTATTATTATTATTATTATTATTATTATTATTATTATTATTATTATTATTGTATTGTTATTATTATTATTATCAGCAGCAACAGCATCAAGACAACATCATTATCATCATCATCGTCATCCTCTTCTTCTCCTTCTTCTTCTTTTCTTCTTCTTCTTCTTCTTCTTCTTCTTCTTCTTCTTCTTCTTCTTCTTCTTCTTCTTCTTCTTCTTCTTCTTCTTCTTCTTCTTCTTCTTCTTCTTCTTCTTCTTCTTCTTCTTCTTCTTCTTCTTCTTCTTCTTCTTCTTCTTCTTCTTCTTCTTCTTCTTCTTCTTCTTCTTCTTCTTCTTCTTCTTCTTCTTCTTCTTCTTCTTCTTCTTCTTCTTCTTCTTCTTCTTCTTCTTCTTCTTCTTCTTCTTCTTCTTCTTCTTCTTCTTTATGTATCTCTTTCTTCTCATTCATTCATTCATTCTCGCTTTATATCAATAAGCTATTTTATTCTCAAATTTTTAATTTTGTCCTTTCCTCATCTCTTTGTTTTTGATTAACTAAACGTCCCTCTGCCTTTCTCATCTCCCACTATAATCCGTTCTTTCTACGGTCGCTCCGCTTTTTTTCCCCCTAGGATGAAATGCCTCTGCTCACCTTTGTCCTGATGGGAATCATGGGGTCTTTATCCATGGTATTGACCTATTTCTGGCCCGAGACGCAAAATAAGACCATGGCTGAGACTGTGTTTGAGAGAAAGGGCATGACCTCTGATTTGGAAGACAAAAACAATATTGACCTTGAGATAAACTCTGCTGATATTTCGCCTTATACAATCAGTAATGTCGAGAAAGGGGATACAGACGTGGCCTTTCTGAGGTCAGATGACCCACAAAACAATTCAAAGACAGGGGTCGTGAAAAACAGTTTTTCACTGACCCGGTTATAAGATTATGTAGATAAATATAAAATTTTTAATATAAAAATACCGTGGTTCAATACTTTAAAAATTGCTGTTTTGACTGTTGGAAAACAAAAAAAAAAACTGTTTATTGGGTGTTATCAAGGAAGCTTTTCTTAAATAAAGTGATACATTTTCAGAAATAGTAGGTTGAACAAAGTTAGTATATGCTCTTGTATATAAAGGAAAATGTAAACATAAAAGCATAGCAAAAATCATTTATAGTCTTCATATTTTAAGTCAAGTTTGCTCATTCTTATGTGTTGTTTATATATAACAATTTTTTTTTTTATGTGGTGACTCTCATGTTTTATTTTCCATATGCTTTTCTGAAGAGACATTTCAAAGTAGAAATTCCTTATATATGAGTCTAATAAAGATGAACATGTTTAAAATCAAAATCCACGTCACTTTCTATTTTATTTTTATTTCTCGTGCAATGTAGTAAAAGCAAGGCTTATCGCTGATTGCAAACACACAAACAAATATAAAAGCATTATCGGTTCCATCGAAGGTATGTGATAATTATTTCACTGCGTATTTGCATATGTGAAAGGGAAGTGATGTCAAGATCTAGTGAAACGTCATATCTACTGGTCGAAGGCAGTTGCTTTCTGGGAAATTATAATCCTAATCCTGCAATGTCCATGCTAAGGTATTTCTTCCTCTCCTTCTTTTTCTTCCTTTTTTTCCTCTTCTTTTTCTTCTTTTTCTTCTTTCTCTTTCTTTTCTTCTTCTTCTTCTTCTTCTTCTTCTTCTTCTTCTTCTTCTTCTTCTTCTTCTTCTTCTTCTTCTTCTTCTTCTTCTTCTTCTTCTTCTTCTTCTTCTTCTTCTTCTTCTTCTTCTTCTTCTTCTTCTTCTTCTTCTTCTTCTTCTTCTTCTCGTCCTCTTCAACACAAATGGTTTTTTTAAGCTGTTTAAGTTTGATGCACAGGACCCGATCACAATTTCGCAAAAAAAGAGAAAACAAAACTTATGCGACTAAATCAAATTCAGGAAAGCGAAAATAATGGAGAATTAGACCTAATAAAACTGTTGAATATTCTCTAAGAAAGTAATTCTAAATCTAGTTTATGATATACAATATCATAGATCAAAGGCTGTCACAGGTGGATCCTACAACCTCTAATATCTAAAAAGGCCAAGATATGAAATAAGCAGAGCTATAGGTGTTTTCGGTTTTCATTTTTTTTTTTTTTTTTTTTTTTTTTTTCGCTTTCCTGCTCTTCTACGAATAATGTGTGGAGGAAAATTCGTTGCCATTTATTTCAAACGCAGATGGCAAATCTTAATTGATAGAAGAAATTAAACGAAGCGCAAGTCTTCTAGTAGAAAAAATCCTTTGTAAAGAAGCCTTATTCGTTTGATCTTGTGGGTTTATAAAGTTATGTGCAGATACATATAAGTAGAAATCAAAGTTAGAGAAACAAAAATTCAAAAACTTAACTCCGTTGTAAGATAGTCGAGGCAGTAACAAATTTAATCCTCAAGTACTCTTGCAACAAAATGTGATTGTTTGTTGCGATTATCTTTTCGCAGTTACTGTTGCTGCGACCAAACAATCGACTATGGGACTCAAAGAAGCGCGGGATTTTCGCTCTTGTGTGGTGCGTCGTCCCACACACAAATTAATGAGGACACAAATTAAATTTGTGGTTCTACATTGAAGGAGGGATAGGCGTCACCTTTAGGGCAAGGTGTAGATCTAGCATTACTAGAAACTTGCATTGAAATAGTATTATTAAATATTCTTTGTTGGCCAAATAACGTTGTTCACTACAAAGAACGAAAAAAAAAAACATAGCATCTCAGAGAAACGTAGCCTATAGACCTGATAACGGAAAAGGACATACGTATTCATTCAAGAAACGAAAAAAAAATTGGAGGTACAGATTTCGTGAAAAGTATCATTTACAAGAAAGAAAGAAAGAAAGATAGGAAAAAAGTAAAGGATGATGAAAAAGATTTTTTTTATTTCGGAGAGAACGGGAAAGAGGGGGATAGAGATAAAAGAAAAAGAAAAAAAAACAAAGAGAATGAGAGAGAGAGAGAGAGAGAGAGAGAGAGAGAGACAGAGACAGAGACAGAGAGAGAGAGACAGAGAGAGAGAGACAGAGACAGAGACAGAGACAGAGAGACAGGCAGACAGAGATACAGAGAGAGAGAGAGAGAGAGAGAGAGAGAGGAGGAGGAGGAGGAGGTACGAGAAAATGTTGTTAAAGTATTTAAGAATATAAACGTTTTAATGTGTTGGTGCACTAATTTGTTAGTTAAATATCAATAATAACAACCACAACAACAACAACAACAACAACAACAACAACAACAACAACAATAATAATAATAATAATAATAATAATAATAATAATAATAATAATAATAATAATAATTATAGAGATCATCACCGACCGCGGTAAGCAGACGGAGAGATGGACGAAGCGTTTCCAAGAGCTCTACTCCAGAGAGACCATTATCACCAACACTGCCGTCAATAACACAGCCCGACCCAGCACCCACCCTGGAAGAACTTGACACACCTCCCACAATTGACGAGCTGAGAAAAGCTACCAAGTCCCTTGCCACGTTCAGAGTTGCTCTAAACAACGTCAAGAAGATTGCTCGAAAGTGTGCAAACATCTTAGCTGGCTCGACCTGTGCCACAGCATTCAATTCGCTGCGGGCTGTGGTAATACCCGCACCTTGATCGAGCGCATAAAGAAAGCCTTCGTCCCTAGCGTCATCAAGACTTCTCCTCTCATGGCGGTTCATTCTCGGAATACTTTCCAATCAAGGATGGCGTGAAGCAAGAACGTTTTCTGGCTCCGACAATCTTCGGTCTGTCCATCTCACTACTCCTGCGTTTCGCTTTCCGCGAGTCTGAAAACGGCATTTTCTTCCACGTCAAGAACGACGGGTACCTTTTCAACTTGGCTCGTCTCCGAGCCAAGACCAAGGTGCGCAGAGTTCTCATAACGGAGTTGTCATTTCCTGACGATGCTGCTCTCATCTGTCACATCGAGGAGGCACTGCAGCGGTCCATCACACGCTTTGCGAAAGCTTACAACGCGTTTGGCTTAACCATCAGCCTAAAAAAGACTCATATCACGGGTCAAGACGTCAGTGATACCCCATACATTACCATTGACCACCACGCCCTAGAGGCAGTTGACAACTTAACTACCTTGGCTGCTGCATCTTCAGTAACCTATCCCTGGATTCTGTCGACAATGGCTAGCCTGGCGAAGAGAGTCTGGGGCAATCCCTTGTTAACTATCAACAGAAAGGTGTAGGTGTGCCAAGCCTGTGTACAGAGCGCCCTTCTGTATGGTAGTGAGACCTGCTCCTGTCGAAAACGCAGACTAAGTGCCTTTCACATGCGCTGCCTCAGACGACTGCAGCTTGGCATCACCTGGCAAGACCGCATCACAAACGCAGAGGTCCTATCGAGGGCACGCCTGCCCAGTATGGACTCTATACTGACTCAGGGCCGACTACGCTGGCTCGGCCAGAATGGATGATGGACGCCTCCCAAAGGACATCATGGGCGGCGGGCTTGCCACAGTTACGAGACCAACAGGACGACCAATTCTGCGCACCAAGGATTTTTGTAAGAGAGACTTGAAAACCGGCGGCATCAGCCTTGGAAACCTTGAGTCGTCAACAGCTGACCGCACACTCTGGTGATCGATTGTCAAGATCGGTGTCAAGCAAGCCGAGGGGAAGAGGAAGAACCAGTGGGACGATACGAGGACTCACAAGAAATAAAGACTTCAGTTCTTAGTCCTTTAGGTGCAGATTTTTCATTGTTCTCCGAGACAGACGGCGTCAACTGAATTGTTGCTGTTTATTTTTTCTGTGCTACCGGTAATCTTGTTTTATACAGTGAGAGAGGCCGCAGAAAGTCGAGATTGATTATTTAATCTTATGAAAACTCTGCATGAGGCTTATTATCTACAAATATTCTGACAATATACTCACTAAATGATTCTCACTCCTCCCTTTCCTTGTTACCTCCACTAACTCTGCTTGATCCACTTAGGCGCGGGAGAATTCAGGTATACAACAAAATAATAATTTATTGAACTTAGCCCATGACAGTAGCTTCCCTTGCTGAACAACGCCTTCGGCTTTGTTTAGAAGGAAAAATAACGTAGACATCCACTCGATAGACCTCATGTCTAAGCTTTATTTTTTTTTTTAATCCTTTCTTTGTATTTCGTTAGGAAGTCTGACCATCTAGATCTAGATCTAGACCTAATTCTCTAGAAGAGATCTAGGATTGACAATCAAATCGACTCTCAGACTTACTCTTCAGTTTTCTTATTATAGTTATAGTCTAGATTATTTTAGACTCGATTAGCCTAGATATAACTAGAATAGTTTCCAGATTATATGGATATATAGGTCTACTACAGATATCCAGATCAAGATCTAGAATCTAGTTAAAAAAAAGTCGGGTGACAACAATCTTAAGAGAATATGGACATCAAGAACAAAGACGCAGGAGAAGCCTCAACATCCTACTCTTCGAGTGCTGTTTCTAGCCCTAGATTTGTTTCCAATTCGGTTAATACTTCAGGTGTATCAAGACAGATCTCAGCAATGCAAATACACGTTTGGGATAAAGAAGTAAGCATATGACGTTTTATAAATAAAGTTTCAACAGGTATTGTGCTTGAGTAGCTTTGATCCAAGAGAAATGAATGCATGCAAGCACGCCAGTGTATAAAATTAGATGACGGCTTCTCCTCTCAGGTCATCTCTGATGATTACTCTGGTTCTGGAATCAAAAATAGTAATTCACCCAACCCTAAATCATAAGCAAATTAATGTTCCACAATTTTTACTATTAATAATAAGTTGACACTTCTTGAAGAGCTCTTCCATTATGGTTAACCATGATGAAGCCTTAAAATCATTTCTTTTAATTTGGTAAGTATTTTGATTTTTAAAGTGCCAAAACTTATATATGTTCTCTAAATCAGATTTTTTTTTTAAATTCTTTATCATTCGTTCAGAGAGAGAAAACATTGATGCACAGCTGCAACAAGAGCTGGCAGGCAGGACTATACACTGATGTGCAGATAAAAATCGGGGAGCAATGTTTCTCAGCTCACAGGATTGTTCTAGCATCTCTGTCAGATTACTTCAAGCCATTGTTTGAGGTATGAAGAAATGGCTATATCTTGGGCTTTTCTTTTTTTTTTTTTTGTATTGTGTTCGTGTTTACAAGAGGAACTCCATGCTCCCAAATAATAATTTTTTTCTACTTCATATGAGAAAGTATTCTTCAAATTTTTAATGGAAAAAAAAACCTTCAAGATTTTAGTAACCTTAAAACAAAGCATGTATAATCTTGAACATGAAGCCAAAAAGAGTCCTAAATTTGTTTTTTAATTTAACAGTTTTAGAGAGTCTTATTAGTTTTGGGTAATAAAAGAAAGTCCTCTGATCATCATAAATACTAAACACTAGAAATTTTGAAATATGTTGAAAAAATATGGTAGCTTTCAGTTACACTTTTTTTTACATCTTTGAGAGACTTGAGAATCTTTGTCTATATTTGACTCATGTGGATTGTGTTTAAATATATGATATATTTGATTTTTTTCCCTTACTTTCTACACAGCATGATAGCAATACAAAAGGTGAGATAACTCTGCATGATATGGAAGCAGAAACCTTTTCAGTGCTCTTGCATTATGCTTATACGGGATTGATCAGCTTGACCAGGGACAATGTTCAAAATATTCTCATCGCAGCAGACTATTTGGCTATCCCTAACGTGAAGAGCGAATGTGAAAAGTATATGGCTTCTAACCTCGACTGTGAAAATGTGTGTGATGCTATCCAGTTTGCCAGAGACTACTCTTTGTCAATCTTGCAGCAGCGAGCCACACAGTTCTTAAAAGAAAGGCTTCCTGAGGTGTCCTCAACAAAGGGATTTTGTAACCTTGACCCTAGGTTTCTGGCCTCTTTCTTTAAGGATGACAGCTTGATTCTGCGCGTAAAGGGCAAACCCCTCATGTCTGTGGCACGTGAGAAATTAATTTTGAAATCTGTTTTACAATATCTCTCAAACAGAGGGGAGGATGATCCTCATGTCCTTAGTGTAGTCTTCCAAACTGTTCGGCTAGTTGCAATTCCCAAAGATGATATAAAAAAATGCTTTAAGAGCTTCAAGCCCCTGAAGAAGAAGGACACGATCAAGACATATCTTGACTTGCGTGAAATTGCCGTCAATTTCTTGAAGCAGCGGGGTCAAGATTATTCCTTGACAGAGCCAGTGGGTGGGGAGGAGTCCAAGAATGTCCCAGATGCCTGGTTTCGTAAACGTTGTTTGGCTAACTTTGAGATTGTAACAGGCAGGGCACAGTATGCAGCTGGGGGTCATATTGCTGTCGCTAGAGGTTATCCCTCCTACCTGTACAATGACCCTGATCTTGAGATTGAGCATGTAGAGATCTGGATTAGAAGATGGGATGGTCGACCTGTTATTGGAGGACTTGCCATAACCTACAGGCCAAACCCAAGCTTTGATTTAGAGGTAAATGGAGACGAGTCAGCTCCAAAGCGTTACTGCAAGGGCCGTTGTGAAAGTCAAGAGGATAGGGATTATTTCTGTGCCACCTTTGAATCAGGGGAACATGTTGTCAAGGTGATTGTAAGCAGTGGCTATCTTATTGATCGTCTTGCCTTTGTGACTAACAATGGTCGAACATTGGGCCCATACGGTGGACCAGGTGGAGGGGAACACAAGGAGGTGGCCCCTAAGGCTACAATGTCATATCTTTATGACATTAATTGTGAAGAGACACAGACACAAGGCTCTCTAGCAATATACAATCTGATGTTCAGATGGATCAAGGTGAATTAAGACTTCACAGGGAAAAAAATGTCCTAGCCTTATAGCTTTTTGGTATTATCAGTAAAATTTAGTTTTGATGTTTAGTGTTTGTTAGATGTAAGACCAATTAATATTATTAGATTGTTAAAATGAGTTAAAATATTATTAGGAAGAGAAGTCTAGTTATTTGCCTCATTCAATCGTGTGCATGTATAGCACATTGTAAAGGATATCCCAAGGATAACCAATGTAAATAAGTTTTAATATAACACTAGTTTTGCTTGTTCATCATTCGAACAAATCGTAGATGGAGTTAATAGAACAAATATTCATAAATAATTTGCATTATTTTAATGTTTCTGTAATGCTAGCAATATAAACCTCTGGGTATATGCTTGAATATCAACTACCCATAAAAGCTCTAGCAAATTATTGTACTTGTACTAGCTAAAAATAAAGTTTATAGCAACTGGCATTTATGTCCAATTTATGCAAAATGGTCTGATAAAAGCAATATACTACTCAATATCTGTATATGTGATGCTGTTAGATATAATTATATCCAATAATGTTTTTCATACATAATTATTATGTAATATGGCTAATGTAGCAATAGGACTGGGTTTAATTAGTTGTGGTGGAGCTGACCATAGCAAAATTGTCTGCAACAAAAACTCAGCCATAGCTAAAGGATTATTAGGAAGGTTTTTTTTTTTTTATTTCTCATCCAATGGAATGAGCTCCTTTAAGGAAAAACAACAGTTGAAAACCTTGAGGGTCAAGAATGGCCTAAGCACTATCATTTCTTCTTAGAGGACAATGTAATTATCAGTCTGCAGGCATGGCAAATGATGACACACCACACATTGATAGAACATCAGTGGTTGTGTTTGTGTGGGAGGGTGATAGCTTTTACTCTGACTCAACGGTACTTTCTTAATAAGATGGATACATGTAATTTTTATTTTAAAGAGATCACTTGTATTGTTTCTTTTCTTTGCTGCTGCCATAAAATAAATTAAAGCTACACTACCAGAGCATCAAATCAAAAATGTTTTAGGTATTTTCAAAATCACTCAATTTTATTTCATATCAAGTCTACTTTCATGTTTATATATACATTTTAAGTAACCTATCTATAATGATATGAGACAGATTTATATTTGCACAATTTTACTCTTTGATTTGAAATAGCTTGTTATGCTTTTTAGCCTTAAATGCTCTTAATGGGAGCTTTCTGTCTTTGTTTATTTGTTGTTTGAAATATTCTTTCAATGTGCAAGTTGGCTGTTTGTCTCATGAGAAAATTGTTCTGCCTTTTTCTTTCTTTTTTTTTTAGGGAAACATCTTTTAAATTCCCAAGCCATAAGTCATTGTATAAGTCCCATGTGTTCTACAATTACTCCTTCTTATTTGATATTTATAACTTTAAACAATGAAAGGATTTATCACATAGTAATATTATAAGAAGCACATTATCTTTTCCTCACCTTACTTAAACCCGCATTTTTTTTTATAAAATTAAAATTTAAATCATCAGGGGTTTTTTTGTTTGTCATATTTTTCTTTTCTTCATCCACCCTTCTTTTCAAACAAAGAGTGAAGCCTTGCACAGTGTCAAGACTGTGTTGCAATTACAGACTATACTTTCCTGTTAATGCACTTGATTCATTCACACAAACTGTAATGCACACAGTAAATGAGTAGTTCTAATAGGTTTGTCCAGTGAAAGAAACACTTCAGTCCCTTCCTAATCATTTCTCTTAATCTCAGCAAATTCAACTTACAAAAAAGGCCAGATACGAAGATACTGTATATTAACCAACGGTACAGTGGAAGAAAGCATCAGAAAAAAGTAACTCACAAGAAGGAAATACATTAAGTAATTGTCCTTTAAATTCTTGATCCTCGCACTAGCAACATTTTTTTTTAAAATAACCCTCCTTTTCAATATATTGAATGTGATAACTTGTTCTTTTTATACATATATACATATATTCATGTCTGTTTCTATGAAATCAATCATGTGTGTCTTTACGTTTTATCAACAAAGAAGTAAAACTATGACCATACAATGTGTTAGAATGACATGCATACCTTTCAGTGCTGTCTATAAAAATTTTTCATTTGTGATTTTTTTTTCTTTCATTGGCATTTCCTCATAACAGGATGTAGGACATGTGACTAGTAATAGCAACTATTCAACAGTTTCAGTTTCTGAATAGCAAGAAATCATCTGACACTAGTCAAATTTTTTTCCCTCAGCAATAATGAAGAACTATTAAAAAAAATGGAAATTAATAGATTAAACTAAATTGTAAATTAAGTTACCTATTTATCATACAAGCTAATTAAGTAGTTGAATGTTTATTGCCCTCTGGAGTTAATTGACCCATAAGTTTCGAACAAATACATGCAGTATATGAATTCACATTTGACAATGCTGCAAATGGAGATTTTCTGGGTTTTACTGGTAAGTGTGGACCTTTCCACTTATGTGAGGGCTACCTTATGTATAAACTGTCAGACTTAATCGCCTGAGAAAACCTTTCTTCAGAACTGAAACATCTCAGAAATAGTTTGCTTTTTCTCCACATAGCATATTTTCTTTCAGATTAATAATTTGTATTTTTCCTTTACATTAATGTTGAAGATATTGAGCAATTAAGCTTGTTTTGAAAATATTCGATGTGCCATTATTTGCACTTGTGATAATTATATATATATATATATATATATATATATATATACCATGTGATTATTTTTTTTTTCCCCTCTAACAGGTTGAAATAAACATTTAAATTGAAATAAACAATGTATTAATTTGACAATCATGATTTACTTACCTAGTTAGAGTGATTTAGATAATGTTTATAAATTTGAAAATTATCATGAAAGGAAAGTTATGTTATTTGGTGCAAATGCTACATGATTTTATGCATGATTATTGATGGGCATTTTATACTGTAGTCTGTTCTATGATTACTCATTGAAAAAAGTGACCTCTATAGAGTAACATTTATTTGTACCTGCCATTATATGTCTGCTTTTGGTTGTGCTTTTTTTTAATCTTGGATAGAGATAGGCTTCCCAAGGTAAAATGATCAGCTCACTACTCCAAGGATTTTAACTTTAAAGATGCCTTCACACTTTCATACTCTATTTCAAATTTTCAAATATTTTGTTTTTCAAATTAAAATTAAATATCCAACGTTTTTGGGCTGTTTCAAAGACATTTTGAAATGAGAAAAGATATAAAACTTTTGCCTTTCTTTATAATGATGTTAACTTCGTCATCTGTTATTGCCGTCAGTACGTAGCTACCTCTATCATTTCATTCACCTCCCCAAAACAGTACATGTACTATTAATATCTAAAACTTTCAGTGGAGAGATGGATCCTGAAGATGAATAGATTCATGTGCTTTTCAAGAGTGAATCAAGGCATAGCTGATCTTATCAGTTTTTATGAATATGTGTTGTCTTTTTTCATAACAAAAGTCTAGAATGCAATAACTAAATTTCTTTTAAATACCTACATTGTTTTCTTCTCTCAACTTCAACTGCCTATTTCATTAGTTAACAAAATATGGGGAAAAAGCAGCTGTGTCCGCTCTGGACTGTATCTTCTTTATTATACACAAAGTCATCTATAAAACTTACAAAAATGAAAAACTACAATCACACAATGAAATGTCATTACAAGTATTATGTCTTTGCACAAAAAGTAAATCAACAAAGAAAATAATTACAGCAATCCTTATTACAGTCATATTAAACATTTTAAAAAGACATTACAAAAATTCATGATTATGATTCCTTTTACCACAATAAATAACCAGTAATAACAACAACAAAATGCAGCATTAAAATTTAAATAAAAATGAAATTCTTGTATTACAGACAATACATTTTTTCTTCTCATTTCTTTCAGTTTAAAAGTAAAAACTCAAGACAAAACCCAAAAAAATTAGAGTTATTTAGTATGTCTTTAAGGGCAAATATAATCTCAATGAGTTCATTACACAATCTGTCACAACTCATCATACAATTGGCTAAAAAGTTACACAAAGTCTGTCACATTTGCAAAAAAAAATTGCATCAAGTGTATATACAAGTACACTATCTGTCAGATTTAGTCCAACACAACTGCCCCTTGTGCTGTTCACAAAACAAACTGTCACCATGTTGAGTAGCACCCAATCTATCTGTTTTATTTTAAAAATCTGGCAGAATGATATCATCATATAATCTATGGACTTTCCCACACAGTATATATATATATAACTGTCTCTCATACACAATCTGCCATTGTGTTATTACTCACACAATTTGCTCCTGTAACAATCTCACTCACAACCTGCCTCTGTGGTCCAAACAGCTTACATTCAGCAGATCACAGTCAAAACAAATTCTAAGGGCTGCAAAGATCTTCATGAACCAACATCTTCATCTTAAATTTGATGCAGCAAAAGGGAATAAAGTGAAAAATTTGCATACCACCACAGTTATCCTTCAAAGGTCTAAATTGGACAGAATTTTTTTTATCTAAAATTCTGATTTTCAACAAAAAGCAAACATTTGCATAAGGTAAGTTATTTTTTATGAAATTTCTTTTTTTAAAATTATTCAAAAAACATTTATGCCACATTGCTTAACTGTACTACACAAATGATAAAGTGCAACTTAAGTTTACAAAAACCTCAAGAATTTAAACTGAGATATAATAAACTCATGTTCAATTAAACACTTAAAGAAAAAAAGAAAAGAATAGTAAATCGCAAACAGAAATGGAAAAGGTGAAAACTTGGACCTCTTGAAATATGGTTAAAATTATGAATCCTTAGTTACGATGTTTTAAGCTATGTGTGCTTTCTTAGACACCTCCCTGCACACCACTCTCACAAAGTTGAGCACAATCACTATAGGGGCAAGCCAAACGTTTCATATACAGTAGGAAACAATAAGATCATACACGAATCCCTCGAAATCACAAATTCCTCAAACTTATCCATTTTCCCCTTCTGTTTTTCTCTCTAGTCTTATTTCTACGATTTTGTTGAACTAGTTGGAAGGTACAAAAAACATTCTTCAAACAATCAGTCCTCAATTTGAGAAGGAAAATGTTTGCCTCTTAAGAAATTTGACAGACAGTAACTTAAAAAAGAAGTTCTTTCATCACATTGACACATCCTTAATTTCCATCAAAAGCTCTACACAGCTGTTGTTATTCATCAAACAAGCATGCCCTATTTCTCCCTTTCAGTTTTACAGTGGAGAAAATTTGTCAACAGGTGCCCTAGCCTTTGGTTCCTAGTTGCCAGGCAGAGAGACTTTCCCTCTCCCATCCCACCTATTTTACTAAGCTTAGTCCAATGCACCTGGCGTCAGTTGGCTGTCAGCTCTCTAGTGCTAGGTCTACCTGTTGCTGAGACTTGAAAGGGGCCAATTGTTAACAAGATTTGCTTGTTTCACACGTGCAAGACATGGGTGATGGTGACAAGTAAATCTGTCTGGGCCCCTTGCTTAATCAATCAGTATATGGTTGTGAAAAAAAAACTGGCGGGTAAAATCTCTTTATTAATGGTTAGGGTGCCAGATAACTCAAAAGGTAGAATGTTGTACTGATATTAGTGAACTTTGGATTCAGTGCTTTGTCGGGTCCTCAAGTGATATTAGACTTCGCCTTAACAGACAGTTTTTGTGTGGACAAGACTATTCAAGAGCAAGTAAGACTCATTATATTTCAACTAAATTTAGACTAAATTTACTCATAGCTAGGAAGAAATTTGGGACTGCAATCTGAATGTAGACCTAGAGTTTAGGATCAAGAGTTTGAGACCTGATAAGCAATGGGGTTTGGAGACAAGTTTTCACATGCGAGCTGGGAAAGATAGATCGGGTTATTCAGAGGAATCTGTCTTCAATGGGCTGTTTGTGATGCTAAAAGTAGGGAAAATATGGCAAATCAAGTATCTCTGTAAATCTTATAGGTGTACAGGTGTAGCCAAGAAAGCACCAAAAAGCCTCTTTACATTGGTGAAGCACTTCAAAATATTCGCATAAGTGTTAGAAAAAGAATGGTCGAACAAGGCTTCTTTGAAAAAATAAAAATTCCCCAATGAATTCAAGAAATCCATGATTGACTGAATATGTATATAGCATTTTCAGGGCCTGGTAATTTTGTTTTACTCTTCTTCATTTCTTATCTTACGTCAATAAAAGAAAAGAAAAGTCTTCAATATATCTTAATACTCTTCTCATACATCAAATTAAAATATGCTGTACTATCAAAACACAAAGTAGAAATGGCACGTTAAAGCATCTGTGAAAATGATTTGGATGGAAAGACTTGAAGAACAAAAGAAAACTTTAAGCCCATAGACATTACATTTTAGGCGAGCCAGTGGACTTTTGAGAATAGGAATCAAAGGTATGAGTGGCAGAGGCCTGAAAATTTTTGATTACGGAAGTTATATTGTGTGCCATGAAAAAAATTGTTTGGGAATGTCAGAAAATAGTCTTCCTCAACCTGCAACTTAAGATAACAATATCACGCATTGTGTCACTGGACTTTATCCCAGCAGAGTGAACTAGTAGTTATCCTTGCAAAAGCATTCGTATATAAAGATTGTTAATACATAATTAAGTATTTTTCCAATTTATTCACATTCAGAGGTATACCACACAAAGAAAGGATTTAATCAATATGTGCATTCCAGTATTTACATGTATGTATAAAAAGTGTGATTGTGGTGAATAGATGAAGAAAATAAAAGAAATTGAGTAAAGAAAATTTGATTTAAGACAATGATTACATGAGCATGCATACATGTGAAGAGCACTAGCCAGAGAGCATCACTGCATGATATAAGAATAATTAAAGCCAGAATTCGGTCACTATTACATTGAGCTACAAAGATATTCTTCAGATGTACTCTCACCCTGAGCATCATCTGAAATTCTAGGAAGCTGCTTACTTCCCTTACATTAGACCATGTATCAGATTGCCTGGAACGTGATGATTATCATGAAATCAAATTTATAAGTTCAAGTATCCAGAGATGAAAGACATAATTTTTTATCACAAGAAGCCTTCTTCCATCACTTCATAAAGCTTAATCTTACAAAGTCTGACAAGTGAACAGTTCTGTGTAAAATGAGATATATCCTCTCTGCTTAACTTTCGAAGATCAAATTATGCAATGGGAAGCTTGGATCTACAGTGAATCCAGTATTATATGGAAAAAAAAATGTACGGAATCATTTGAAATTCATGCATTGTATTTGGACACAAAAGATGATGAAAAGTGTCTTTAAAATAACGCACTAAATTGTACTATGTGCATATTGGTTTTTTTGCTTGAAACTTTGCAAGTAAAGAGTTTTGAGGTGCCTATTTAATCTAGGTATACTTTTGTAATTATATTCAGGAACATAAAATGCAGTAATTACTGTGAATAGCAATAAGCACTGAAGTTAAAGAATACATAATATTCTTTAAAGTTTTAATTTCAACTGCTTAAATAAGGAAAAGATTTACAGAAGTACTGTGTACATACATCTTTACTTCTGTATGTATACACACAAGCTGCCTAGTTATATTTGGGGCATTCATATGCCATAGTCATATACATTTACATTTTTATATAATCCTCAAGCCCTTACATTAATCTTTCAAATACGTGTGTAAAACCTCCTCCACAGAAAAAAAAAATAATTCTGTAATATTATAATTTTATTTTCCTTTGGTGTGACCTTAAACCTTGGCACCAAATTATTGTGAAAGAATATGCAAGAATAAGTGAAAATTGTGAAAAAATGAAACTACGATGTAAACAGTTGATTGCTGTGGAAAGAGATTCAGGTTGACAAATTCAAAATTTTTATAGATATTACTTTTTGGAAAAGAGACATATTTTCTTTAAATGCTCCATGTGTACAAGTAGCCTTGATGAAGTGTATTTAATGGCTGAGATAAGTGCAGTGGAATCCACTTGAATGACGTCAACACTACATTGCGGTCCCATACTTTTCCTTCTTTGTTTAAGTAACTGATTTCCTGATAGAGTCAATGGCTTGGGGATATTTTCACTTAAAGTCAACTCATCGTGGTGGATAGATAAAGGTGAAAAACCCATAAAAAGGGGGTGAATATGGAGGCATGGGCAGTATATATATATATATATATATATATATAGTTCTTTGTATACCAGATACCGTCAGTAAGTCACTATGCTTACAAAGTCCTATCTTAATGTGGTTTTGCACAGTTGGTGACAGTAACAATGGAAGGAGCATAGGGCGTGAGCAGGTGAGACGGGGGCTGCTTGTGTCTAGATCAATCTGATTCATTGCTTTCCCCCAACATGACTGGAAACATATTTAATTCACAACAAAACAATTCATTGTAATAAAGCTTAAAAAATTTTTATCAGGTCATTATTTTTTTCT
Source organism: Elysia crispata (assembly GCA_033675545.1). NCBI lineage: Eukaryota > Metazoa > Mollusca > Gastropoda > Plakobranchidae > Elysia > Elysia crispata. The sequence continues at coordinate 139,723 of JAWDGP010002748.1, read as the reverse complement.
GATGAAAACAGAACAAAAATAATGATAATCTCAAGCCCATTCTGAAAGAGGAAAATGTGAAAAAAAAAAAAAAAAGATGTAGCAAAAGTTGTGAGTGTGTACACATATTTCATGTTTTTTGTGTGTACATCAAGTTGTTTAAATAAACCTCTTTTGCAAATTTGGTTTGGTTTTCATTTTGCCTTAATACCTTTAATAAATTTACCACACTATAATGAGCAACAAAATGGAGATCACCTTTTTTATATCATGTATTCTTGGACTTGTTTCCTGGAAATGGATAAAGTCAACATTTTTGGGGGGGGTCCCAAGGTGTTGACGTTAGGCAGATTCCACTGTTTTTGATAAACATCTCTCATCCATTCATTATGAGTTAGGTGCTTTCGCAAGAAGATAAAACATTAATAGAACAGTTAACTCACTGAGTGTCATGGAGCTGCATGGAGTTAATATGAATTCTGTAAAAAGATGGGTGATGATATAAAATCAGGTAACAGAAACAGAAATAGGCACTAATTGGTTAAATGCTGTATTTTCTAGTTCAGAATTACAATATTTAAATCACTTGGACTGATCTAAATTCATGTACTTACATGAAGTTTTGGTAAACAAAGGAAGACATTATAAACAAAGTACAATTTATCTACTTGTAAAATCTAAAATGTGATTTATCAAGAAATAAAAATTACACTAATCAAGAATCCTTCAGTCTTTTCCTATGTAATAGTTCATATTATATTTAAACAAGTGTTTACATTATACTTCAAAATTTATACAATAAGCCTGCCTGGTAGTTTAAGATTTTGTGTCAAATTGACCTACTAATCTCAGCTTCCTATTCCATGCAATAATATCCTGTCATGTGGTTTGTCTTTTTATGCCAACAATTTCCAGCTGGCTATTCATGCTTTAATTATTAACAAATCCATACTTTGCATACAAATTGCAGATAAAGAATCACAATATTGAAAAAAGGGTGGTCGAAAAAGAAAAAATCATATCAAAGTCCTATGATTCTGCCCAAGAGAACCTCACACCAAGTGCGAATCAAATCCCAATCACATCATATGGAGCGAGGCAACAGGTGTAACATCAGGACTATTTGGTCGAAGTCTCTCTGAGGCAAGCTCGCTCTGAGTCTCAGCCAGTCTCAGAATGTCAGCGGCAAGAGACTCCACCTCAGTGAAGCGAACCTTCTTAAAACTAAAGATATCTCTGATGAATCCCAGCACTTGGTCCTGATACAAGACGACATAAAAATTGATTTAGAGATGAAGAATAAACATTATAAAGTGCCAAAAAAAATTAAGTCATTAGCTGATAAAAAGTGAGAGGAGCCTAGTGAGTTCATCCGTTTACCATATTTTTAAAGAGTTACAAAATATTTATTTTTATGCACTATTTAAACCAAAAAAAAAAAAAAGAGAAGAAAATGTGTGTGTTACATTTAAATAAAAAGATGTAAAAAAGTTTTCAGGACCAAAAAAAAAAAAAACAAATATTTTTGTCCTATAACATTTAGAGTGAATTTGTTGGTTTTGGAAAACCCTGCTTTCACTTTGCTTTATTCATACTCTTTAGTCTTTAGTTTATTGTGATTATCCTTTGGTGTGTGTTTCTTTTAAAAAGAATTGAATAAAAAGATTCAAAAACTAAAAAAAATCATCTCTGACATGGAATTTGCCACCATGTCATAATAGGATTAAGCAAAATAAGGAGGCTTCATGAGCTTTCATAAAACTTGATATTTTTTTTTAAATTCAGGTATGATAAGTCAAAAAAAAGGAAACAGAAAGTCATATTTTTTTTCCCTTTAAGTGCAAATAAATACAAATAATTTGAATCTAGAAAATTCAAATTGTTGTTAGTTAAAAAATGATTGGTTATACCAAATATACATGCAACTTTAACTTACATATATATAACAAAAAAGTGTTGCTCAGAATGAAGTCTGGAAAACAGATACAGGTATTTCAAAGTCGATAATATTTTTTTTAAATTTGTACAGAAAAGAACTGTTATTGGCCATATTGAGACTTTCCCGTGTATATTTGTGTACCACCAGACTATCTTAGGGCAAGTGTCTGTAGCAGGAAAGATAAAGGAGGGGAGATGACAACTGAGTCAGTGATTGTTGTCTAGATCTACCTGGCTCATCAGACAAAGTAGAAATTGTTTTTTTTTTGTGCGATGGACCCTGTCTATCATTATCTATCCAAAAAATATGGGGAGAAGAGAAATGTTAGGGTAAGGCCCTTGTAAAACATAAAGTTTTATGTGTTTCATGACAAGATGAAGTATTACATTATTATTATTATTATTATTATTATTATTATTATTATTATTATTATTATTATTATTATTATTATTATTATTATTATCATTATTGCTATTATTATTATTATTGCTATTATTATTATTATTATTATTATTATTATTATTATTATTATTATTATTATTATTATTATTATTATTATCAAAATTACATTTAATATCTTCATTTATTTTTCTAAATATCAAATTAAATTAAAACTTTCTATTGATCTAATTTCATATTTTAATCATTTTAATATCATTGTTGTTTTCAGTCTATCCTTACAACCCAAGCTCAACAAGCCTGTGGCTGAAGAGCTAATGGCAAGATAGCCGAGACTAAAGATTACAGAAAAGCAAGAGGAAAAATGTCAGACATTTGGGGTGAATCAGCCACAAATATGATTTTTTACATATAAAAGTCTGGTGATTTTTCTGCCCTAAAAGTGTGCTAAAAATGATTGGAAAACTTTGGAAAATGATTTTTTCCAGAATTTCAAGATCTGTGTGTTCTACTCTTATTGCTACTTCATGTAAGACTGATTCTATGTGAAATTTTACCTTGAAAAAGTTGCACATGTCCTTGAGCTCCGACTCTGGGCCAAGGAAGCCCCAAGCAAGCAGAGGACTTGTGTGTTCCGTGATTGAGTAAAAATGGGCGATGAACCCATCATTAAACTGGAGACAGAGGGTGCCAAAACTGTCAGTAAAACCAGCAATTACAATTTTGATATTTCATACTTTAAACTCATGTAGGTCTTGAATAAAAATTCTGTTTAGCTGAATGAATACAAATCAAAACCTCTTAAAAATTTGTCCTCACATACTTTTCAGTATAGTATGCTGACACATAAGGAAAGTCTGCCATGTCATGTACTTGCATCAAACTGCTTGGATTCACTTGATATAATTTGTATTAAAGTGCAGACCTAATGACTCAAACTCTGATAGTTCCAGTTCGCAGATAACACAAAGCTCTTTTTGAGTCCCATTACAGTTATTTTTAACATTTTATGAAACACTTAGGTGTTTCTGGCAATTCAAACTGCCTTGCCTGTTAGAGCAGTTTCACTTACAAACAATGATTGTACCAGATATTTCAGCTCTAGGCAGTATATTTCAAAACTAAAATACCAATTAGGATTCCAAAGTAAGTTTGCTGTTTTCTAGGAAAACAATATTTTTAGAGTCAGATGTGAGAACCCATTCTAAAGTTAAGCAAAATGCTTTCATTTTTAGTATTTCACACAATTTTCTTACACATTTCTGATTGTTAGTCATTTAAGTTAACTGTTTATAAAGAGCCTTTCCCCGAAAAATTTTTCCACCACCTTTGCAAGTTCTTTGATATAGAACATTTAATATGGCTCAATAGTTTGAGCAATATGTTTTCATGGACATTTATTTCAAGACTTAAATTTGATAAAAAACTGATTTTGTTCTGTATCGCCATTATATAATACCTTTAAAAGTTGTGAAAGGAAAAGACAATTGACCAGTTTTGTACTACTCAAGCACCTCAGCAAATTTTGTATTTATCACATTCTTCAGTGAACAACAACAATTTTGAACAGGACTCGCCTCTACACTCTCCAGGGTAGAAGAGATAAAAGCTACCCAGTAAACTGCTCTTAGGTTAAAATTAATAATGAAGAAATATTGGTACATGACAGAGGCAATACATTTACCTTCAGAAGACTTCTCTTGGCTTTCAGAACCGACCAGACAGCTGTAGCTAAAGCCTGGTGATGAAAAAAATAATGTTACAAACATAGTCCACAATAAGTTGAAATTAATTCTTCAAATTTTTTATTCTTTTTTAATAAATCTATTTTAAGAAATAGATCGCTTGTAAATGTTGATATTAAAGAGCAATAACAAATTCCTGATTTAGTTGAAAAAAACAAAGATGAAAGGGAAGATGGAGATGAGTCTGAATGAAAATTCTTTTAGTTTCTAAGAGTAAAATCACCAATTTAACCCGTTCAAATTTTTATTTTACCAGTTGGCCTCATGTTTTAAAGTTGGTAATTCATTGTCTCAAAATTGCATTTTTAAGGTCATAGTGCAACGATGCACAAAGTCTTAAGTCCAATAGCTATTTCACCTGCTATCTCTGTATCACACAAAGTGCCTTACATACGCATTCCTAGTACTTCACTGGTTGCCATTAACTTAAACAGCATCAGTTGCCCATATCTAAGTTGACTTTTGTCAAAAAGTATGTGTTAATTCAAACAGCACCCTAATAATTAATTGAAATCACATTTTGGATGTCTCTCAAGTTACCTCCCATATCATCATTTTGAGCTATAATGGCATAATTATTGTAAAACAAAGATTGAAGTGAGAATGAAAACATTTTTTGTTATGAATTTCATTTTATTTTAAATTAATTTATGAATTGGGGAAAATGAAAAATAATTTGGTTTCCAATTGTATGGCACAATGCTTCCTTCTGAAAAACTCTTTCATCAACTTTCTCAGCTATGTTAAAGGTTCAAAGTGGTAGCAGATGAAACAATTTTGACAAATTCAGTTCAAGAGAATATCATAATTGGGGCTAAAACATATATGTCAGACATTTCTGTTTGGTTCATGCTGTTATCCAGTAGTCTATGGGCCTCGCATTTCTGCATCCACATTTCACAATTAATTTCAATACAAGACCTCAAAATCTGATACTTTTTAAACAGTAAAATATGTTAATATTCTAATAAGCATTTATAAGGATCAACATCAAGAAGTTCATTTTTTAAAGGTTATTTCTACTTTGCGACAAGATCCAGCATCTAAATCTAGATCTAACTTAATGATTTGAGTACAGCTCTTCACTGTGAACAAGGCGAAGCTTCTAGTTACCAGCAGGTGTGCAGAGAATGTGACAGAAATATATTATTGGATGAAGTTAAGTTTAGTCAATACAGAGATAATTATTCACACTATGCCCCCTTTTCTTGTACTTAAATAGAGCCATTATGATGCAGATTACCTGAAATTAATTTTGCAATAGTACAAATAGACAAACAATTTGCCAAAGGCTTATGTCTTAGATGGATCATGACATACTGATTAAAATATTTTTGAGGTCAGTCATATTTCATAATGTAATCATTAAAAAAAAAAAACACGTCGCACAGCCCAATCATTTATTGCAGGCTGACAGGACTCACTGTCTCCTTAAAACCATTGGATAGCCATCTGTTCTGAACAACGGTAAGAACTGAGGACGGTGGGTTGGCCAGGTCATCAAATGCATCCATTAGAATGAAGTCCAGAACGATATCGTAGAAAGACATACATCTCACCTGAAAGAAGAAGAGATGGTGTGAAAATTTCACATTTCAAAGTCAATCATCCCAGGAAACTTTGAAAAACCTATTGTTTAATGAGTTAACTAAAATGGTAGAGTTACATTGAGTGAGTTTAAAGCGTAATTCTGAAAGGTGGTCAAAAAAGGTAGAATTTCGTTCAATAATATTATTGAGCCATATAAAGAGAAATTAGGAGGGAAAATAAAATTTGCCATAAGACTGATAAATCTCTTGCAATGGATAACAAAGGTGAAGTATTCACATCTTCCTCGGTACATGATTATTGTTCTTTATATCAGTAGAAAACCAGGTGAACTTGTCAGATGACTCTGCAAGAAGAGTTATCTTCTTCCTAAACTTCTAACCTTCCAATTTAGATTTTGGAAGCATGTGTCTTTGACAGAAAAATTCAAGACACTCATTCTCTAGGTGGAAGATTTTATCAAAACATATTCATTTTCGTCAGATTTGCAGGGTGAGCTTTATTCAATGAAGTAAAACTTTTAAGACTGCAATAAGTGAGATGGCTGGACCTCAAGCAAGTTTTAATAAAAAGGATGAAGCGTTTATTTATCAATTTTATTATTTGTTAAAAAAAAATATGTTATGAAATGTAACAGAATGAAGTTTACAAAAATACAAAATATATAAGAAAATTCCACAAATGATAAAATTTATATGCAGTCCTTATTTTGTTAATTACAATAGTTTTTCCTAAATGGTGTACATTACAAACTTTATAACTTTAGAAATCCCTTGCTTTTGTTTGGTTGATACCTGCTGAAGGTGAGTAAAAAGGGGACTTATTAGCCTTTACAATGTGGAGTGACTTTCAATTGGACTGTTTGCCTTAAAATCCAATCTGCCTAAGAACCCATTTTTCTTGTCTCCTAAGAGGTGGATTCTGAGATGGAGACAACTGCATATATCCATCTCAAAGCTTCCTGTTTCAGTGCTGAAATTAACGACTCAATATCATGTTCAAAAGTAACCCTTTCCAGTTTCAATCATCCACATACTTCCCGAGGCATTTTTTTGCAGGAAATTATCACTTATTAAAAATCAAAATCAAAATATGAATCTCTAAAGCTCCTGCTTATTACTGTAATCAAATACAATTCTTTCACTTACCCCTCTCCCTCTCAGCTCCTCCTCAATCATTCCCCAGTTGGACTCAACACTGATGAAATCCATCATTTTGTCATAGCTAACGTAAAACTCATCTACATCCTTCAGAAAAAAATAAACAAAATAACAGAACAATGTTTTTTAAAGTTTTCTAAGATATACTCTTTAAAACAAAAAAAGTAAGTGCAATGGCAACATAATACAAATATTTTCTCACATCGTTTAATTTTTATCACTTTCTACAATAAAGTGTCGGACTTCATAAACAGAACTTTCAATCTGAGTGTTGCTTAAGTCAAACCTGTGTCACACAGCACTGCCAAGCATAAACTTGCTTCAACAGAAAATTTCTAGCTTCATATACTTGTGCTTGCAAGTTAATTTTGTTAAGAATTTATGCAAATTGACCATGGTCATGACTAGAAATAACGAGCAAATGAATTTTAGAAACAATTCTGTTCTTTTGCTTATTAGCATCAGTAACCATTTGTGAACCAACATTGGCCTAGATCAACTGCTTGAAAAAGGTCAGATTTTGTTAAGAATTTATGCAAATGACCATGATCATGACTAGAAATATCAAGAAAATAAATTTCGCAATCAGTTTGGTTCTTTTGCTTATTAGCATCAGTTACCATATGTAAACCAACACTGGCCTAGATCCACTGATTGAACAAGGTCAGATTGTGAGTTTTAGCTTTCTGTTTGTAGATATCAAAATCTCTCATCTTTATGATTTTGCTTCTCACTATTTCATGATGGTCATATGGAATTGGATTCATGAAAAAGCACACCTCTAAAAATAAAGATTCAAAATTTATGTATGACAACTAATTATGAATTACTCTGTATTGAAGAAATTAAAACTCTCTCAAACAAACAAAAGAATACTGAATTTAAAAAGCAAGCAAGCTATAGAGAAATAATATTTTTTTTATACTCACTTTGTCAGCCTTCAACAAAAGATCCCCGATAAGTCTCTTCCCCATCGCCTTGAACCATTCTTTTTTTGCCTCCTCTTGAAATATGTGCTGAGCAGATCCGCATAAGAACGCACCATGAAGCGCAATATTCATATTATAAGTACGTAGATTAAAAATTATCATCTAGTATCATAAAAACATCAGAGCACCACATAAACATCTGTATGATGTTTATTCTGAACACTGCTGAAAACTCATTTAAATTAAGTTTAATTTTCAATATCTTGTGATAGGAAAAATTATCATTCAAAATAAATTTACAAAGATTATGACTTTGAATTTTAAGAGGCCTCTTGGTGCATTATATGTTTCCTTCATAAAACTATAAAACTCACATGCCAGAACGAGGAATTAAAGTGAAGTCTGACCATGTAAGATGTTTACCTGGAAAGCGAGCCTTATACCATGCAGCTTTGCAAGGAACTCAACATCTGAGAGACACTGAACCATTTCTGGTCTAAGATTAAAACAAAAAAAAACCCACATTAATAAAGTTTTCTCAGACATTCATTAGGTGACAAAAAATTGTTCACAACACAGATGGCCCATCAAATTACGGAAAGACCATATCAACTTCTTTAAAGTTTCCAGTCAATTTTTAGTTTTGCTTTTTTCATGCACAAGCATCTAAATAATCGTTTTTACACAAAGAAATATTCAATTCCAGTTTTCAATTTTATTCAATTCTTTGGGTATCATTCATTTTACCTGATCGTTCTACAAGGAACATTCCCATACTTGAGCTCTAGCATGCCAGCTTCATACAGTGGGACATGGTGGAGGATGTCACGATTAAAATCAAGGTCAGCCAAGTTGGCCATCTGTAGAAAATAATTTAATATTACCTATTTTATGATAAAATAAATAAAAAGTTATAAAAACATTCCGTAAAGAGAGGCAAAATCACACATACATTTCTCTTAAAATATGATTGGTTATGGTCCCACTTTGTGGACTCATGCTTTCTGAAAGTTCATCATGAGCATAATACAAACTTTGACTCCTGTCCATTGAGTGAGCACAAAACAAATTCACAGAAGGTTCAGCAGAGAGTCATATTGTCAGGCAGTATGATAGATGAAGTCCTCCTTCTCGTGGACGCTCAATGTCTCAGCTTATCAAAAATAACAATGCAACAGGTTTAAACTTAGCTCCACTTGTGGAATTTCTGGTCAAGGATCACAAAGGGTTTCTACAGCCTCTAATATAGTAGAGTTAACAATGACTCAATTTTAATCATCACATACATACACTTGCTAGAATACATATTTGTATCTTGCATATAAAAAATTCTCCACTCAAGCTGGCTTTCAAGCCCATAAAAACTACAAAATAAAATAAACATTCATTAAAAAGGTTATTTAACAGATTCAAAACTAGTTTCAAATTATATACAAAAATGCTAAGTAAAACATAAAATGTCAGTAAAGCACAAATAGATAAATAAAAAAATGTACATACATCAGAGCAGGACACATAAGATTCCTGATCACTGGAATCATCGTCGAAACTTTTGTCCCCACGGCCCTCACGTTCAGTAAATACAGAGAGAGCGGACTCTAGAGCAATTTGCTCTACATCTCTCTCACACAGTCGCTCATATCTATCTTGCATGCGGTAACCCAGGTCGAGAAGGTTTTCCAGTCTGTGCTGAAGACTTGCCGTATCTGAGTCCTAAAGATCATTGAAAATAAAAGTTAACTTTCGAAAATAAATCTGAAGGGTTCATGTAAAATACTAGCTCGCCAGTATAAAAATAAAAGGGCTAAAATTTTTACTAAGATGACAGATGCTTGAGTGTCAAGGAAACTTGTTTTTTTTTTAAGTTGCTTCAATTAGAGTCTAGATGTTGAGAGGATAAAACTATAGATAAAAGCTGTGAAAAATTATTGAAGACTTAAAATAAAATACATATTGGGCTTGTGGGAGGGGCAGTGAATAACTCAATCTGTTTGAGAACAATTCTAATCATTCAACCTTAATACCATGATGAAAATGAAAAAAAAATAGGGGGGAGGCTCAAGAATTAGGAGCGGATAGTCATTCATATAAGATCAAAAAATTTTTTTCTTTATAAAAAAAAAGTCATGCAATGTTGAAGTTCTCTGAAAATGCTAAGTGAGCTACTTTCATAAAACATTGAAATGAAAAAGAAAGGGTACAATATAAAGTCCATGTGACTTACAGGAATAGCAAGATGATTTTGTTGTTCATCGAGATAAGATAGCTTCATGATGGCATCTTCCCAGTAGGATATTGCCAGTGATAAATTCTCCATCCCTGAAAAATACAACACATAGATATATAAGGCAAAACAAAGATGCAGATTTATGTACATGTATATTGTATTCACAATGCAAACAGGAGAGTTTAGACTTATTTGAGTGGAACATGTTTACTGAGTTTGGAGGTAAGAGAAAGAGAAAAATAAAGGGCACGAGATCACAATTGAAGAACACTTACCTAATTGGCATAGATCTACACTGGACATGTTTGCTGTGTCTAAGCCTGAGTGGGTGATAGTGGAAGAGCTTGAAGCATTAGACAGGCCACTTAGACTGTTCATGGAGCCCGAGAAGTCCCGCGTCCTTGCGCTCAACATACCTGTGATGTCACCGCTTCCCGGATTAACTGCGTCCACACTGCTTGAGTGATGCTTTTTTACTGAGAGTAAAAAGTAAGTGTTTATTTTGACAAATTATGAATGAATTTTTATGAGGGATTATAATTTATATTCTTATATTTAATTCTGAATTTGATAACTGTTAATCATTTGGAAATTTGTGTCTGTAACAGAGTAACCATTTCTACCACTGATGTGTTTACTTTTCTGTTGTCCAACTCCAAGCCTCTCCTCTAATGAATAAACTGTAAGTCAACAAACAAAAAATGTATCCACAGCTTAGATCAAGTCACTTAATTGTCTCAGAGAAAACATGGGAGGCATGAAGTAAACACATCTCATTCTCACTTTTTATCATGTAAACTAGGCTCGCAAAGCATCACCTAATCCAGGTAGACTACTCAGAAATCTCCAGAACAACTTCCTGGTTACTTGAACAATATAAATGTAATCATTATTGACCTATACCCTCAGTAAGTCAGTTATAGAAAATGAAATTTCTTTCAAACTTTGAAAACAGAAAAATTCACTTTTTTTTTAATTATTATAATCAAAATGAGGATTGTAAAAAAAGTTAAGCTAACAATCATATTTCCAAGATTAGTTTTGATAAACCCTAGATATTTGACCCTTGATGAAAACAAATTCACAAACATAAAAAAAAACTTTAAAAGGAGACCTAATTAAAATAAAGAAAAAGAAAGAAAGAATCAGTAAAAAAAAAAAAACCATGAGAAGTCATGATACTGAAGAAATAAATAAAAAATGGAAAAATAATAATAATAATAATAATAATAATAATAATAATAATAATAATAATAATAATAATAATAATAATAATAATAAAAATACATCATGTAATGATAAAATAAAAGAGAAAATTTTCATTGAAAAGTGCCATATCCAAATCAACATGCTCCCAAACTTGGGAAGATAACGTTGAAATGAGTGCCAAACAAAACATCCAGAACAAAATTTTACCAAGCACTAGAGATGTGAAAGCAAGCTTTGGTTTGACGAGATAATTTCCTGTGGCCAGGATGGTTAGGTTTTTGGAAAGGCACAAGCATGTATATAAGAGTCTATGGAATATTAAGAGACAGATGAATTGTATTTCTAATACATTAACAGTAATTTAACATCACACTCGAATAATGTAATATGTCATAAAACAATGCATTAACCAAGACACAAAATAAACCAGGCATTTCAATTGGAGTCCATGTGGCAGACCTTAAATCATGCCTCAATGTTTCATGCTCTTTACTTGATCACATGTAACATAATTGCAGACGCATTTCCCCCTCAGTCAATTTTAACAAATTCAAATGTTGAAATCAGTTACACCAGTTTAACAGTAAAATTAAATTAGTATTGAACTACAACCTACTATGATCTATTGCAAAATAGCTCTCTCAAGGTTAGTTAAACAATCATTCTTATTATAAGTCACTAGAGGACCTTAAATTATGCATCAATGTTTCTTGCTCTTTACTTGATCACATGAAACATAATTGCAGACGCATTTCCCCCTCCGTCAATTTTAATAAATACCAATAAATACCAGTTTAACAGTAAAATAAAACTACTGTAATCTATTGCAAAATAACTCTCTCAAGGTTAATAATAATAATAATAATAATAATAATAATAATAATAATAATAATAATAATAATAATAATAATAAAGTGCATTTATATAGCGCATATCCAAATGATTAAAATGCTCTATGCGCTTTACAAGAAAAAGAATAAGATAGAAGCAGGCTAGAAGGCCTGAACATACATACATAACATACAGAATGACGTACATAGCATAAAGAATAACATACATATTATATAAAAAATAACATGCATAACATACATTTGCTTAAGAATATGATACAAGTAAAACTTCATCTACTGCCGGGAATACGTTGTGGTGAATAAATGGTGTTTAAGCTGCCTTTTAAAGGTCACTATGGAATCAGACTCTCTGATATATCTGGGGAGCCGATTCCACATGGTTGGTGCTACATAAGAAAATGATCGCTTGCCGTAGGCAACATAGTTTTTATGTGGTTTGACAAGAATGGTTCGGTCGTTAGCAGATCGTAATGACCGTGATGGTGTGTAAACTCTTAACATGCCAGTTAGGTATTCTGGTGCCATGTTGTTCAGGCACTTAAAACAAAAAAGACAGATCTTGTAGCAGATACGATCATTTATGTTCAACCAGTGCAGCTCTATCAACATTGGCGTAACATGATCTCTCTTACACTTTAAGGTAATTAACCTAGCAACAATCATTCTTATTATAAGTCACTGAAATTACCTCCATTGGGGGTGCGCAGTTTACTGTAGTGTGGACTCCGAAGTCTTCTGAAAGATCCGCCACTGATGGACCTGTTTCCAGTAGAGACATTGGACCCCTCTCTGCCACTGCTGCTGTTGTGTTGTTGTGTACTGGCTGTACTGTGATTGTGATGGAGGGGAGGAAGGCTGCCTGGACGAGACCCTTGTAGGCGGCGTTGCTGTTGTTGCTGCACTTTTGCCTCAAGCTTGCGCTGGATCATCTGAGTTCGCTTTCGGCGCTTACGGAAGAACATAGCTAGAGCCCCAATAAGGGCAACCCCCAACGAGAGACTCAATGCAGTTAATTTGATGGGGCGAGGCAGGCGGGAGAGTTTGGAAATTTCCTGTGGGATTGACTGCCTTAAGCCCACAAAAGTGCTGTACATTTTCTGAGGCTCTTTAAGTTACACAGATGGGAATGATCTAGAAGGTCTTTATATTCAGTTTTCATCTAATAAGTCCAGATAACTTGAGGTCATGATGAACCAGAAAAGTGATTTCTCACATCATAACCATAAATTAAATGATTTGTTTGTATGATGGCATTTTGTTTGTCTTTGGAAGTTATGTCGGATTGAAAATCCAAAGCGTTACCTGTAAAAAAATTTAAAATTATAATCAATAAACATATATTCCAAGTTATCCTTTGTACCCATGGTTTCTCAGAAAAAAAGTTAACTAGTTATCCTTTGTACCCATGGTTTCTCAGAAAAAAGGTTAACTGATTCCATCCCTGAATTAAAAAAAAAATATACACTATCATACCTACATTGCATTGTAGGAACTTGTACAAATCCTACATTGTAATGTACCATTATTTTTTCTTGCAAAAAATGGTTTATAAATACGTCATGTTTTGTGTACAGTACCTTCAGTTTTCAAAGTTATTTTTTTAATTCGTTTATATTCAATTTATCAAATGATTTAAATGGCTTGACATAATCCAAGGCACTTTATTTGCATATGCAAAGTACAATTCATACCTTCTGGTGTACAGTAAATTTTACAATTACAGGGATCCTCTCAGTAAAAATTTCTTAAGTTTAAGAATTTTTTGTAAAAGAGAAAATTGAGTAAAAAGAAATTTACATAAATTTGAAATATTTTAATCATTTGAAAATTGTAATTTTCCTAAATAAAGCTTGAAACTTTAACTTCTCAAGCTATGCTTATTTCCACTTTTCATGCCTTTTAAGAAGTTCAAGTACTTTAAATAGCCAAGATTTCAAGCCTTTTAAAACAAAATGGCACTTTCCCAGGTAATTGTTTGCCGCAAAACGTCCCAGTCATTTTGAGGCGTTGCTTCCCATATAAGCCCTTTCATGATTAAATAAAAGTTCTGCTATGTATTTTTACCCGTATCATCATTTGTTTAAAGTGACAGTTTGCCCTTTGATACACATCATGGCTGATTATGGGTTCTAATACTAGGGTAATGGTTAGTCCAGATTTTGATGGGGGGTTTTTTGTTCCTGTTTTGTTATTTTTTTTATGATTATTATTTCTGTTCCACCTAGTGTCCAAATAAAAATGAATTCATACAAATTTGTAATCAGTCTAAGTGGACATAGGGTACAAATCATGGTTTGCGATTTTGGGTACATCGAGAACAGGCTAAGTACATCTGATTCTGAATCTGTCACCTTTAGAATTATAGTTTCTAGATCTAGATCTAGAAATCCGTTTATAATATTGTTCATACACCAAAAGGAACTTTTCAAGAATTCTTGAATTCTCTTTCCAATCTAATCTGGATCTCGATCTATTTGAGACCAGACGCTGGGTCTGTTCGATCATTGGACTCAATAGCGCAATCGCCTAGATCTGGCTTTCCGACCCTAAAATGTAGATCTAGAGATCTAGATCTAGATCTAGACTAGATCTATTTTGGATTTGTAAGATTTACTTAGAATAAAAAGCCAGTGAAACTATCGGATTGAATCTAGGTCTATAAATCTAGAAGCGAACGGATATTTTACCAGAACATTTCCAAGCTTCAAGTAATACGAGCGTCGTTAGCTAGATCGAGAATCGAGTAGTCCGTGCAGGGTCTTGACCACTTCAGAATGGACTAGCGGCTTCACAACAATCAACTTGCGCTGCCATTTAGACCTTGACCTTGTGATAATGGTAGTGGCTAAAAGCTACACACTGGAGGGAAAGAAACTATGAATGCGGTTAGACTTTCCTTACAAGGCTAATCTTTTTGTCAATTCCAGGACAGGAGCGGAAAGTAATACAGAGAAAGATGTGAAAGAGGGTATCTTTTGATATAGTTTCGTACAATTTCCAGAGCAAAGGGCGAAACCTGTCGGAAGGGAGATCCCAATTGGTCATGACGTTTTAACTTGCATGTGCATGGTGTGTTCACAAGGAGATATAATAGCTTATGATATATAGCCTGTTTAAAATTTGTATCGCATCGCTTTATGCTTTTGTGCACAGGCCTACAAGTTTTTTTACCTATTCTTCAAACACAGCATTTAGCAACTCTATCAAATTCCCTGTTTAGTCTATTATTTTTCCCCGAATTTTGTTTTATCCCTTCCCCTCTTACAGTTACACCGCCGTTTTTCATCGATATGTTTGTTGCTCGAGCTGCCCTCCATTCAGGCTTCTCTTCGTTTTAAATGTTTGTTAAATGTAAATGTCTATACCAGTTGCTTCTTTTTCATTATAGATATTTTAAAACGTTGTCATATCCTGCACTTGACTTTCTTCACCTTACACTTTCTAAGTGATCTAAAAGAGGGAGCATATTTCTCTTCTTGAGTTTGGGTTTTCTAATGAGACTTTCGACAGAAATGCCCCCCTGTAAGTTTATTATATTTATCTAACTGTCTATCCCTCTATCCATCTATCGACCTATCCTTCTACCTGCCCATTTTTCTATATATCTTTGAATGTTGTGTACTGTATTATCCAAGGAAACCGTAATTAGATATAAAAAGTAGCGATTATAAGTGGAATTCAGGGCCGTTTTGGTGTAAGTTTTGTCTTTAGAAGTAGTAGTAGTAGTAGTAGTAGTAGTAGTAGTAGTAGTAGTAGTAGTAGTAGTAGTAGTAGTAGTAGTAGTAGTAGTAGTAGTAGTAGTAGTAGTAGTAGTAGTCACTGCATAAATAAAATGTATTTTCCATTGGGCTACATCGTTTTGCAAAGTCGCTTCCACACGCGTTCTGTGTTTTCCGCATTTATAATATTTCAAGTTTAAGGAGGTTTTGATAATAATTATTAAAACAAAAGATAAGTGTTTCCAAGGTTGTTTTCCCTGTTTATGATTTTAATAGATTTACGGTAGGCCTACCTTGGAAAACAGCGGACAATTTTTAAGATGCATTTATGATTGATTGTCAAGCTTTAGGCAAAATAAAAGGTTTCACAAGAGACAAGACTTTCCAAACCACTTATTGCAATTAAAAATACGAGAGTTGATTGTGCTGAAACATATTTATTCTTAATTGACCTTATTTTCCCCAATCTAAACTGTCTATTTAAGAGAAAATTATTATTTATATTAAGTTTTGACTGGTCGAACTGCTTGTGCTACAGGTTGCAGCCCCTGATCTGAGAACCTTTGAGAGGACAATAATTGATTGATAGATAGCAATGCTATCTGTTTTTGAAAATTGATTTTATATCATTTTATCTTATTGATTTAAACCTTCAAAAATTACTAGCATAACTTTCATTTCTGTCCTCAAATGAAAGTGTTTTTGCATGTAGGCCTATGTGTGCGTATTTTTTTTAAACTCAAATTGCAATGTAGCTAGCTCCACAAAAAGCCTTTCAACGGTTATTTTAATTTGTAGGTTCATAATTTTTGACATAGCAAGCCCAAGATATTTTTTTTTTAAGTCAGGCAAAAAATCAAGAATAAATTCATAAACAATATTAAGTATTTTTCAATTTTATTATTAGATTTTACCTGTTCTTTTTCGTTAACTAGATAATGAAAAAGAACCCGTAAAAAGAAGTACAGAATAATGGCGCATAGTATAGAAGCAACGGATTGACTTTGGAGGCAAAAAAAGCCTCAAAATAAATCAAATCTACAGTCAAATGCTAAAGGCAAAGCCTCAGAAGAATCGCATATAACTGTAGAAACATAGAATGCAACCTTAGATGCATAAAATAAATTCTCAGAAACATACGATTGGAAATGAGATACATCAGGGAGAAATTCAATGGCATCTGGTACAGTTTCAAAAGGAATCGGTGAAAGTCTCAAAAGTAGGGGATACAGCCTCTAATAGGCAGAGCATCAGAAACATAATTTGCAGCTTTCAAAACCTCCGTAGAACCTCAAATACATCGCGTAGAGTCTAAAGGGCATTATATAGAATCTGAAGAGTAGAACCCTTAGAAGGTAAGAAAATTTCTCAGAAATCATAAAAAATAAACTAGAGACTCAGATTGGCTCTTAGAAGCATAAGCTAGTCCTCAATGAAGTATTTGATACAGTCTCCGAGAGCATCTGATAGAGCCCCAGGAGCTTCGAGTAGAGCGTCGAGGAGCAATTATAGAGCCTAAGGAGTTTCGATTACAATATTTTGGAGCTTCTAACAGACACAGGAACTTTGGGTAGAGCCCCTGGAAGCATCTAATAGAGCCCAAGAAATATCGGACAGTCTCGATGAGCACCTGATAGAGCCCAGGAAATATGGAATAGAGCTTCGGCAAGCACATGTTAAAGCCCCAAGAGTATTGAACAGAGCCTCGAGGAGTATCTGTTCAAGCCCCAGGAATATCATGTAGAGCCGAGCCCATGAATACTAACTTTTTAGGGTTAATTGTAACTTTTGATCAACAATGAATATTTTTATTTGCCATTACTGGTGACCATTTTTTTTTCTAATAAATTCAAAGTATCAGATTGTTTTGATTTACTTTCCAAACCATTGTGGGGCCATGGAAGTCCCCAGTTGTCGTCTACTACAATCAGTCAAATGAATACCAAGAAAAACTACCGTGTAAATATAGGGGAAGCAAAAGAAAACATAGGTTTTTTCCCTTAGTCAGTACTTTTTGTTCTCCTTTCCCTCTCAAAATTTTTATACAGAGAGAGAGAGAGAGAGAGACAGAGACAGAGAGACAGAGAGACAGAGAGAGAGAGAGAGAGAGAGAGAGAGAGAGAGAGAGAGAGAGAGAGAGAGAGAGAGAGTGTTTCTCTCTTATGTCGATGTGGACCTCTTCCATTCTGTTTCCGCATGGAAATGTTAGCTCCACCATGATCATTTGTTTTGTGGAAGTTGAATGGATTATGATATCAGGCCCTTGTCTTGTTTATTTGATTATACTGGGGTCAGTTCCATTCTGGACAATTTACACCCATCTAGTAAGCATTTTCTCTGGTTTGTTGTCTTGACCGACCTTTCATGCCATAACTTAGCGCCTGCCTTTTTTGTGAATATCAATGCTTTGGTTTCAGAGAGAGTGGTGTGTCCTTTAGATTATGACTGCGGTAAGTTCCTGAAGGATTCTAATATGCCGATTGCTGAACTGCTTTCTGGATTCTTTTGGAATCTTCGTTCAGTTTTATTTCATTGATACCCATGTCTTTTTTTCTCTTTCCGTTCTGATTTTGACCACCAATTAGTTGTTGATGATCCCAGTCCTTTGCGCTCAGTGTTTGAATTTGTCCATTCACTTCTTTTATCTTAATGAATTCTTTGGTTTGTCTACGGCTTCAACAACTTTCCATTTCCTACCCGTCTTTATGATCGGTTGCACTGTCTTCACAACCGGGTCCTCGGAATCCTCTAACGTGGAAAGTAGCCTGGCTTTGCCACATTTATGATCTTCCAAGATGGATTTTAGAGAGAGATTCAGCTTTTGTTTACGGCAGCTTATTGCCAAATATGTGATACCCGGAGGTACCCCTAACCACTTCTTGGTGAACTTATTGATCTTAGCCTCTATTGTCTCTGCTGTAGTGAGTAAATCTCGTGGACCAGGAGTGGTCAGAGGAGCTTCGGAATGAGAACATCGAGTGGTAGCAAGAAGGTCTTCGATAACAAGTTCTACTGTTTCTGGCGCTCTGTCATGGATGAATCGTACGTTCTACCAAGGCTCTTAACTGGTTCTTGACTGACCACTGGTATCTGCTGATTAACTACTGTAAACGTCATCGTCGCATCTATTTCACCTTTTCTTACTGAAAGACTGCCAGACTTCTTTGGTTTGAATTTCATCCTGCATCAGGCCATTAAGATGTCGAGAGGCTTTAGCATTCGGTGAGTTTCGTCTTCATTTGAGCAAATTATGGTGGTATCATCCATGACTGTTACAAAGGTGGCATGTGGAATATCTTTCTTTCTTGATTCAACATCGAGATTGGCCGAAACTGATTTAATTCAGACGAGTTTTGTTACTTGAGGATATAAACTCCCTCGGCAAACATCCACTGCTCATTGATCTTGAAGTTGCTCCATCGACCTCGGAGAATTTTGTGCAACCATTTGGACATCTTTTTAACAGTAAATAAGGCACACCATTGGGCCCTGAAGCTGATTTGGCTCTTGCTTTTTTGGACTCTTGCTTTATTTTGTACAGTGTTATTTATTCAACTTTTTTCCTGGAGCAGCTGGCCACATCAGACTTGCAGATTTAACTAGAGGTATTTCTCTATCTGAGTTAAAATATGTTTTCCTCAGATGGATCTCCAGCTGCTCTTTCTGCATTGAAAGGGAATCTGATCTTGCTTGCTGAAATAGCTGTATTACGGACTGGAATGGGTCTTTGAAGAAGCGTTCCTTGTTTTTTTTCTTTTGACTTCGTCTTTTCCTTGTCGATTCTGCTCTGATCAGTGCAGAGTGTCTCGTCTTCTAACCTCGCCAAAGTTTCTATAGCCCATTTCCCTCTTCTTAAGTGCCTGGTTCCATCTGTTTCCTTGAGTTCTTCTCCTGCTTGCGCAGAGCTTCACGTTGTCTTCTGTTTTTCTTAGGTTCTTTTTTTACTTCATTTTGTTTAACCCCGAAGGTATTTAGACATGTCTGGTAGATTATGTCATCGAAAGTGGTAAGTTTGTGCTCCAGAGTGCTTCTTCCGATGAGCTTGTCCAGTTATAAGACTATTTTGCTATTTAGAGCTTCCCATTGATCTTTTGCGCCTGCAGGTGGGAAATTGAACTTCTGGCGTTTAGCGTTGATGAGCTGTCGAATTTCTTCGTCTGACTCCTCAGCGTAGATTTCCTGAGCACTGTGCATGTGGCTTTAAACCTGGCTTTGGTTTTCCGACGTCTTTCCTGCATGGGCAGTGCGTTGTGTTTATTCATTGAGCATCTTAGTCCAGTGGATCATTATCCCTCTATTTATAGTAAATCATCTGCCACATACACATAAGTAGTCCATTTCCAAATTATTCCGCTGGTCTGATCTCGAAGTCCGTTGGTCGTTTCCAGTTACAATCGAATTGTCACCTATTGGGTCATCATTCTCTCCCCTTTCCGATGGATCACGGGAGCAAATATGTTCCGCCATTTTATTATCATTATTATTGTTGTTGTCGTTGATGTTGTTGCTGTTATTGCTGTTGTTGTTTTTGTTGTTGTTGTTGTTGTTGTTGTTGTTGTTATTGTTGTTCCTTTTTTTGCTGTTGCTGTTGTTATTGATGATATTAGATCTTAGAGAACTGCTGGGTGTTTCTGGTTAGGCGCCGTTTGCTCTTTGAAAATATTGAATTTTTTCACACATGGTAGGGCCCTATAGTCTTCTAATGAGCCTATAAACTTGACGAGACTTTTTTAGTCTGACGAAGTTGATAGTGCATGCTTTATATTAAGTGATGTCCAGCTCTTGTTGTCATACTCTATTCCAGATTCCAGGAAAGACATTTATTAAAGCAGCCGAACAGACTTGCAAATATAGTGCTTTTTATGTATTCAAGACCCAGCTCCCTACTCTTATTTTCCCTCTCCTCACTTTTCACCATTCATTTCTTACTTACATTTTCTGATGCGGGTTTTTTTTCTTTAATTATTCAAGATTGAGCAAACATTTCTTTCCGTTTTTCCTTACTAGTAGTCGTTGTGCGAGACACTATTGTGCCCCCGTACAAGACTGACAGATATTTAAGTGGAGCTACATAATCTGTTTAATTTATTTACGTCTTATAAAGCTCTCTGTTTAGCTAGACCAAGCATTGACCTCAGCGAACCATCGTGTCCTTGGGCAGAGAGTTTGAAACCTGTCAATAAAAGATAACACTATAATTAGCTGAACTGTTTGTTCATAGGGATCACTCGGAATTTTATCTATGCCTCTGTTGCAGATACATGCTGGTACATGAGTGAGGTGAAAGTTACATTTATTTTTAAATAATTATCTCTAATAGATTTTAGTCCCAACAAAGAAGTCAGTTCCACAGCGTCAGTTTGACGCTGCTTTTTTTTTTTTTTAATATAGGTCATAGGTCAAAGCAGGTGAGGCAAGGTTCATTGTGAAAATTGAATACGAGATTCATTTTAATTCATAATGTGCAAGATTCCTCCTTGATTACATGCTAAGAGCGTGATCAATGAACTGTCGATTGTAATTGTCACAATTCAAAAAAAAAAAAGGAATAAATGGTTATAAAAACTTCAATTGTGGCATAACATATAAACTCTACAGAGTAGCCTACTTTTATCTTTTTCCTTCCTACAAACCAAAAAATGTTACAAATCACTTTTGATACGAAACATAATTTTGTTTTATTGAATTTAATGAGGAAAGAAAAAAAAGATGAAAGGAAAAAGCAAATTTGTTGAAATTGGTATGCAAATTAATTTGAAAATGAACACTGAGAAAAAATATAATTATTGACTGAATCATCGATCCTCTTCACTCCATCCAATAATTTTTTTTTTTTTCTGAGTCATTCTCTGCACACCTGTCGGTAACTCATAGAGCTATAATAAATAACTTTATACCTCCACGCTTCGCCATGATGACGGTGAAGATCCGTACCTAGTAATCAAAGTCAGATTTAGATCTAGATTCTCGATTGCGTCGCAAAATGGAAATAGCTTTTTAAAAAATAATGTTTGCAAAAAATTCTCAGAATGTTGATACAATGTTGTTCACGTTAAAAAAAATCAAATTTTGAAGTCTTTTGTTGAAATTTATGGTGAAATGCGAATACGGAACTGCTTGGTCCAACTGCTAGATTACTCTCATGGTGGATGCCTAGTTACGGCAACTTACAGTGGGTATAATTATGTTAATGCTACGTACAATCCATGACTACACACACTATCATTCATTCAGATCAAGAAGAATGTTACTGTTGTCTAATTTTGTAAAACTAAATTTTTTTTTTATGAAGCCTCTTTTAAATATTCATTATAGATTTAAATAAAATAATAATTATCCACTTATGAACTTACACCAAACAGCCTGTACACCTTTAAACACTTTTTGGGGAAACTCATAACCTTCTAATTAGCATTAATTTGGAATGAACATAGAGCAGATTTGGAAAACACCAAAATAGCTAATTTTTTTTTTTTTTTTTTTTTTAAATATTAAACTACACGCTTCAACCGTTGTAATGTTTTCACAGACAGAGAGTAAAACCTATGTAGAAGTGCGAATGTCGGGCAATTCAGCAAACACTTTTGAGTTTTAAAGGGTGCAATTTTGCATCTCTCGGTTTGGGCTGGTGAGTTTACGCTCTCATTTTTATGCATTTTAGTTCTACACTGGATGACCAGTATTTGTAAAACTTTCCAAAACGGTCATTTGATCGTTCAGCTGGCTTCTTAGAAGAAGAAAAGAATTATTTATAGCATTGCCAATCAATCAACTGCTTCATGGATGAATCATTTGATAAAACATTCAATCAATAGACTTATCAAGCAGCCAATCAACAAATCAATCAAATGATTTTTTTTTAATAAAGAATATATAAAATAATATTTGAAAAAAAATACAAAATAAGTCAATTAGTCAATTACTAAAACAATTCTTCGATGACTCTGTTGAACAGCCAACCTGTGCCAGTTTCTCATTAATATCATTATTCTGCCAATTGAGAAAAAGGAAAATTTGACCTCTAAATTAGGGATATCTTTAGTACCACAACCTTTATCTTTATGTCGGTTATCTTTATGGCCCGTTCGACGAATTAACTTTTATCATTCATATTGTTTTTCTGATCTTTAATCTAATTATAAATTTGGGGCCACTTGTTAACGATTTATTTTCTTTTGATGTCTAGACTATGTTCTTGAGATAATGATAATGGACTTGCACCTAGCGCAAACATATTAGGAAGCCGACTCAATGATGAGGCAGAGAAATCAAAGGTTCACTCATCGCTATGGTGTTCTCTAAATATCCGTTTAGTGTCTGCTAATTTCCTTGTCTCTCTAACTCTTTCTCTCTGTGTCTCTGACTGAATCTCTCTCCCTCTCTTTCTCTCTCTCTCTCTCTCTCTCTCTCTCTCTCTCTCTCTCTCTCTCTATATCTATCTATCTCTCCCTCCCTCTCTCTCTCTCTCTCTCTCTCTCTCTCTCTCTCTCTCTCTCTCTCTCTCTCTCTCTCTCTCTCTCTCTCTCTCTCTCTCTCTCTCTCTCTCTCTCTCTCTCTCTCTCTCGTATATTACCTGTATACATCACAATGTATACTGGTATGTGTCTCGCACTGCTACATCGGACACCGATTTAAAAAGGTTTCATAAACAAAGGTCATAACTCTACTAAAATAAGAAGAAATTAAAAAAATACTTGACCACATATTATATTGTATGAGCCACAAAAGCATCACGCATGCGCAATAATTCACAAAGCCAGGCAGTGGGGTATAGGTCTTGTAAAGTTTCCAAGCTCAAACAGCGCCTGAGTTTTCAGAAAATGAACTTTAGCCACAATTAAGATGGTTATTAATAATGCGAAGGAAGAAAAATTACCATGACATAATAGTAGTAGTAGTAGTAGTAGTAGTAGTAGTAGTAGTAGTAGTAGTAGTAGTAGTAGGAGTAGGAGTAGTAGTAGTAGTAGTAGTAGTAGTAGTAGTAGTAGTAGTAGTAGTAGTAGTAGTAGTAGTAGTAGTAGTAGTAGTAGTAGTAGTAGTAGTAGTAGTAGTAGTAGTAGTAGTAGTAGTAGTAGTAGTAGTAGTAGTAGTAGTAGTAGTAGTAGTAGTAGTAGTAGTAGTAATTGTTGTTGTAGTAGTAGTAATAGTAGTAATAGTAGTAGAAGTAGTGATAGTAGCAGTAGTAGTCGTAGAAGAAGAAGAAGAAGAAGAAGAAGAAGAAGAAGAAGAAGAAGAAGAAGAAGAAGAAGAAGAAGAAGAAGAAGAAGAAGAAGAAGAAGAAGAAAATCGCGAGTTTGATCCTGACTGAGAAGAATACGTGATGATGGTTTCGGGGACCGTCATGACATGCATGGCAAGCCTGAGACAGTGCACTGAGTTTTGCGCAGGATGAAAAGGGAAACTCAGAGACGTAAAACATTTTTTTATAAACAATCGAGAGCACAAGACAGCTTATAAGTTAAAATATTTGGCTGACAATATGGAGGTTCTAGGTTGGACTGCCGACTGGATTATCCTTAGTGATCTGATCGGAACCCACAAAACCAGAAAATAAAAGACAATTGTAGTCATTATCTAAAGTTTTAAAAAAAAAGATGAAAGAGTTTCTAATCTGATGCTAAACTGCAGTGTTTAGAATTATATAGACTTTTGTGGTGCTCAGTGATGGATGAAGAAACATAAGTATTCCAGAGATATCTTATCATTTTCAGTATTGTTTTTTTTTTTCTGCCAATTGATAAACAGGAGTTCGTCATACAACATCTGATTATTTCACTTTGTTTTTAACGTAGTGTACAGTGTAACACGGTACTTCATATACATCGACCTTGAGTAAAAATGGAAGTGTTGACTTGAAAGTTTACAGAAGCAATACTAAATGATGACACAGCAGCAAGCGGTCATTACTCCCTCTTTTCCCATAAAGGTGCATTTCCCCATAACTTCGGCTAACATTAACACAACCTGTAGTTTACAATAATTTGAAAGAGAATCACCCCTCTCTTTCTCTCTCTGTGT